>JAOUQZ010000019.1:2908364-2935864 GCA_028564935.1 Neosilurus hyrtlii
TCTCTCTCTCTCTCACACACACACACACACACACACACACACACACACACACACACACACACACACACACACATATACGCACGTGTGTGTATCCTCTACGGCATTCCTTACTACATTTTGGGATTCAAAGCTAAAGTTCAAAGCAAATGTTTGCCGTGTTCAAAGAACATGTAAACTAATACAGGGCATTTTCGCAACCTTATATTCTCTCCCGAAGGCCCTCGCGCGCCGAGCCCAGCCGATAAAAAGAGACAGAACACAGGTTGGACGCCGAAGTGTCTGGAATTTGTAATGCCGCCTTGATTTAATCCACTGTTTTTTTTGAAGGGTGTCATTGCATTTCAATTCACAACGACCTACAACGTCTGACCTGCGCTAGTTCTGCTAGCATGATTTTTTTACTTCTTCTTGTCTTTCTCTAAGACTCAAACAGAAATGTCCACTCGAGGACGCCGCTCTTTTTAAGGTTGTAACACTTAGCATTGTGAAAGAGTTGTGTAACTAGCTTTTGCTAAGTCATGCTAACACACCAGTGCTCTTTTATTTCTTTTCTTTTTTTTTACCTCAGGAAGGCGAGGTTTTTATGGAAACATGGCTCGATGGAGCGAAGTGACTCTCTTTGAGGACGTTGTTTTATTTTGAAGATGTCCGTTTCACTACAGCTGAACAAGTCTGATCTCTGCTAGTTCTGCTAGCATGTTTTTCCTAGTGTTTGTCTCAAAGTGGTCTCACGCAGAGATAGGTATGAATCCCGAGCAAATATTCAGAGGCACTTGGGAATATTTGAAATGTTTAAATACTAACAGCAAGCTCACAAATGCTAGCTATGCTAATGATGCTAGTGCATCTTTGCTAGTACCACTGAATGAAACACTTAGCACACAGGCATTCTAGCTAGCGTTTGACTAACCCTTAGTAGTGTAAAGTTATGAATAAACACGTTTATAAGTGACTTTTTATTATTATTATTATTATTATTATTATTATTACTACTACTATTATTATTATTATATAACGGTGCAGTATCTTTTTCTAACAATTTGTCTTTTCAGTTTTGAAAAATTAGCATTCTGACCATTCTGCTATCTATCTATTTATCTATTTATTTTTTAAATGATGACAAACAGTGTTTGATTGGACCCTTGTTCACTTCAACACACACACACACACACACACACACACACACACACAAAACACAGAGTTGTGTTTTTACTTTATGGGGACATTTTCAATGCATTCCCTAAATCCTTCTCTTAACCCTCACCATCACGACTAAATGCCGAACCCAACCTCGACCCTAACTTAGACCTAGTTCGAACCCTTAAACCAAGACTTAAACCTCAAACAGGTAGTTTGAACCAATCAAAATGTCCACAGGTTTTAAAAATGTCCTTACTCTGCTGGGTTAAAAACAGATACCGTCCTTAATGTGTAGCAAATACACGTAGACCTCCCCCAACACACACACTCACACACACACACACACACACACACACACCCAGGCGTCATGCAGTCGGCCGAAGAGAATTACTCCTGCAAGAAATAAGTTAATAAAACAAATCCCGGCCCTCCGGAGGGCCCCGTTCTGATTTTCACATTTTCGAGAGCTTCAGAAATCTAAAATCAATAATCATTTAGTCAGAAGGGCAAATGAAGCAACGTGACATCAAAGCGTAGCCGTCGGCCACCGGAGTCACGCCGGGCAATTTGTCTCATCAGAAGTGAGGGGTAATAATCCCTTTCCCCTTTTACACACACACACACACACACACACACACAAACACACAGCGCCACCAGAGGATCCAGAGTAAACAAGTTTGGGGGGAAAATATGAAAAATCAATAGTTGTTTCTGCCTTCTATCAGACTTGATGGCGTGCATCATAAATCTGACTCTGTAAGGAGCTGTGTGTGTGTGTGTGTGTGTGTGTGTGTGTGTGTGTGTGTGTGTGTGTGTGTGTGTGTGTGTGGGAGCGCTCTCAGCCCCAGTTTAATCAGCTTTATTGAGCATAAGGACTCATATAATCACAGAATTTGTCAGTAAACTTTGATCAATGGTTGAAAAGGTTAATGAGTGAACAGACTGTCGGGAAACGCGCGTGAGTGTATTGCCTTTTTATTATCTGAAACACACACACACACACACGCACACACCTGCACCTGCAGCATTCCATTCGACGGATGTTTATCGAGTGAGACGGAGACAGAGAGGACTATCCACTTAAGTTTGGACACAAACACCAAATCTAGCAGTGGCACGTCAGAAGGCGTTGATTAACAGGGGTCAGAGGTCATGACGCAGGTGTAGATTAATAGTCTCTTTCTGATACCTTAACGTTTCCATAGTAACAGCTGATACACAAGATACAAAAGAGGCTGAGGGAGAAACAATGTGTAGCCGCTGGAACGTAAGAGATAGCCGGTTCCAAACCATTAAATGGACTTAAATATTATTAAAAACAAACCAACCAACAAACAAACGAATAAATAAATAAACTATTGACAAAAAAATGGACAAGGAAAGTAATAATAATAATAATAAATATTTTTCATGATGATGATAATGAATAATAATTCTGCATGTATAAATTAACATTTATTAATCTTATTAATGATCTTTAAACCACGCATGGAGGCTGGGTCCCATCTCGGCCGAGTCCGGGCAAGGGTGGGGTACACCCTAAACACCTCGCCAGTCCATCACTGGGAGAACACACACACACACACACACACACACACACACACACACACACACACACACACACAACCATTCATACTGACTCTCCCACCTAGGGGTGATTTGGAACAGCCATTATCCTACTGTGCAATTCTTTGGACTGTGGGAGGAAACCGGAGGAAACTCACGCAAGCACGGGGAAAACGTGCAAACTCCACACAGAAATGCCCCAAGTACGGGAATCGAACCCAGAACCTTGTTACTGTGAGGTGGACATGCCAACCACCGCGCCACCGTGCCACTGCTATAAAAATATATTAAATAAATCAGTTATTAATTTAAATTCATATAAAAATACATTTATTATGCATGTATAAAATATTTTACAATTAATTCATAATTTATGATTATATTATTTATTTGTTTGTTTGAAATGTTTATTATATGTTAATACTGTATCTTTTATTAATATTAATATTTTATTAATATTTTATATGTTTTCATAAAAAGTAAATATGTATTTAATTGATTTAATAAGCGTAGAAATGAGATGTCGTATAAAATACTTCTAATAAAAAATAAATATATTTACAAACATATAAAAGTAACAAATATGGAACCAAAAATGGTTTCCTCTCACACAGACTTCTGGGTGGAACTGCTTTAATGTGCATGAAGAACCCATAAATATACATGGAAAATTAAAGAAAAAAAAAAACAAACAAACTGTGTAATCCTACTGGGGTCGCGCGGAGGCTGGAGCCTATCTCAGCCACCCTGAACAGCTCACCAAACCATAACAGGGTCAATACACACGCATTCACACTCACACCGAGGGGCAATCCGGAACAGCCAGTTAGCCTCACGTGTATGTTTTTGGACTGTGGGAGAAAACCGGACTAACAAGAGGAAACCCTCATGAGCATGAGGAGAGCATGCAAACTCCACCAAGAAACGCCAGGATCCAGGAGCTTCTTGCTCTGCGGTGCTAACCAGTATGCCAGCGTGCCACTCCGAGGGTATCCAAGGAACCCTAGAAGAACTCTTAAGAATTACACCTTCAGTGTTATTATTATTTTAATTTTATTTATGCATTTGTTTGTTTGTTTGTTTATATATATAAATATATATATATATATATATATATATTTTTTTTTTTTTTTTTTTTTTTTTTTACATATATACACACATACATTTTTGTGTCATACTGTGCAACTGTTTACAAAACCATAATCTTAATTTCTATTTACCTTTATGGCATTTGACAGATGCCCTTACACAGACTTATATTTATCTTTTTACCTTGCGGTGTAGGAGCTGGGCCTGCACGTTCCCTCCTCCTTCAATTTCAAAGCGAACGCTGTTAAAAAGAGCCACTGCATACTGCTCTCCATACACCTTCCCAAACTCCGTCATCACCTTTCTGGTATGATCTGGAAGGGACACACATCTTTTATCAGGCTGAACAAGAACCAAACAAGAAGTTGATGTATGTTTGAGATTGTTTATTGTAGGTTAAGAATACGAATACATAATAAGTCATGTGATCCCTCAGGCTAACTTCAAAGCATTTGTTTTGGCTGCACACAGATCCGGAGTGTGACACATGGAGTATGAAGGAGGCTCTATTGATAGTTATGTGGGTATTACAGTGACGCATGCGCTCGCGTGTGTCTTTCTCCATGGGTGCTTTCCTACCACTATCTTTATACAGACTCTACACACTGATCATCAAAGCCATGAAAAATATTTTCAGATAGACACACACTAACTCTGAAAAACTTTGTCTGTCATTAGGAGATGATAAAACTATGATAAAGCCCACCCAGGAAGAGAAAACAGAGGAAAACGTGGAGAAATATGAGTCAGTACTCTACACAAGACATGAAGTGTTACTGTGTCATACAATACCCCAGCCAATCATACACCAGTGTGCATGTACAGTATTCGAACACTGGTTTAAACACAGACAGGAAGTGGGTCATATTATAATTAAGAATTATTCGCAGAAGGTGAGGTGGGGATCTACCAAGCATGAGGCAAATATTTATAGGTTTTTTTCTTTTAAGGTATTGACTGAGGTAATGTTTAAGGTAAAGCCAGGTGAGCTCAGGATAATCCGAGATGGCGTAGTGGTTAGGGTGCCAGGCTCACGATCGAGAGATCATGGGTTCTACCCCCACCATGCTAAGACCCCTGGGTAAGATCTTAACCACAAGTGTGCCTCTGTCCACCCAGCAGTATAAATGGGTACCAGTAAAATACTGGGAAGGTAGCCTGCGATGGACTAGTGTCCCATCCAGGAGGAGTTGAACTCCTAGTTGCTTCACGCTATAGACACCGTGGATAAGCACCGGCCTGCTGAGCCACTAGGCTCGGGTGTAAAAGCCCAACAGATTTACCTTTAGTGTAAACCACACAGAAACATAAAGAAAAACATACTAAAATGAAACTTTTATAGCTTATTTTTGGGTATTTTTAAACGCTTAAGTTTTACAATATACTACATTGAAACAAACTAAAGCAAACTGAAAATGAAGAAAAATACTTTTATGGTTTAATTTTCACTTCAAAGTGCATCAGTGATGAAGCCGCCTGCTCCAGGTGACCGTGACAGCCAGTGAGTGTCCATCATTTTGGTTCCATGTTTTAATTACATTTTTTTTAATTCACACTCCTGTATATACTAATACATGTGTGTATTAGTGCATTCCCTGAAAATGGGGAGGTGTTAATACTTCTGTGTCTTTCCTGTTGTATCTTTAGCCTTTTGAGACCCCACTGTCCTCATATGGGTGGCACAGTGGCGTAGTGGTAAGCACATCCGTCTCACAGCAAAAAAGTCCTGGGTTCAATTCCCAGCTCAGGCGTTTCTGTGTGGAGTTTGCATGTTCTCCCTGTGCTTGCGTGGGTTTCCTCCGGGTACTCCGGTTTCCTCCCACAGTCCAAAAACATGCACAGGAGGCTAATTGGCTGTTTCAAATCACCCGTAGGTGTGAGTGTGAATGTTGGCCCTGCGATGGCCTGGCGAGCTGTCCAGGGTGTACCCCGCCCTTGCCCAGATTCGGCTGAGATGGGCGCCAGCCTCCCCGTGACCCTAATTAGGATTAAGCGGTTCAGAAAATGAATGAATGTCCTCATATGAGGACAGCATATTTTTTCCCAACAATATTGTGTGTATGTCCTTGTAAGACCCTCATGAGATCCACTGGGTATTTCTCTTTTGCCTAACAACTTCTTGTTTAAAGACACTGATCAAGTTCAATAATCACTGGGTGGTGAGGGACAGAAGTGGTGTGAACAAATGAGACAACATATAACATTAATTTTTGGGTCTCTGGAGTTTAAAGCAAGCTTGCAGTGAAGATTGGGATTATAAACCCAGGATAACGCACTGTAGCTCAAATACAACCTCACTGAGTGTTCGGAGTCTTACAATGACAAGAGATGTGGTTAAATCTCCAGACAGTTAGAACTGCCTTAAGGAAGTAATAAAATAATATTTGCATGCTTATTGTGTCTCTTATGTAACTGTAAAAAGCAATTTATATTCAAATACATAGACACGGCATCATTCCGCGTTTGATGTGATGTAGTTCATTTCACTAGGACTGTAACTGCAGAAACAAACCAACTGAAATTTTCTCCTCAAATGACTGCAGTAATGTGTGTTTGGATGAGGCTTACAGCCAAATCATAGATTTGGGGATTTTCTGGTTTGGTAAACGTCAAGTGGTCAGCTGGTGTGTGTATGTGTGTGTGCATGTGTTTAACAACAGGAAGGAATGGCATGTTAGCGGAGGAAGTGAAGGAAAGCTGTATGTGTGTGTGTGTGTGTTTAGTGACTCATATAGTAACATCCTTTATCCTGTGGTAGCATACACCACTGAGTAATAGCACACCAATCTAAACATTTTATTGTTTGGTATTTTAGGAAACTGGGTTGAAAATCAACAAAAATGTACAATTCATCTTACACACACACACACACACACACACTTATTGTATTTGAGTATTGTAGTCATTATTTGGGATTTTTACTGAATTTTTTATTGGATTGTAAATTTTTATAGCTCTTTTCACACAGCATGTTCAAGGCAGGAATGTTGCATCTTCTGCATAAAAGGCCACAATTCAAAATTCCATTTGATTTTGTTCCATGGCGGCACTGTGGCCTAGTGGTTATTATGTCCACCTCACAGCAAGGAGTCCCGGGTTTGGCGAGGGCGTTTCTGGGTGGAGTCTGCATGTTCTCCCTGTGCTTGTGTGGGTTTCCTTCTAATATTCCGGTTTTCTTCCACAGTCCAAAGACATGAATGTAACTGTTTCAACCTTTAGTATGCTACACAACTGTAGGTGCTGGTGATTCGTTATATTACACAGCATGCCTCTGGTTACAAAATTCCTGTTCTCTATGAAAAAACAACACACAGTATCATGGCTTTACACTGTCTTTGTTTCATTCAGTGTAAACAACCAAAGGCGGCATATTGTCTTATTTAAGGCGATATTGCGGGATCTCTGTGAAAAAAGTGATTTTGCATGTGTGTGTGTGTGTATGTCATAAATCCTCTCCAGGTTCTTAAGACAACATTACCTGAAGACAAGATGCACAAATTGTAATGTCCTTGCCACTAGGTGGAACACAGGTTTACAAAAATAGACCACAGGGGTCCAGACACTCCCAGCGAAAGGACCATTTCATAAAATGCCAATACAGAACACGCATAGCAAATTTGAAAGCCCCAGGATCAGTGTGCGGCAAATAAATGTCCGGAAACTTAATTGTGATGGACAGAGGGGCGGACAGACAGCCACCTTGTTGGCACGAGCTAAAAACATCTTCAATCTTCATGCTGGAAAACCTACGAGGTGAAAAATAAAAGCCACTAACCTACTTTTTGCACCACAATGGCTAAGTACAAGACTGTTGTGTTCTATTATCTGTTTCTGAAAAACTTAAAACAGCCTATCTGACACCAACAACCATGCCACGGTCAATAAATCACACAAGATCTCTCTTTCTGGCAACGTAAAGTCAGTACTGCTGCATGTTTCTCAAAATGTCCCACTATACCCAATCTCCCGACATGCTGACCATACACCCCCATACCAGTGTGTGTGGGTGTGTTGATTCAGCTGCCCACTGCGTCATTACCTCTCTAAGGGATGAGCTTTAATAACATCCAAAGTTTCCGCCATGTGTTCTCCCGCACACTCTATTAATTTCACTGGAGAAAGGGATGACTACCCTCCTCTCTCTCATACCTGCATCCTGAGTCAGCACAATTTCACTCACTGGCTCTCCTCCACACATTTACTGAGTGTGACAGTGTGTAAAGAACCAAACATGACTAAGACGGAGCTCAACTAGGAACTTTAGGAAACTAAAAACAGGATAGAGATTCACTATGAAGTCTAAAAGCATCAAGACTGTGTATCACACACACATACATACATACATACATACACACAATATTACATTTGCAGCATTTGGCAGACGCTCTTATCCAGAGCAACTTACAATTATAACTTTTTGTACAACCGAGCAATCGAGGGTTAAGGGCCTTGCTCATTGTCCCAACAGTGGGGATTGAACCGCTGACCTTCTGATCAGTAACCCATCGCCGTAACCACCAAACCACCACTGCCCCTACAATATATATATGTATCTATATATTATGTCGGTGGGTATAGTAGTTTCACCATTTGCCTACCATTATCTCAAAATGGCAAAATTGTCTTTAAACGTCCAATAATACTCTTGGGGGTAGGGGGACAAGAGAGAAATAGTACTGGCTTCATGGGCATGTTTAAACCTGCTAACTCTCACTCTCAGTCTATAGGTATGCTGTGCTAATGAGTTCCATGTATAAGGAATGCCTGCAGGTTCTGGTTGAAATTTCCTGTGTTAAAGTGTCCCATTAACCTACTGACCTCTTGAGCAACCATCCAGGCCATCCTTACAAACTTAAGCCCAGAAAATGTACTCAGCTACACAAGACTCATCTCTGAACAAAACACTCAACAAATTGGGCAAAACAAGCCTCCCGTACTGCATAACCAACCGGTCCATACGCTCCTTCAAGCCCGTGAAGCTTAGCCTTCATTAATCTTATGTGTACTGATACATCGTCAAATAGACATCAGATTCCAGCCATGGTCCTAGACACGTCTTGCTGAAGGATACCCAGAATTCTTACAGGCTGGTGCTCTTCAAACCAGTATAGGTATGACTTTTCGTACGTACACTTTCCAAGAATTGCTTTCTACATGTTTAAATGTAAAAATAAATGAGACAGGTCTATGTATCTCTAAATGCTTTTGTATTAAAAATGCATTGGTAAGTTTAACTTTGATGCACATACTGGTCCTGCCTGGATAATTAGTCCATATTAAAAGGATACTCGCGAACGAAGACCAAATGCTCCATCTTGCAACACTGGTGAATGTGCAACTATATTGTGTGGATGTTTTAAATCTAAAATCTACAGTTAGACAAATGTTTTGTTGCATGTGTGCCTGATACATTAATCCTACAAGTACACAGATTGTTTTGTGAGAGCAACAGGAAATAGTAAATTTATTTATACTTTTTACAGCTAATAAAAGACAAACATATCCATACTAAGTCTTGTCGCAATCATTTTACATAAAATTCTGGATAAAACTAATTAGTAAAAAATAATGAGTGCTTAATTAATACTAAATATTCATAAAATACAGGTATTAAAGCAGCTTTCAGGCAATTTGTAGAATATTTTTGCAAAACTGTAGAAAACTTCAAGATCTCCTTAAAGCAGTAGTAAGAAATTTCTCACCCCCTTGGTACGCATAGGTAAGCTCGGTCATGCAAGGAAAACTAGCCACAAAACAATTGGCTGCACAAAAGTTGTTGTTCCTCCTGATGACTCCCTCAAAAGCTCCATTAGGACTCATAGCTAGCAATGTCTACTTTAGCATCAAATCTACATCACATTTCTTGCAATGATCACCATACACCATACAGGTCCTGTACAAGACACAGCTAGAACACCATAACATGCTTACCAAGGCCCTAACACGTGGAACAAGTGGAAACTGATATTAGCAGAAACATGGAGGGGGAAAAATTATATTTGAGATGAATTATTAATTCAATATCATATCGCTATGCCACCAATGCTGTTACTGACCATCTAGAAAATTGCTGGACCCAGAGTTCACCGCCAGTCATGTATGAAAGTGAAACATCATGGATTAAGGTCACCTCCAGTACATAGGTATCACAAATATGTAAAATGGGTGGGAACATTACCAGATGCAAATATCAACAAATTATTGCTTCCTATTATGTTTCAACCCTACAGGTGGCTCAGATTTCTCTCCATAGGGTTGATAACAGACCACATGTGCAAAAACTTTTGTCAATAACTGTAGTTCTTCCTAAGATCATGCTACACATTCTCAAGTTTCATGGAAATCAGATCAGTAGGTTTTGTGCAGTCCTGCTTAAAAGATGACATGCATATCGTGACTGGGGTAATAATATACACAACGGAAGCAATACATCGGGGCTAGAAGGTTTTACTCAGAAACAATTTGTGGCCGGAAAGCAAATTAAATGGTGAGGTTTGTCCAAGAAACTATATGCTATTTTTGATTTGAAAAGCTGCACAGAGAAAGGAGAAACTTGCTGCCACAGCTCCGAACACATACAACCAGCAGAACCCAGGAATCACAGCCTGGGTACGTTTCATTTCCTATTTCCTGTGTCTCGAACTCATGCATTCTCCAAGCTTTCATGCCAACAACAAGATCTTCTCCAAAACCAAATGCAAAAACTACAACTCACAGACATTACTTCTATCCTAGCTCTGATGTTGCAAACCTGAATTTCTCGCCAATTTACCCCCTCAGTAAAACATGCCAGTACAAGCATGGGTTCAGATTGACACCTGTGAGACTTGCCAAACCTTAAATACACCACTGTGAATTATAACAAATTGGTTTGGGATATCAGATTAGTAATGGTTCCAGTGAGAACAAAGACATTTGTAACAAAAAAAGGAATTGAGGTATTACACAGAAATCTTACAGGGAATCAGTCGACTTAAACATTGATGAGTGTTCAACACATCAAACCACACCTTAGTCAACCGCAGTACGCACTAAACAGAGCAAACTACTCAAACGGACTAGGTCCACCCACCCAACCTGAGGACAGGACCCCTTCCATACGTGGTAAAGAACTTATTATATTATATAATTTAAAATATTGTCGATGTCGACCTCTTAAGGCACACAAGTCTTAAGCTGCATACACTAAGGAAGCAACAAGCTACCTGTGAAACTGTTTACCACTGAACTGCACATAAAACTGATCTTTGGAAGCGATCTTTTTACACAATCTTTGGAAGCAAATCAGAAAACGCTCTGGAACTCAGTGTTTGGCAGAATCAATAATATCTTTAAAGTCTGATTGGTTCTGACGGAAACCATGTTGGACCGCAGTGACATCATCTAGACACCATGACGATGTTACAGCAGGACTGACCATCATAAACCGCTTTTCAAAATGTATAAAACTTTACAGCTGTTCTCAAAACTTATTCACACCATGTTTTCAAATGCTCACAATTATTTTGCCACATCGCAGTCAGAACCGCACACATTGGGGGTCTTGCTTTAGAAAAGCTAGTGTTTGTGTTATCCATCTCTCTCACATCTCCTTATCCTGACACTCATACAGGTCACGTTCCAAAGATTCAACATTCACTTACACAACACCGTCAATTCAACTGTACTTGTCATCTCATAGATCACTATCTAGCCATACCTAGACTGAGTTCTGGAGCGTTGAGAACACCACCCTTGCTCTTTTGTTTTTAGGAGCTAATCGTCAAACCTGATGCTTGGAATCACGGAAATGTTTTTGTCATATTAAACACTATTGTCACTGTCTTTGCAAAGTCTGCCTGTTACAAACATGTCATGTGAATAACTCACTTGTCAAATCAGCACCAGATTCACAGGCACAATCATTTCACTATAAACATATGGAATGGGTTTCAGGGTGGACTTCTCCTTTAAAAGAAGCAGTGACATAGCCTAAATATCATGAATGGTGCTATCAAACAAGACACAATCATTCATATAGATGGAAACGTGGTTAATGAAAGGATACTAGACACGAATTGGGTTCATACATTGAGTCTATTATGGGTTTGCAACACAATCTTAATCTTTGAAAACTGTTTAGCCCAACAAGATTTCAACAATTCCACATCACAGTCCATTCCCAATTGGGTTCCACTGGGGTCTAGTCTCCTTTTGATTTGCAAGCAAAACAGCTGTTAAACATAATAAAGAAAAGTACATTGGACATTTCTGACATATTCAGATGTGTTTTGGAAACTAAGTTTAGGGAAAAATCATAATACAACTAAAAAGTTGTGAGAAAAGGAAAAGAAAATGAAAGGAAAGCCTAAACTCTCCTGTTACACTGTATACACATGTATAGATTCATTATCAGGTGGCTTTTACTTACATTTTCAAAGTTGCAATCTGTTAAAATGCATTTGATAGTCTGTAGCAGAGGATTTATTACTATTTAATATTTTTTACTGTTTCTATGAAAAAGGTTTTATTAAGCATAGCGCGTTTTGGTAAGTACGGTTTGTGCGTGTAAGTTTTTATTAAGTCTGGGCTTATTTCCCCTTTAAGGGAGGCCTACTTATTGCACCCTATTAAAATTGACTATAAAGCATAAACTGTGTCTTTTTAAAGTGTCACACAATTGAGAGATTGACATCTCTGCACACACTCCTCTGCATATTAATGCTGTTCACACCTTCCAGGTACCAAGCTGTAGCATTCTGAATACTTCCAGGGCTGAGTTTCCTCATTCAAGTCAATGGACATTTACTCATCTGCCAATGGCTTTTATTCAAAGGGATTTACAAGTGAGGCAGAACTCTCCTTCACACAACACAATTAGTACAAGACCAGAATTAAGCAAGTGTATGAACAAGTAAGGGAGTAGCAACGAGACAACAGTTGGATTAAGAACTAGTATACACAAGTGGCATAAATATTAGTCACAAAGCACCAAAGTCCAGCTACATTCATGATATTCAATGATAGACACTATTAACAATAATAAAATATAGTATGATCAATTGTGAGGACAATCAGGCTCTAACAAGGTTCCCAGATGGCCCAAAAGGGAGCTTTATTTGCATCAATGCAGCAAAAGTGATTGCAAAGCAATTATCAGACAGGATTACTGACCATACTGATGGGTAAACTCAAAGCTGGGCCTGGCTTTATACCTGAATGCTGTCAAAAATAATGGTACCAGTGTGTACAGATACTTTTCTACCTAATGTTTGGCAATATCTAATGTACCTTTAATACAAACCTCAGAAAGTGTGATGTAGATTTAATTAGCTTTAATGTTTATAAATTCATCAGTGGTCCTTAGGGTCCAATTAAGGACTTTCTATATTCATGTTCCAGGAGAAAGATGAAGTGTACAATGTACAAAAGATCTGCATTCTTAACGGTACAAAGCCTTATCCAGAGTGACTTAAGTTTGTTTTAATCAAATTATACAACTGTGCAGCGAGGGTTAAAGCTGGGGTTGGTAAATTTTAGCTGTATAAACACACTCTTATACTGACTGAAATGGTCTTTACACCATCAGCAATAAATAACTTGTGAGTTCTGAAAAAGGTCTGAAAATAAAATGTCATCTGTGTCTATAGTAATCCTGTAAAAATGCTGACCAATCAGTGCCCTGCAGTCCACTGGGAATCAGCTAATCAAATGCTCCCGTGCTCCATGCTCGTACATGACCCTACCATGCATGAACCCACAGTTAGAACTGAGTTTGGATTTGGAAGGCCCTATAAGGGCAGAGAAGGGTTTTGTTGTAGTCCTGAAGAGATGCTATTAGTTAATAGCTTTCCCAAATTTTTAACTTTAAGGGCTGTTCAAAAGAGCACAACAGTCACAGGCTGGTGTTACTAGGGCTTGAAGACAGTAACCCAAAGCCTTAACCACTGCCCTCAAAAGTTTAGAGTCTTTATTTTTGGGACTGCAGTAAATGAATGGCATTTGATGGTACAACTGGTAATAGGGAGACATTTCCATTTAATTACCGATAGTTTCATGGTAAATGTGTATAAATATACAAGACTTTGCAAAAATCCTAGACACCCTAGTTTTTAAAATACATATACAGATTTTTATTTTATACCTCATCAACAATAAATTTCAGCAAAAAAATTAACTTTTTAAATTATCATTACTGATCATCAATAATGCATTTATTTTATTTTTTTAATTCAGTCATTCATTTTATGAGCTGCTTAATCCAAATTAGGGTTGTGGGGAGGCTGGCGCCCATCTCAGCCGACTCTGGGCGAGAGTGAGGTGCACCCTAAACAGCTCGCCAGGCCATCGCAGGGCATATTTATTTAATTCTTTATTTAATTTACTGTTCACAGAAAATTTTCTATGTCCATAAAGAAAGCAGTATTTATTTATTTGTTTGCTTTTATCCTATTTATTTATTTACTTTTCAGACAAAAAAATGAAGGCCACTGGGATTTGCACACAAGAGCTCTGGCTGGTTTTGAAAGATCATTCCTGTACAAGGCTGCATAAGGTGTAGCTACCTGAGATTCCTTACTTAGGGTCAGGGTCAGGGTTAGGGTTAGGGTTTAGGGTTCAGGGTTAGGGATCTCACCTAAATTTGACTTCATTTCATCTCCTGTTTGATGCTCTTTATTGTAAAATGTTTCATTTTATTCTTTTTTGAAGGCATTTTTGCTCAACAGCATTTCTTTGTAGTTTTTTTTTTACACAGTATTGTATATAAACTATATCCTACACTAAAACAATCCTGATAACCCAGTAACAGCATCCACCTGGAAAAGGGAGAAGGGGGAGAGGGGGGTCCACTTGCCTTACCTGTAATCATCCGCCGCCTGCCCTCGTCCAGGTGAGTAGAAACTACATCCCCCATGCTGAAATGTTATATAAAATAAAGAGATCCAGACAAACTGCGAAAGGTCCTTGCAATAAGAGCAAAAGATGATTAAAAAAGTCAACGTTTCAAAAATTTAGGATCAATCGGTTTCCTCCTCGGCACCTTCCATGAGAACACACCAGACCCTGAGGATCAGCCAAGTCAGTAAACCTGCACAGGTGTGTGATGAACAACAGCCAAAGAGAAATAAACAGCCTCTCCTCAGCACAGAGCAAAGAAAGCGTGGAGCAGCTCCTGAGAACTGACATGCACTGCATTCCAGCTCTCTCTTTCTCTCTCTCTCTCGCTCTCTCTCTCATACTAGTCTAACGTGTTTGACAGGGTTGCCAGATATTTTTCAGTTCCTAATCAGGTAAATCTCTTAAATCCCATTCACCAAAAGTGCAACTCTTGAAGACATCCTACAAAGTGTAAAAAAATTCCAAAAAACAAATTCCACTTATACAATATTATTAAACATTGCACAAACTTGATTGTGGTTGTGGGAGTGTAGGGGAAAGGGAAAGCCCTAAATTTACCACACTGTTTTTTTATATCTATTTGTATGAAGGGTCTGAATGTTTGTTATAGTTGGACCTTGGGGGAAAATGCCTGTATGTTTTTATACTATCTGTCAAAATTGTACTACCTGGAAAAAATATCATCATACACAAACATAGCCTATAAGTTATGTAGTTATATTAAAGATTTTTTTTATTTAATTGGAAATGACTGATAAAAAAAGATTTTATGGCATAAGCTGGGAAACACAGTTTTAGCTGAACTTTAAAATAAAGGAAAATGATTTATTTATTTATTAAGTAGCATATAAATTGATTGGAAATAAGCATATAAAGTGATTTTGGAAATAAGTTGCTGCCCTCTGGTGGACAAAAAAATGGAAATAAAAACAATTTATTTCTCCCTATAATAAATGTTTCATTCTAAGGCGAATAAACATATAACTAATTAAACTGTTTACTAATAATCATCCTCTTAGATTTAAATAATTTTATAAATCTCTATATAATACATATAACCAGATTGATAGTTGAAAAACATTGAACCATAAATCAACCGTCCCCCAAATATCTGGCTGTGGGATGACTTTACAAATTTGTTAATTTTTTTATGAAACAGCAGCTTAGTCAGTGAATAAATCCAGCCATCAGCAAAGGGAGCAGCAGAACAGAGCAGACTACTGCTATGGAGGACCAAAAGTATCAAAAAGCCATAATAGCAACCAACATTGTCTGAACAAGATTAGAACTATTTCATTCAGGTCTGTCCACTATACAGATAATTGCATCACCCGGTGACATTTTTAATTAATAAATTAGCTTGTGCTGCTTAAATTCTGGACAGCATGGCATAGCACATCCGCCTCACAGCAGGAAGGTCTTGTGCTTGTGAGGGTTTCCTCTGGGTACTCTGGTTTGCTCCAACAGTCCAAAGACAAGCCCATTAGGGTACTTAACTGTTACAAATCGCTCCTAGGTGAGGACGTGGGTGTGAATAGGTGTGTGTTGGCTCTGGAATGGACTGGCGAGCTGTTCAGGGTATATCCTACCTTTTCCCAGATTTGGCTGAGCTAGGCTACAGCCTCCCAATGACCTTAGTAGGATTAAGCAGTTCAGCGAATGAATAAATCAATGAATGAAGGAAAGAATGAACGCTTAAAATCTGCTTACGTAGTACATTACATGCGTTGATCTATGAACATGGCCTCTTGACTCTTAATGCATACCATTTATGATTAGTTTGTGGATTTTCACTCATTTTCTCTCACTTTTTAAATTCCCACCCATCAGCTTTCCCCAAACATACAACTGCTAAGCGTTTGGGTGAGAGGCAAGGTACACCTGGAACAGGCTGCTAACCTATTGCAGGATTAACACAGAGATAACCCCAGCTACATTTGGGTGGGAGGAAACCGAAGCACCCAGAATAAAACCCATTGGCTGGAGTTGGCTAAAGTGTGTGCGGCTACATATTCCCTGGTCTATTGTAATTCGGCTAACCATGGCGATTTCTGTTGAAATATGCTTTAGATGGTTGCGACACCAAGTTGGTGTTAGTACTACTATCTGGGGAAGGGGGCATCTGGGATGCACTCAACTGTTTCCAGCAGTTCTCACTACACCTTCAGGTATTTCCAATGGTTTTCTGCATTTGCCAAGGGTTTCTGAGTGTCCACTGTATTGTTTCTCGGAGCTGTAGTTAATAAATGAATACATAAGCTTAGTATTCAGCTCAAACAACGTGATTCCTTTTTAATCTTTAAATGTTTTCATTAATGCCAAATGTCTACCTTTTGTACACCGAAAGTCATAAGAACATAATTATTATAATGCACTTCTTCCTGAGTTGAATGGATCCAAAAAACGGTTCACCCCACCACATTTCTGCAAAGATTTAAGATAGCCTTAAACCAAAGGTGCTATGGAACAGCCTTTATGCATTATCCTTCATTATCAGTTAATTTTGGTGGAATACAAACATTTCCAAGCAAAATTACCCCAGCTCACAGGCTTGGTATCTCTTATTCACTTCATCCTGTTTCGATTCTGAGTCCGTTTACAATAACAATAACAAGACCACATGACCAGAGGAACGATCTTGCACATGTGCAATAACTTGGCAGTGCAACACCCATTTGAAGAAAGCAGAAAGTCAAGAAATAGGAGGTGTATGATTTCAAGAGAAATAAAACAGATAGCAGTGTTACTTCTATCATGGCGCCCATTGTAGGGGTCAGTGAGACTCATATACAGGGGTAAGTAAGTGGTTTCAGAAAGACATTGTGACCGATTCCATTTGACATTTAAATTGCTAGCATTTGGCGGATGCCCTTATCCAGAGTGACTTCCATTTTTATCTTTATTGTACAACTGAGCCGTTGAGGATTAAGGGCCTTGCTCAAGTTCCCAAGACTCGCAGCTTGGTGGTAAAGGGACTTGAACCCCTGACCTTCTGAGCACTAACCCAAACCCTAACCCTAACCCTAACCCAGAGCCTTAACCACTGAGCCACCACTCTCCCTTTTATTTCTAACAGACCACACTGTATCCCATTCGATTGGGTTGAACGCATTCTCACCCTTTTGTCTTTCCATATGGCGGACAGCGTCCTTTTGGGGGGAGGGGAGGGGAGGGGAGGGGCGGCTGTGCGGTGACGTTTCCAGCCGAGACTGCAGTGAGGCGCTCTCTGAGGTCCCCGAGCCACAGACGCGCACGCGCACACGCACGCACCTAGAGCGCAGGAGGAGAAGAGAAGAGAAGCAGAGAGCGGAATAAAGCGTTTATCTAGAGCATCATGGCACCCATTGGATTAAAGGCGGTGGTCGGAGAAAGTAAGTGGCTCGGCATTTATTTTCCCATTTTATCTATCTATCTATCTGATTATCTATCTATCTATCTATCTATCTATCTATCTATCTATCTATCTATCTATCTATCTATCTGTACACACTCTATATGCTGTATGAATCCAGAGCGTTGGAGGTGCGGTTGCGGATGGTGCGCGTCCTCCGTGCGCATTTTGGTGGCCGCTTCAATGGATGCTGAAAAATAGCCAGATTAAATAAGATGCATACTGTTGTTCGGACACACACGACACAAACATAGTCTCTTTTGTCCTTAGAGGGAAAAAAAGAAAGAAGAAACAGCAACCTGTGTGCTTTATTACAGAGAGAACCCGAGGAACGCCCGTGTTATGGATGAGACGCGCGTGTGATGAATGCGGCGTTTCATTACAGCGCTGGATGTATAAGGCTGAACAATAAAATGTTTTTATTACTATGCAAAAAAAATCATTGATGCAGTATCACTAACAGGGGATACTCGTGATGCTAATCAAGGGATGTGGATCCCATTAAAACAAAGCATTACCCCTGTAATAGCTATATATTTAAAGTGATAGGGGTTGTAGTGTAATTAATCCCCATTGTGATGTGTTCCATGGCTACAATCTGCACTGAAGGCATCACATTGCATGAAATCCTTATAATTGAGCTTCTTTTTTCCTCCCTCTCCCGGATGCTGAGAATAAATGGCGGAGTGATGCAGGTGGTGGATGGAAAAGAGGAGAAGAACGACGCACAAAATGCGCATCTCTCTCCTCCACGTACTTTCTGCTCCTCCTCAGGCTGTTCCTCTGCTCATGCATCATGCAACTACTAATGTGCAAGCTAATTTAGTAATAATATAGACTTAACACATCCTCAGATCCTCGGATCAGCTATGAGCATCCATCAATAGCTAGCATCCTTCCAGAAATGCCTTTAACCCCTCCCTTATGGACCCAAGGCCTTGGGATTGCAGTCACTATCATTTATATGACAATATATACTACTAGACTTCTGTATATACTGAGAGAGCAGATCACACTGACCTATCCCAGGGATATCATTTTCATATCCCAGTTAATAAAGGCTTGGTGTACAGCCACGTTATTTACCCTCTCAGTATTATTTTAATAGCTCTTTAGAGTATTCTTGCCTGCATGTGAGATTTCCAGCTGTAAATTATGCACCAACCCTGAAGCCCCTTTATCCTGAATGCAGTGACTGAAATGAACCACCTGGGCTGTACCCATGCTAATTATTTAACCAGCCTGTAATCTTTATAATGAGTTATATTATAACGGATTTAGAGTGTGCATTGTGTTGTACCGTGCATCTTCCTGCAGAAGAAATTGGTTTTGTTTCTTTTTTCCGCAGTGAGCACCTCAACGCCATTATCAGTGATGTGCACAGAATTCATGTGCTGTTTAATGTTCATTATGAGTGATCATGGTGATGCATTTCCTCTCTCGCCTCCTATTTATTGCATGCGCCTCCTATTTATTGCACCTATCTATCAGTTAATTTATTTATTTGTTCATTTTGAGCAAAAAAATTAATCTAGATTTGATTCTCATGCACAAACCAATCGAGAAGGGGTTTCATCCTCAAGCAAAAAAAAAAAATCATTAGACCTTGAGTCTTGTTTAATGTGCACCAAGTGTAATGTAAATCAGAGATGATTCAGGAGTAGGTTTAACAATGAACATCAAAATAGATGTTTCAGAGACTTAGTGTTAACCTGGGTTTACACTGGGGCCACAATGTCGACAATCTCTATGATTCAAAAAAGCGTGGAGCACCACAATTTATTGGTGCATGATTGGGGTTTAAAAAAGAGGCTGGGTGCATCCAAGAGATAGAACTTGAAGAAAGCATGTTTCCAAGTTCATCAAGTTCCCCTAAGATGGTACATCAAGGTCTGTTACACTACTACGCTCCACTACGATTCCCATGTTCTATCTTGCTTGGCGTCAGACCATAATAATTGTGGCAAATTATTTGACAGACAAAAATTTTGTGACGATCGTCACGATTCCACCAAATTTCCTTTGAGATTATCACAATTCCACCAAATTCCTTTCAAGATCATCACAATTCCACCAAATTCCTTTCAAGATCATCACAATTCCACCAAATTCCTTTCAAGATTATTACGACTCCACCAAGTTCCCTCAAGATCATCACAATTCCACCAAGTTCCCTCAAGATCATCACAATTCCACCAAGTTCCCTCAAGATCATCACGATTCCACCAAGTTCATTCAAGATCATCACGATTCTACCAAGTTCCCTCAAGATCATCACAATTTTAACAAACTCCCTCAAGATCATTACAATTCGATCCCATGACCCCCCCCCCCCACGCTCATCATGATTCTCTCATATTGTAGCGATTGTGGACATCATGGCCCATTTCTAGCTGTGTTCCATACACCATAAACAGACTGCCAGTCTATTGCGGGTCTAACAGATAGACAAACAATCATTTACACTCACATTCACACCTATGGACAATTTAGAGTAGAAAGTTGATTTTGGACTGTGGGAGGAAGCTGAAGTACACAGAGAAAATCCACACAGGCACTCAAAGAACATAGATAGGACTGCAAAGAACTGCACACAGATAGGCCCCAGTATGGGTGGTGGTTAACAATCGCTTCACATCAAAGCTGAAAAAAGGTTTGATGTGAAGCGAGTGTTAACCGCCACCCATACCAAAGTATGTCTTAAAATAACTATTAAAATACACATTTTTAAAAGTACTTTAGTTTTATACTTCATTATTTTCTGGGAAAATTTAATTGTATGCTTTATTATGGTTTTGGGGAGGGTGGAGCCTATTGCAGCCCACTCTGGGTGCAGGTGGGGTCATCTCGAACAGCTCACCAGACCATCGCAGGGCTAACACACATAACCATTCACACCTAATGGAAATCAAGAATATCTAATTAGCCTTATGTGCATGGTTTTAGTGGGAGAGAACCATGAAATCATTAGAATTTTTACCATTTAACAGTTACCATTATTCATAACAATATCATGGACTCCCAGCTATGGTTTACGGGACCCACAGGGGTCTTTGAAGCATGCTTTAAGAAACATGGGTATAGGCTATTGTGATGATGCCCTGTGCTTATTAAAGAGGTTATTTTGACTTCAGTGATATATTTTAAAGTAAATATTGCAGATGTAACAAACTGATGCAGGTATCTGACTGTTCAGGATGTTAAGATTTTAGAAGTACTGTGTTGTAAAGGTCATTCATATTTTGAATGGGAAGACCTGTTATTTTGTAGAAATTAGAGTAACATTTGTGTGTTTGTGTTGGTGAACAAGGAGACTGAACAGCATCTTTTAAATTTTTAGTGTCCAAAATAAGTAGTAGATACAAAATAAGTTTGTATCATCTCACCAACTACCTGTTTAATGGATTTAAAGTTGAAAGCAGAAGAGTGTGACTTGGAGGAGGGGTACCATTTCTTTTAGTTTGGAGAGATTTTAGATCATTATTTGATACTTTTTTCTTCAGTTGAGTTTTATTTTGTACGTGTTCAATATGTAACGATAATGAATAGAAAAATAAATACAGATTAGGGTGGCACAGTGGCGTAGTGGTTAGCAAGAAGGTCCTGGGTTCAAGCATTTCTGAGTGGAGTTTGCATGTTCTCCCAGTGCTTGCATGGGTTTCCTCTGGGTACTCCAGTTTCCTCCCACAGTCCAAAGACAGGCATATTAGGCTTAATTGCTCCTAGGTGTGGATGTGCGTATGAATGGGTCTGTGTGTGAGTTGTCCCTGGAGTTGTATGGCGAGCTGTTCAGGGTGTACCTTACCTTTGCCCAGTGACAGCTGAGATGGGTACAGCCTCCCGGCGACCCTGATAGGATTAAATAGTTTGGTGAATGAATGAATATATATTATATGAGGAATAGAATTTTCCATATTATGGTAGTTTTATCAGAGGAAGGGATTAAGAAAAAGTGCAAGTAATCCAAAGCATACTTAAAATCAGGTTGAATCTGAGATATTGCAGATTGTGTGATTAGTGCTTGTCATCCAAGAGCTTAGCTAGTGCTAATATAACTAGTAACTGGTAACTATAAACTAGTAAAGAAAGGAACCAGAATTATAGCTAATGTATACCAAGCTAGTTTGCTAGTTAAGTGCATTAATACAGAGTAAGTGAACAGGTGGCACATCTACATAATATGTTTGGATCCTTGACAAAATGTCAGCAAGTTGTTGGCCAGTGTTTTTATTATGAACTGTGGTGTTCTGTTTAAATATCTGATGTGTGTAGCGGAGCAGACGGTAGGATTAGCTTAGTTACAGCTCCAATGTGGAACCAATTGCTGTTAAATGTCTTACTTTTAAACTGCAAGCCAAATTACAACAGATTTTGGGGAAGTCAGTTAGAGGTATGGCTTCATTTTCCTGGGTGAGTACGAAAAAAAAAACCTTTTTGTCACTGCTACTGAATTTTTTTTTTTCACTTTTGATTTAATCATGCTCAGTTACACAAGCAATAATGATATATAAATGCTTTAAATATAAGATATATAAATGTACTGGAATACAACTCCAGTGTTACTATTTCCAGCAAAACAACATTTGGGATTGAGATTGCTTTAATGATACACATGAGGCATTACTGTCCTTGAAGACACAATATTGTAGTGTTTTGTTAGTATTAAAGGGGATTTTGTGGCTTGTCACGTAATTATTTTAAATATAATTTCAATTTACATTATTGCTGCTGACTGTCAGGACATTGTCATCTGAAAATATATGTTGTATGTTACAAAATTGTTTATAAGACTACACTGGTTCTGGTTCTGATTTCAGTTTCTTCTTGGTACACTAGTAAGGACGTGTCACACTTTAAGCAAAAGACAATAAGGCAGTTTGCATTTGTGCACCGTTATACATTTCCAGAATCAGATGATAGCACTGGTATTTCTGAAAGATAACGTTGCATGCTCTCCCTGTATTTGTATTAGGTTCCTCTAGGTATGCACATTAGGCTAACTGGCTTTTCCAAATTGCCAATAAATCTCCCTGGTGGTTCGCTGAGGAATACATTACCCAGAATTCATTCTGTGCAAGCAGATTGCCTTTTTATAAAATCAGCGTTAGCAGAGAGCCCACAGGTGTGATAAAGCTGGCAACACAAAACATAAAGAAAAGTAAACTAAAATTAGATTTTATACAAAGTTTATTATGTGTAATGGTGTCTGCTTACAGCCTGTTAAGTTACAGTTTAGTACATACAAAACAGAAGCAAAAGTATATCACACTCCATAAAATATATATTTAGTATATACCACACAGAAACGACTTAAACGAGACTTTTAGGGGTTTACTTTTCCATTTTTAAACATGACAAGCGTGAATGCTAAATACCGATGTAAGCTTGCATGCATGTATTGATGGATTTTTTCTAAATTGTTTTTAGTTTAAATCTGTAGAAACTGGGAATAAAAAAATAAAAAATACAATTATGCAGATACATAAATTGTAAATTGGTGGTTTAAATTTATTACTGTGGTTAAGTGTTTGCCTTAAAGTCTCCGTTACATCTCAAATTGGACCGAACAGAAAATCAGTTATAACTTCAAGCATTTGAAAATTTATTGAAATTCTAATGTAGGGGTTTTGAGTTGGTTGCCATTAATTAGTTTGGCGCTAATATAGTGATAATTTAACACAATTATAATGTTGGACACCAAGACATTTGAGATGTAACAGAAATTACTGGACATTGAATATTTGCTGTGGTATAAAAGAAAACATTTCAGTGCATGCTGTTATAAAATAATCAAGCACTTATGACTTTGTAAAATGGTCCAATGTGGAGCACTATAATTGAATTATTTATACGAGCAAAAAATTGTACATAGAGAATTACGATAGCAGGCACGGGAAGCATATGGGTGTAATATATATTGCATGAGGAGCATAGACAGATTGTTATTTCCCGTACACTATTTAGGTCAAACTATTATCTGTATGCATTTACTGGTTTGTCATAATTATTTCATGACTATGATTTCTAAAAAGAGATTACTCAGAAAGACAGAAGTCTGTCCTTGTAGCTGTAGAGTTATCTAAGCTTCTTATATGTTGAGAGACTAAAAATGAGTTAACAGTTTATTCTTGCAAACTTTGACTGTTCAGGATATCACTGTTTTAGTAATTGTTAAATCTAAAGTTTACTTTTGTGACCCACTCCTGCATAATACAGATTAAGTTGGAAATTTATACTTACATACTTATACTTGGAAAGAGAATTTAATTTGCTTTAAAATGAGATATAATACATGATTATATAAATTTGAGAAAATAGTAATTACAGTTACAGAACCAGTTTCAGAATATCCACATATGAAACTTCCTAACATCCATACACTAAATGAATCCGGCTTTTGACCAATCAGCGCAATCTTCCTAGGGTCTTACTAGCAACAGATGAGTTCTATTTACACTGAGTCATGTCTGTTTTGAGGCTTATCATTGGTTTACCACCGTATGAGTTGGGGAATCCTTCTGGGATTGTGTAAGTAGGTAGGGTATTCTCGTAGTGAATTTGAATAATAAGGAAATACCCTGAGCAATCACAAAAGCCATTTGAAAATTGGCAAAATAAGTGAATAGATCTTTTTTTTTTTTTTTTTTTTACAACAACTTGGACATGTAACCCTTTCTTAAACAAGTATTTTAGCATGGATAGACTGTGTTTATGGATATTTGAACTTGGTCATGTTGAAGATTATGCTTTGAAGGGAATTTTTGGTGATACTGCATTTTTGTCCAGGTACGCCATTTTCAACTTACTTTGGTTCTTACTCAAAACACTACCTTGTGACTTAATCTGTATTATGCTGAAGCAGCTCACATTTTGTTTAGCTTTTTTGTGTAAAAACATTGCTAGAACGTCTAATAAAAGGAGGCCGCTGATAGGCGGCTTATGACACTTCATCATGCTACATAACACCTAATTTCTGGTGTCGGAAATGTATCGTGATCTGACAGCTTGATTATACACATTTATTAGGCATTATTAACTCTCATAATATACGCCTTTTAGGTTATCAGTGAAGACTTTGAGTGATATTATATGGAAAGCTTAGAATCTAATATCTGTTAACCGCTTGACAATGAGACTACTGAGTAGTTGCACTTACATTCATAGGCCTGTTTATCTATGTGCTCCTGGGAGCCGATCATGTGGCAGCAGAGTATTGCATTCTAGCATACATATATACAGGCAATGAACTTTGGATACAGGGGCATTTTGTATGGAAATAATAATGTGCAGTATATTTAGCTGCTCCAAATTATTCACCTGTCTTAGACAGTATACTGAACTAAGCCCACTTGGCACATGTGTTTGGATTAACAGAGAAATAGTGCAGAGTACTATTGCAATGAAAAGATGACAACCAGCACTATAACGGGGGGGTAGAAAAAAATTATTTATATAATGATTTCTGTGTAAATGCTCCTTTACTGTTTACTTCAAATGTCAAAATGAGTATTAAAATTGACTGGCCAGATCGGCTGGTTAGAATATTTCAGAAACCTCCTGGGGTTCTGGACTTTAGACAGAGTGGCGCAGAAAACAGAAAACATCCATTGGCAGTTGTGTAGATGGAGGCACTTTGAGAGGTCAGGATAGAATGGGAGAAAGGAAAGTATAACTCAAATACAAAATATGAATCTTGTATTTTGAAAACCTAAGCTTGAGGTGGATGGGCTGCAACAGCAGATGACATTTATCTGTTATATATTTTTAAAAATGAAGGTATTGGGCTGTATTCAGAAGCCTGCAACTTTAGCTTTTAGCTCCTTGAACTAAGGTGTTAAGTTCCTAGTGTGTAATCCTGTATACACTTTCAGACCAAACAGGTCCAGGAACTTAATGAGAACTGCCTATAGTTGAGATCCCCTGAGAACTATAGACCCTCAAGGACTTTTTTGTTACTTCTCATTTTGGAAACTTTTAGAATTCTTTATTCATTCATTAATTTTCTAAACTGATTAATCCTAATTAGTGTTACAGGAAGGCTGGTGCCCATCTCATCCGACCCTGGGTGAGGGCAATCTCAGGCATACAACCAATCACACTTAGGAACAGCAGCAAGCCTACTGTGAATGTTCTTGGACTGTGGGAGGAAACCCACACATGCACGGGGAGAACATGCAAACTCCACATAGAAACGCCCCGAGCCCGGGAATCGAACCCAAGACCTCCTTGCTGTGATGCGAACTTGCTAACCACTGTGCCACCGTGTCTCGGTTTTGTCAGAGTCATGGTGTTTTCACATAGCTGCTTTTATTCAGGTAAAAAAGATGTGCATAATGACTCAGCATGCTACAGAAGCCTAGCTCACTGAGTGTTTGTGCGTATCTGTTCTGTCCTTGGATTTCATAGGGCTAATTCGAGCATCCTCTGTTGTATTTCTCTCACTCCCTTTCAAGGGCAGCGTTGCACAACCAAAACAGGACAGTACCTCACACCAGAGAACACAGTGGCTCAGTAGATACCGTCAACCAATTAGCAAGAATATAACCTTCATCTACAACACAACAGGAGGATTCATATAGAGGATTTATTGTTCCCCTGCTATGCAGTGATATGGGATCTATTAATATGTAAGCCGCTGGAGGAACTAAATTGGAAATTAAACTCAGCATTAAAAAAAAAGAAAAGTAATATAGAAATAAATAAACACAAATTTCAGAAATGTATTTATCATAAAGCACTTCCTTTACTTGTGTAGACTTTCTCTTATCCCTTTACCTACTAAAAGTTTTGGATCGTTGTCGGTCACCACCGCTTCTGGGAATTCCTGAGATTTGAAGTTGTCATTTGAAATGGTCACTGGTCATTAAGAACAAATGTGCAAAAATGTGTTTTATATTTCTATTATAGTTCACCTTGCATTTACACAGCAACAATAAAACTGCTGTAATTATTTATAAAAAATGTATACCTGCAGATGTCCGAGTGTACCCTCAGAGAAAATGTCCTGTCCTGTTGTACTCTTTCCTTTTCTTTAATTTCCGTAATTTTCCTTTCCCTTCTATTCCTTTTGTTTCCCTTTTCTGTACTTTTTTCCCCTTTTCCTTGCTATTTTTTCCTTTTATTTGTTTCATTTTGTGTCCTGTTTTTCTTTTCCTACCTTTTTCTGTCCTGTCCTCTTTTCCTGTCCTTTCCTGGTTTTTCCCTTCCCTTTTGTTTCGTGTCCTGTTTTTACCCTTTCCTTTCCAGTTTTTTCCTTTTGTTTCGTGTCCTGTTTTTACCCTTTCCTTTCCAGTTTTTTCCTTTTGTTTCGTGTCCTGTTTTTACCCTTTCCTTTTCTTTCGTGTCCTGTTCTGCCCTTTCTTGTCCTGTCTGAACCATCTCTGGTTGAGGGGATTTGCTTGACGAATTCTGGCACTGTAACATTTCAGAAAAAAAA
>JAOUQZ010000019.1:2952248-2969466 GCA_028564935.1 Neosilurus hyrtlii
TAAAATGATTCTTAGCTATGCTGACCCCTCCTTTAAACATCAAACCTACAAGGCCAGCAAAACCAGATTTCACTCACTCACTTATCGAACCACTTAATCCCACTGAGGTCACAGCCAACACTGGGTGAAGGCAGGATACACCCTGAACAGCTTGCCAGACCATTGTAGGGCCAACACACATACACACACACACACACACGTCCACACCTATGGGCAATGTACATGTCTTTGGGCAGTGGGAGGAAACCAGAGTAGAAACATGCAAACTCCACATAGAAATGCTCTTGCTGAGTCCAGGACTCAAACCTCGAATTATGGACCTTTTTGCTATGAGGCGGATGTGCTAACCACTATGCCAACGCGCCACCCTTTGCCACTATCTGGATTTTTCCAAATATTGATATTCAAAATTGTACCAGAAATAGGTGCAAACCAAACCAGAAAAAAATATATTTTTAAATAGAGATCGAAAGTTATAGCCTGCGACAACAACAAATTTCATTGTTTCCCAAATTATAAAAAAGAAGTAGAAAAAATTTGATATCCTGGACCCTGACTTGGCAGGTACTAAGGGTTAATTAAACAATATTCCACTCACTGTTGTACTGAACATTAGAATGTCTGTGATTCAGCTGCAGGCACAAGCTCGCCTGACTGTGTGATATTGCGTTTATATAAAGTAAGAGGGTGATCATGCTAGCGGTGTGATAGAAAAGCGACTGACCGGAATTGATTATTTGCGATTGTTTTTGCGAATTTTGAAATTCGTATCGAGATCATGCAAGCAAATTCGCATCTCCACATGCAAGCAAATATTTCACGGCTGAAATACGTATATCGCTCAAAAGTCAGGAGAAAGTTTGTGACTGATTTGCAACTGATTTGTGATTGGTTTGCAGATGTTTGTCAAAAAAAGTGAATCTCCTGTTGTTAATCAGTCACATTTCGTTTGCTTTTTGATCTCAAACCACGTGTTTTTTCGCTTTTTGTCCATTTTGTTCGCTTTTTATTTGCACATTATCCATGCGAACAAAAATTTAATAAAATACGAATGATGATAAAATTCACGGAACACGGTGGACGCCAGCAAGTCTCAACTTTTGAGAAACTTCTGTGTCAAACTTGTTGCTTTTCCTTGAGAACTAAAAACGAATAATTTGCGAGCAAAACTACTACTACTACTCAACGACCTTCTCACGATGTGTGGAGTGTTTGAGAAGAGTTCGATACTATTAAGTGCTAAAGCCTCGTTGTTGCGATGTTCGCGGCAATTTCAAATATCTTTGAAATGTTTTGTGATGAGTGTACAAACCAGGTGACCAAAATGCGATGCTGCAAATGACGCCAGACAAATCTGAGGACACCCCTAAGTGAGACACTGAACAGGATATTTCTAAATGTTGTTTGTTTTTGCTCTGCAACACACAGAAGCCATGCTAATGTTATAGCACATAGGCTAAATAGCTCAGTGGTTTTGCTGTATAAAATATAGGCACTTTACAAATGCTGCTCGACCAATTAAATTAGAGGACCTGAGCTAACTGTTAATATAGGTATATTTTATATTTTGGAAATTAACAGCTGTCATAGCTTATGCTCAAGCTCATCATTAGCTGATTCACAGTTCTTAAGGCTGGTCGAGATCAAATATGACTGATATGTATGTATGTAGTTTATATTCATGCAGTTTAAACAGAATCTCCTTTACATAAGTAAAACACTTGGGTTCCTACACATGTTATGAGAAATGGATTGAAATGGTTGCTTAAGCCCACTGTTACTTGAAGACGACTGAAAGGTGGCGAAAGAGAAAATGCCGATTTTTTTTGTTTGATGATAACCGAGCATGAAGGCACCTTTGTTCCTCCGCAGGTTCCACCCACACGCTCACCCCAACCAAATTTCTAATGGATCTGCAGCATCCCGACTTCCGAGAGTCCACTAGGGTGTCCTTTGAGGACCCCGTTCCCTCAGACGATTGAGTGAAAGAGGGAATGGTGGGAGAGAGAAAGAGAAAGCGAGAGCAATCACACTTACAAAGTAAAGGCAGCCGTTCGAAGAAGCCCTTTCTGAATCCCCACAGCACAAGGGTTTCTTTTCCTCCTTACTTCCAGTTTTATTCCCCTCCTTGCAGAGATGAGTGTTTGGCCTCTGCCTCAGTGCATGGAGAACCTGCCAATCTGAAGAAGGCTCCACCCACTGCTGATTAGAGACCAATCGGTGTCCATATCATAGATCAGCAGCTGATGTTGGTCCTGATTGGTGAATTACTCTGACGTATAGAGCTGCAGCGAGTGGAGCCTCTTTGGAGCAGCCATGCAACGGGTGCTGACTCCATCCCTGCTGTTCCCATTCCTCTCAGCCGGGTGGATTAACCTGCATTTTTCCTAGCATACGCCCTCTAACCCCATGGTGCCTCTTCTTCTCTGGGTGATGAGGAGCTCCTACATTTGCCCACCCAAAATCTCATATTTGTCATGTTAATTTTTCGCTTGTTTTGTTTGCAGATTAATCTACCCAAGAGATTAATCATATTCCAGTTATTTCAGAATAACAACCCACGAAAATTCATATTCATTCACATCCAAATTAACAACAGAAGCCCTTTCTTTTCTGCTGAATTTTAGCAGGATAATTCAAGGATGCATTTGTTTTTCTTTTATTCCAACAAACCACCACACATCACTTCTACATGAGACAGTGGGTATCACACAGCAGTGTACTCTCTGTTTGGATAACTGCCATATTGCCAATTGCCATATTGCTGCAGTACTTTTTTACTTGAGCAATTTGGCTAAGTAATGTCTGACTCCTTTACAGATGTGAAAGCTTGAAATGCAGCCGTGTTCTCTCAGTTTGCTCTTAGCATTTGGAGCAAATAAATTCCCTGAAAAAAAAAATGAGACCACATTTTTAAATCAACTGTGATGCACCTTTTAAGGGCAAAATGTGCCAGACTATATTATCAGCATCTCAATCTAATAAAATATGCACTAAATCTTGTTAATGGGTCATTCGCCACTAAATTAGTAGATTTATTGTGTGGAAGCATTATAAATTAATGGATTAATAACTACTAATTACAAAAAAAAAAAAAAAAAAAAAAAAAAAAAAAAAAATCACACTTTTGTCTCTCTAGATTTAAAAATGTAAATCGCCCACAGAAAGACTTCCTGGAAATCTCTGAAGTCTACTTACACTAACACAACTCTCTCTGCTTGGCTCTGGTTATACACTGCCCAGCCAAAAAAAAAATAAAATAAAATACAATATATTATATATAATAATTTAAATATATATATATATATATATATATATTCATGAACTCTAATAATTTGTTGGAGCACCTTTAGCCTTAATTATAGCATGTAATCTCCATGGCATTGTTGCTCCAGTTGGTCCGGGCGAGGCTCAGCAACATTAATATGGCGATAAAATGAAGTCAGCTGATGATCTGAATGTACTAAATGAGCAGTTTATCACATCTAAGGACTTTTTTTTCCCTGATGGCATGGATATAAAATCGGGACTACAATAATGAAAGAGTGGTTCAGGGACGTCGGTGAGAAATTATCCCAGCACTGGATAAATGATATGATGTTGCTTAAGTTTCTCAAAATTATGTCATGGAGATAAGGCACTGTAATCAAGGCGGTCCAACAAAATATTAGACTGCACAACTCTTTTTGGCTGGGCCCTGTATCTATATATAGCTAGTTGCCTAGTTGACCATGTGGTAAAGCTGCATTTTCTTGAAATATACACACGTATATTATATATATATAAAAAAACTGTTTTATCATTTTTGGATTTTTTTTGATAATAGCGAACACCATTTGCAGTATGCCAGTCCGTACCCATACTGCTACATTCAACACCTACTGAACTATTTGGTTATTTCATACTCCACAAATAACGTTTGTTTCAGTTCTGGCTCTTGATACGAGTCGTTTCATCTAGATGCTCTTAGAAAGTTCATTGTGATTTTAGCCAGAGCTCAGTAAAGCTGCATGTTTATTTTATGTGGTCTGAGTAGTGAATTTCACTTTTGATACAATTCCATGCCTATTAAATTCTGCAATAAATTTTTTTTTTATGTTTGGATAAATAATTAGTATAAATAACATAATAATTAATAATAACAATATAATAATTAATAATAATTTAAGCATAAATTGTTAGTTGTGGTTAGCTAATTTAAAGACATTTGCTTTGGTTCGAATACCATTTATGGTGAAATGATTTTATTTGAAAATGTTATTAAAAGAAATGTGCAGCTTTGCTATAGAAACAAACAGGGAACCGTTTCAAAAGATGTAGAGAACAAAATCAAGCATTTGTTCCAGCTGGGTTAGAAGTAGTTCCAAATATCTGAGACTAATTTTTGGCATTTTTGACAATTGAACCAAATTTAATAAATAAATAAAGAAAAAGCTAATAAAAAAAATTCCAGGTGGCACAAATGTTTGATTAATTGTCAGCTTATTGTTTTCTTCTTTAGCAGAAATGTGTCTTCAGCTATTTGTCTAAAATAGATTTCAATCCACTGTACAACTCAAGCCATATGAAATGGAGTAGATTTATTTATTTATTATTTCTATATTTTTTTGTCATCTCATAAGAGCGCCTTAGTGTGCGGCGATATTATTCCTCACACTATCGGTCACTGTAGCCGACCTGCATCCTTTGTTGTGTTTCTGATACGTTTGCACACAACTTCTGAAGGAATCCTGGCCTTTTCTCTTCAGCCCTATCACACTCAGGTCAAAACCATGAAGACCGCACTGCATCCTGAACATTTCAGTGAACACAGTGGGGGCGTGGTCAAAATGGAAAAATGCACATAATTCAAACTACGTGCTTACTGAATTCGTCTGGCAGCGTTGAAGTCATTTCTTACCATGTGCAAGATTATGTGTGCAACACGTATAATGCATTCTTACAATGACCAATCAAATCACACTACATGCTTATGTTCCTTATAAATACTGCACCACATTTTGCAGTTTTTTTAATTCGTTCCGAGTTATTTGCCCACGTCTACATTCAGTGAGTCTGCGCCACACTTGTGCACACACAGTGAAGTCCCTACACGGTTTTAGTTAAGTTGTTACTTCAGTGGCATCGTTTCTACATTCTCACCAAGTCCATGGAGACCACTACTCCTACTATGTTTTACAGTTGATGTAAGTCGATGTAAGCTCTTACTGCGTCCACCCAATTTTTTCCTTTACAGCATTTTATACAACTGAGCAATTGAGGGTTAAGGGCTTGCTTAAGGCCCCAACAGTAGCCTCTTGGTGGTACTGGGGTTTGAACCTCCGACCTTCTAATCGTAACCCAGAGCCTGACTGGCACATGACTGAGTGTGATGGAGGTTTTATGGTCATATCGAAAAAGTCATCTATTTTTTATGAGTTTAATCTCCTGCATGCCAGATCCTTTATGTTCTTCAGTTTGTGATGTTACACAATCTTATTCTTTATGTGGAATAGATACAACAGCTGAAAACACTTTCAGAGCTAACAGAATTTGCCAGGATAGTTCTAACGTGCATATTTTCTCTGTTTCTCCATGGGGTTTGTTACTCCTGCAGGCTCAACCCATATCTTCACTCCTACTGTTCTCCTGGATGCACTCAAGGCCATGAACAAACCAGACGAGGATCAGACTAGCTAAAACCCTCCCTTCTCTTCTCTTCTCTCTGATCACCCAAATCCCCTGCTCCTATATCAATGTGTTATGCATCTTGCTTGAAAAAAAAAAAGTAAAGAAAAAAACAAAACATAAAAAATAAACAATGAATAAAATAGAGATATATATGTATAAATATATATATATATATATATAGGAGGTCGAAAAGCAAAAGAATCATTGTAAGTATTCTCATGTTTTACAATGGATGCAAATGTTGAACCTGTCGAAACAAGGTTTAAATATCACATGCTATTCGAAACAGAACGAACCAAATATTAATATTAATAATGATATTAGATGCTCACTAATGTGTAAATGGTAGAACCGTAGATCATTGCTGTGACATGTAATGGTTGTGGGAAACGGAGGGATGGCTGAGGTGTATGTGAGCGCCAGTCGGAAAAATTAATCATATCATTTCTCTTGCTTTGTCACAAACACCTGCCATTCGTCATGCTGTATGCCGAAAGCTCTAGTTTTAGATTCATAGTTGTGCATGCCATGCAATCTTATTTGTGGCCATTTTGAAATCTGAGGGGGTTTGTGGGGTATATTTTGACACTGTCTAAGCATCTGCTGAAGGGACAAACTAAAGCAGCGGGTAAGAAAAAACGAGGCACATTCTGTCAAAAATGTAAATAGCTCTTGAATGCAATGCAAATATCAGCCCTCGCCCCAACCTCAGATCTGGTCACCGGGACCTTTTGTTTTATTGCTCTGCAGAGAATTTCATGTTTTTAAGTGTCAAAAAGGCCACTGCTTGCAAATGTTTGAAGAATATTCTCAAGAGAAAAAAAGGGCCAGCTGTACTTCAGTATTGTATCCTGTCCGATTAAGTCTTATCATTGGCTAGTAAACGATGTTTAACCGGGCCATGCACTGAGTAGTGTGATGTTGTATATGCCATATGTTGATGTTTTAATGTCTCTCTGTTGACTTTGCTGACTGTGAAGTGGTACTTTTTGTTTCTTTCAATAATTCCAAGCCAACGTGTTTGTGATGTTTGAGCTGTAGTTGTAGTAGTAACAGAAAACAAACCCTATATATATATATATATATATATATATATATATATATATATATATATATATATATATATGAGAACTATCTATATTTGGTTTGTCTGTTTGTTAGTGCAGTGTAACTCTTCCACTGGTGAATGGCTTTGCAAAGAGATGTGATCCCATCTTCTTATTTTTTTCCCTTTCTATTTCTATTTATTCCTGTTTTATTCCTCTGCTCCGGAAAGCGGGCTGTATATTGCACTATGAGTTTTCTGTGACGCGAATGCTTGTTCATTTTTTAGTCTTTATTCTTTTTTTTCAGTTCGCTGTTGTAAAAGCATCCAGTGTGTCTACTAGATTTATATCAAATTTATTTATCAGAGAAAAATATGAATAAAAAAAAAGTTAGTCTGTCTTAAACCTGTTTATCTTTACTGGGATTTCATGTTTGCAAGCGTTGAAGCACAAACAAATGTAAACTTGATGTGTACTGATGTAATAAGACTGTCAATAAATTGGCTTCCATTACAATAAAGTGTCAGTATTGTTTTCTACACACATATCCACAGAGGTGAATTCTGGATTATAGAGGGGTGAATTATGCATAAGTGCAATAATAATAATAATAATGCAGTTCTGTAATAGCAGGGTAACATAAATCATATTACCTGCAGTAATATGTGAGTAAGTGTTTGGCATGTCTGCAAAGCATCCAGATACCTACAGCAACAACACCCTCAAGATTAATACAGTAAAGTATTACTTACTCACTCCCTCACTCATGTGCCGAACCGCTTACTCCTTCCAGGGTCACAGAAAGGCTGGAGCCCATCTCAGCCGACACCGGGTGAAAGCGGGTACACCCTGAACAGCTCACCAGCCCATTTCAGGGCAACACACACAACCATTCACACTCACATCCGCACCTAGTGGCAATTCGGAACAGCCAGTTAGCCTAATGTGCAGGTCTTTGCACTGTAGGAGGAAACCGGAGTACCTGGAGTAAACTCATGCAAGCACAGACAGAACATACAAACTTTACACAGAATCGAACCCAGGACCTTCTTGCTGTGAGGTGGATGTGTTAACCCCTACGCCATTGTGCCGCCCCAATAAAGTATTAGAAAACAGTTTGTCTGTAAAGTCAGTTTTTTTTAATAATGGTACAAAATTTCAGGAATTTTTTTTTCATGCTTTTCATACCAGAAAATCAGCTGCAGCCGGTATTTACAGAGCTACAATTTCAAGATGTGCATCGTAGATTTGCAGGGTCACAGGCATTTCTCACAGGATAAACTGCATATGGATCAACTCCATGTCCACACTGCTGTTTGACATCACGCTCCATTATTCATCAGAGTTCAGAGCTCACGGTTCTTCTATTAGAAGAAAAAAAATAGTCAGGAAAGAAGCGATGGCGCTTCCTAGGGATGGGAATCACCAGGGACCAGCCGATACGATATGAATATGATATCACGATAATACCAGATCACTAATTATAACATTAATTTCCATTATGAAAACGGATTTATTTATTTATTAGTATTTAAACCTAATGAAGAGTAATATTTTTGAGTACAAAATCACATAGACAGCAACCCTATGGATAGTATTTATGACATCTGACCACAAAATTGCTTTTCATAAAATGGCTGTGAAGCCATAAACAGTGCAATACGTAAAGCTTATCACGGTATAGCTGCCATGGTTGACATATGAGTGTGTCTACCTATTACCATTACACGTCAAGGACATTTCAGGTGTTTACAAGCTGCAGTTTGGTGCCTCTGGGGTCATTTCTAATCTCTGAGCAGTGGGGCAGTATCAGTAGGTGCAGGATTTTGCCAGTGGGCTCATGTGATGCAGTCCTGAGGAAAGAGATTGGACCATTCGCTCAGACATCTCTCTGACGCTACTGGTGGTGGCGATGGCACGACCCAGAGAACGGTTCAGAGAGCGCTGTGTGTCACAAGATACTGAGTGCCTGTGATGAGCCCTGTTGCCTTTCCCTTCCTCCATTGAAATGTAGAGTGGCTTTTGGTAGGAGGTCGACACCACAGGACTGGAGTAATAGCTGCAGGACAGAACAAGTCAAAGTGTGTTAAAGACAACATCAATTTGAATTCATGTTTAATTAGTTTAATGCGACCTGTTTCCAAGATGGCTGGATGTTCTAATTGAATTAGACTGCGACAAAAATCCCATCTCCATTATCTCTACCGTATATATCCATCAGGGTTGCAGGGGAAGCTGGAACCAATCCCAGCTGACTTTAGGGCAAAAGGTGGGGTACAGCCTGCCACAAACATTCACAATCACATGGGCAATTTAGAGCAGCCAGTTGACCTAATCTGCACTGTATGTCTTAGTACTGTAGGAGGAAACCGGACCACATAAAGCATAGGTGTCAAATCCAGCCCACAAAAGCATTCAAAGAATATGATGATCGTACGTTGTTTACATCAACCATTACCATGAAACCTACTTCCACTAGATGATAGCAGCATATTTCAAGTAAACAGCAAGTCATTCCTGACTCAAGAATGATTGCATGCTAGCTTGTCGCTGTTAAGTGATTATTCAGCACTCAATCACCTTTAAATTTCGTGACGTAGCCTTCAGTGAAAATGAGTGACACCCCTGATCTAAAGGAAACATACATAAGCGCGGGCAGAACAAGCAAACTATATACAGAGGGACCTGATGGGGCTTTAATATAAGTAACTAGTAAAGTTTGACTTTCTTAGATCTTATAAATAAATATACACTAAATATGCCACATTTTATTGTATTGTTTTAAGTTTTACTAGCAGTTATTTTAAGCTAATGAATTAGCATTTTTCACAAACGCTCTGCTAAGTTACAGGAAACAAACAACACAAATTTATAAAATTCCACAATATAAACATCCACACACTCGCTGAACCGCTTAATCCTACTAGGGTCAAGGGGAGGCTGGTGCCTATTTCAGCCGTGCACCCTGAATAGCTCGCCAGTAAATCACAAGGCTACACACAAAACCATTCAAACTCACACCTAGGGTCAATTCGGAACAGCCGGCTCACCTATTGTGCATGTCTGCAGAATGTGGGAGGAAACCGGACTCCCCGGAGGAAAACTACGCAAGCACAGGGAGAACACGCAAACTCCATCCAGGAACTTTTTGCTGTGTGTGCTGACCACTACGCCAACGTGATACCCCTATTAATTAATTTGGAAATTTAGGTCAATTCCATAGAAACTACTGACCAACATTAATCTAGCTGTGTGAAAGGTTTGCTTGTTCAAGATGCTTTTCTGGGATGTACTTAATTTTTCACGACTGTCACTGACGGGGGCTGATTAAATGCAGGCCTCTCAGGAACCATTCTGATCTTTTTATTGATAACACTTTTATTTTGGTAAAATCCAACAGCAGATTAAAAAAGCTGAAGATGGTTATACTGAGCTACTTACAGGACTGAAGGACAGACCGGCACACACTGGAGCACAGGCATGCTGCCAATCAACGGAGGGGGAGGTGCTACTGCCAAGTACAAACCCCCTGTCTGCAGGTGTGAGGACCTCACTGGCTGAGTTTCCTTCTGCATGGAGCTTTGGTTTGCTGAAATAAGACATACAGTCATGTACTGTATAACATTCAGTCATCCTGCATGTGGAGCTTATTGTAATGGAGCTAAAAAAATAAAAATAAAAAAATCGATAAAATCGATTTGGTATCTTTGTACAGCTGTGGATTTCCAGTCTGGGTTTTAATCAACAATTGATTACGCTCAGTCTTCACTGTGATCAGGTTGTGTACTGGAAAGCTACATAGCAACCACAAATAAATATCTAGTTTCTCAGATGTGAAATACAGCCTCCGTATGTCTGCGCTGATGAAGCTGCTAATAAAGACTACCTGATGGATCTTGAATCTGTGTTTTACAATGTAAGTACCTTTATTAGCACATCTTAAACAATTATTCTGCTGATGGCAAAATAGGTAACTCTGGACCATTAATTCCATTACAGCACAACGTGCTAAGTTAGTAGTCTTGGGCTTTTTACACCTAGGCCAAATGGCTCATCACAGCCGGAGTTTATCCTGGGTTTCTGTAGCATGAAGCACCCAGAATTTTATCTCCTCCTGGATGGGGCGTGAGTCCATTGCAGGTTCCGCCCCAGTATTTTTTACTGGTACCCATATTACCGCTGGCTGGACAGAGGCACACTTGATGTGACCTTGCCCATGGTGAGGGTTTAACCGGGATTTGAAACAATGACCTCTCGGTCATGACCCCAGCACCCTAACCATACCCACTACACCACCAGCCCCAAAAAGTACTTCTTCATAATATAATTATTTAGGCACTGCCTAAGAGCAAAAAATTTACTTCTCCTCCTGATAGAGGCTTCAATGTAAATTTGTTTTGATGATGCCATCATTAAACTGTCAGATTTTCAGAGAGGTGGGATTGTGGGTCAGTCAGTGGGAGGCATCAGCCAAACACAAATAGCATGAATATTGCTAAATGAATATTCCTCTGTCAACGGTTAAAAGTTCAGCAGTGAAGGTAAAACCCGCACGGATCCATGACCAGGTTGACCTGGACCATCAGAAAGAATGACCTGGACCATCGAATGGGCTATTATGGCCTAGAAGCAAGACGCAAGCCTCTTCTTTAACCAGCAAATATTCATTCTGAAATTTTGGGTGTCTATTTACTTACGTCCATAGGAACCTAAGATAAGCAAAGCAAAACAATTTTTTTTTATATTGCACTTATATTAATGGAGATAAATAACGAGCTTTAAGTTGAGGTGTTGATTTGTTATTGATCTGCTACACTGATTTATTTGGTCCGGTCCACATGATATTGGACAATGTGTAACAAAGCACAAACACAAGTCTGACACCCTGTCCTTTGGGTATAGTAAAACTGATACAACAAAAAAGTCAGCCTGATGATGGCGAAATTTTCTTTTATAGTTACTATTATTTTAAAAAGATAAAAAGCAAAGGAAATTGAATATGCATGAATAATATAATTTCTAACCTGGTGCAGGGACTGTCTCTCTTTTCATTGCTCCACACAGTGGACAGTGATTTGAGTAGGAACGAGTGAGAGTTGGCGAGCTAACATTTCTTACTTGACCTAAAAAAAAAAAAAGAAATGGCATAAATGATCAAATAAATAAACACTCCCCGTGCAGAGGTCAGTTACATAATGGAAGAAAACTCATACATCCAGAGGGTCTATTTTGTTGCGCCAAACAGCTCAAGCACAAAGGTACGGGTCTTCTTCTGACGTCAGCCTCATCATTTCTTACGTAGGATCTTTCAGCTGACACGCTGCGCTTCCGGTCTTAGAGGAAAAAATACACTTTGATAAATTTCAGGCTGTGATTATCAAAAAAATAAAAAAAATAAAAAACAAAACAAAACAAAAAAAACCCAACATCAAATAATAATAATAATAATAATAACAAACAAATAAATAATAATAAAAAAACTGTAACCAAAACAGAAAGCATCAGCACAAGCTACCATGTTCCCTTACAATTTAGGTAGGATTTTGGGCTCTGTCCAGTTTCAGTCCTCGCTCTCCGGGTTATGCGTGTTACCACAGGTGACGCCGAGATGTCCTTTGGTGTTATGTCCTCAGACTGGGTATACTGGGTATCTGAATCTGTACCTGCATTTTTAAAAAAGTACATATCAGTTACTAAATACTAACAAAACAGTGTTATTACTTAGTTGATAGTATTGATATAGCATATTTATTAGTAACACAAGAAGTATATGGTATCACACATTGCAGGGATGCTCATATTTTAAGCCTGTAACATGTTTATTAATGCTACGCACTGATACCTGGCTCTGGTCTGAAGCGGGGCACAGATGCAGATCTCCTTCTTGGTATAGTCCTATCTTGTCCCTCAGTTACAGTACCCACACGCTGTCTTGGTTCTCTCTTGCTAGCTGTCTTTCCTTCCAAAGACCTGTAAAAATTTCACATACAGAAATAAGTTATGTTATCTCAGAAGGACTGCCTGGGTGGTTTCCTTCAGAGCTAGCAGACTTTTCCTGTTTCCTTGTCGAGGCCCAACTGCAAAGTTAACATCTCGTGACCACGACCCCATGTTGTTAGCCTAAATAAACATGGCAGCTCTGCCATGCTGATCATCTGGCCAATCTCCTTGTCCCTGGTGCCCCATGTGAATTGGCATTCCTAGAAATACGCCTTCAAACCTTCTACAGTACTTCCTTCACTTCCAGACGAACACGGTTTCTTATACTGACCTTGTTCTGACCGGTCTATTTGAAAGCCCTCCTTATAGGCTGACTGTTTTTCCTTTACAATGAGAATCAATCCATGTGTTATATGTTTAATTTGTACTGAGAGCTTGGAATTTCCTAGTCCACAGACGGAAAGATCAATTGGAATGCACCTGATGTCAGATCCCAGACTCGGAGAGTCAAGGCAACCTCACCGTCCCTGATCTGAATGGTGAGGAATCCAAAATGGCAGCTGTATCAACGGACTGACCGTATACGTAGTGGTATACTGTTTATGCTTATTAGCGATTCTGTCTCAGTTGCGTCTCATTCAAATCAGTCCAATTTTTATTTATATACATGTTGCTATGATGTTTGCATGAGCAAAATATAGTATATTGCATTGACATAGCTAACAATGGCTAATAGTGAGGGTGGCAAAGTGGGGTGTTCTCCCCGTGCTGGTGTGGGTTTCCTCCAGGTACTCCAGTTTCCTCTCACTGTCAAAAAACATGCACATTAGGCTAACTTCTAGCTAAGTGTGAGTGTGAATGGTTGTGGGTGTGTTGCCCTCTGATGGTCTGGCGAGCTGTTTAGGGTGTACCCCGCCTTTTCTCAATGTCGGCTCAGATATGCACCAGCCTCCCCGCAGCCCTAGAAGGATTAAGCCGTTTATCAAATGACTTAGTGGCTAACAATGTCTAAACCTAACTAGATATGGGTGGTACTAGTTTTCCGATACATATACTGGAATGCAGTGGTCTCAATGGCGAGGTCATTCCTTGATGGGAAAAGACTGGGGGGAAAAGGAATTAGTATCACATGGCATCCTTTTAAATGCTACCCTGATGGTGTCACAGTCACAATGCAAACTTTTCCTTGGGTACTTGGCAAGGTAACAAATAAAGCATATTACGCTGCTTTCGAAGGAAACCAGCTTGGTGTGAGATATCGTACGTCTATCCACAGTATCCTGAAGACTACCCTTCTTTTTCTCACTTGAACAGTTTGCAAGATAAAGTGGTTCCCAAGACAGATACCTGAAACCACGCTGCTGTGGATGAGGCGTAGATGTGTGAGGAGGTCTTCGGTCTGTGGTGTCCTCTAAAGGAGAAGGTGGCGCTCTTGCACGATGAGGAGAACCAGCTGTCCTGAGAGATCCTTCCAAGTGCTGCCTGAGTCTGAGCACCTCTGCCCGAAGAGACTCAATGGCCTCACTACACACAAACAAACGGGTTTTAGAAACGTGAAGAGTTTGGGGTAGTATGGATCTGAATGAATTTGGTAGTATGGATTTGAAGGGTGAAAAACAGCACACTGCACATCCCAAGCAACATATGGAGTAAGATGTAGTACAGATGTGCTAAATGAACACTGCATGCTTTGTTTTTAGGGTTAACCACGCATACATGCAATTTCACTCAGTACGTAGTGAAAGAAGTTAAAATACCTTCCCCAATAAAATTAACTTCCAATGACTGCAAAAAAAAAACAACAACAACAACAACAACAGAACATGAATAATTTAGGAATAAGGTATTATATGTATTGACGTGATTCAGATGTTCTGAATAAATAGTGAATAGTCTGAGAAAATCAGACTGAAGGCAAAGAAGCTGCAGCTTGCTGTTCGGTGACATCCACTGTGCGTGAGGTAAATAAGTATATACTAATATACTACACAGGGAGTGCACGGCGCCTCCCTGTGCCGGCGTGGGTTTCCTCCGTGTACTCCGGCCTCCTCGGACAGTCCAAAAACAAAACAAAACTTAGAAAATTTATGAATGAATAAAATTTTACACAGTACAGCAAAAAATAAACTAAAACTAAATTTTTAAAGTTCATTTTATATTTTACCCATTATTGAACTTGCAGGTCAGGTGAGCGCAGTACGCTCTTAGTTTTTAAAACCAATTTTGCTATATACACTGCATGGAAACGTAAATAAAAGGGTTTTTTTGAACAATTTTTTTTTTTACATTTTTAAAGTTTGACACAGACAGGTAAAGTGTGCTCCGCGCTCTCTGAGGGGATAAGCTATGTGTAGCTGATAGCGTCCTGTTAAACCCACTCAGAGTTTTAGTACATACTACATGGAAACATAAAAAAAAACAAAGTAAATGAAATTTTTATAGTTTCATTTATAGAGTATTTTAACTATTGCTGAGGCAGGTCAGGTGAGCATAGCATGCTCTGAGAAGATCTGTCTAGCTAACAAGGTGTTTTTAAAACCGTAACATAAAACATATATAAAATCTGACACAAGCAGGTCATGGTGAGCTCCGCGCACCAAGCAGAGCCAAAATCTGTGTCGCTAACACAGTAAACTGTAAATTCATTCAAAGTCTGATTATATACACTATGTGAAAGTACAAGAACATAAACTATTTTTGATTTCACTTTAAAGCAGGACATCGATAATGCCGCTTTCCCCGAATGGCCGTGACATGAGTGTCATGTCATTCTAATTCAAGCATTATCCACTCAGAATAATGTTTTTAATCCCCCTCTGAAAGCAGGCCAATCAGATCGTGCCGTTTCCGTGTAGTACACCCGAATGTCCATTATTCCCCCTTAATGATATACAGCAGTGCGCTCCTTTCAGTGTGTCCACTCTGCAGCAGACATAAATCTTGGCTTGTTTGTGTTACCATCCCTACAGCAGCTATGAACAGACTCACTGGTGATTCGCCAGCTGCCCAGAATTTTGGGTTCTGATGTGGTCACCATGGTGATAGGGTGCAGTCAGGGAGGAGCTTCTGAGATAAGATGGATCCTGATTGGCTGGTTGTGCGTGTTGGTCTCCCTGTCGTGCTCCGTCATCTGATAAGGAATGGGCTGAAGAAATATAGATGAGAGAGGTCCGGGAGCAGGGACGGAAGAGGAACCAATGATATGGAAGTCCATAAAACAGAAAAAAAAATAACTTCACTCTCTGATCTGTTCATACTGAGTCATATTCAGTTAAGGTAGAATTGTTAGGAACAGTGTTTACCACTCTCGCTTATTCCGCTGCTAGGCCAAGGCTGGAGAGGTGTACTGGGCCATCGCAGGGGGGAGCTCGAGCTAGACGAACTGGGAACATGTCGCATCCTTGCCCCTCCTCCTCTCCCTAAGGATCCTGGCGCACCTCCAGAGGCAATGGCATGGGTTGAAGAGGGCTGTGTGTGTGCTGGAGAGCTAGACATAGGATTTATTCGGCACCTTTCCTGCAAGACAGATGGCCTTGTCGCCCTGGAGGAAACAGGAAAAGAGGGTGGAGTACACACACACACACAGAGTGCAATCTGCTTATAACGCACAAAAATCAAGAGTAAATAGTAAAAGAATGGACAGAAACTGCAGTGCAAATAGAGCCCACCTCACTGCTGCCCTCTGCTGGACAGGGCTTTGCACTGCAGGTGTGACTTGGCTGCTCTCAGAACCCAGGAATCCACTATCTGTTTCTGGAGTCACCACACCATCCTATAATCCCAAAAAAGTACAGCAGACGATTTTCTAGTAGTACGGCTTTCTCTAAAGCTGAAAAAAAGCCCATTTTCTGCCAAATCATCCTTAATCATAGTTGTAAATATTTTTTATAGAAGGATCATTCTTAATAATATTACTGACTGTTTATGTATTTTATATCCATTAGTGAGAGTTTTTTCGTGGTTGATCTTTCCCATGGTGATGCTTAACGCTAAATAAGCTGTATGCGCACTTATATCTAGTGTGTATGCCAAAAACAGGAGCTTGAGAAGAAATAAAAATTTAATTTGTCTTTTTCTGATGTCAATTTGACAAAGAACTTTTTAAGAAAAAATTTCCTATGATGATTCTAATTAAATTTTAGAGAGGATTTTATTAAGTGTTTTATTTTTTTGCTCATTATTTGAATTTCATTATTAATTCTAACTTGTATCATGTCCTGTCCTACTGACCTGAAGCTGTGCTCTTACGGCTCTGTCACTCTCTTTCGAGACCCTTCTTCCCCTGCCTGATCTCTCTCCCAGGCTGTTTTGGGATTTTAAGCTACCTGCAGCTCCCCTTGCAGTCACCCGTTTCCTTGGTAATGCTGAAGCTGGGACTGCGGCCTCTGGGAGGGCTTCCATAGAGTTACACACATGTGAGCTACAAGAGGGGCCTGAGGGGGAGTCTGCCAATGTCAGTCTGAGAGTGAGAGAGAGAGACAGACAGAGAGAGAGAGAGAGAGAGAGAGAGAGAGAGAGAGAGAGAGAGAGAGAGAGAGACAGAGAGAGGGAGAGAGAGAGAG
>JAOUQZ010000019.1:2969566-3027948 GCA_028564935.1 Neosilurus hyrtlii
GAAAGTGAGAAAGAAAGAAAGCGTGTGGAAGAGAGAGAGAATGAGAAAGAGAGAGAGCGAGAAAGAAAGAGAAAGAGAGGAGAGAGAATGAGAAAGAGAGAGAGAGAGAAAGAAAGAGAAGAGAGAGGGAGAGAACGAGAAAGTGAGAAAGAAAGAAAGCGTGTGGAAGAGAGAGAGAATGAGAAAGAGAGAGAGCGAGAAAGAAAGAGAAAGAGCATGGAAGAGAGAAAGAGAGAGAGAGAGAACGAGTAAGAGAGCAAGAAAGAGAGAGAGAGAGTAAACAGTCATGCTAATAAAAAACTTTGTGTCCCTGTGGTGCTGAAGAGCAGAATTGCATTTGCTTTGATTCTGTTTCTTAAACAACCAGACTCACGACTGGAGAGGTTCATTTGAGTTCCGTTCATCTTCATGTCTCCACTGCTGTTCCCTTTCTATCTCGTCAGTGCTGTCAGGGGGAGGAGAACGATCTCGGAGCTCCAGGGAATTATGGTCCACCTCGACCTGATCTCGGTCTAACAGCCTGGATAAACCCTTGAAGTTCTGGTATCTGAACATGAGGCAAAAAAGTATACTGACACATATCTTTAAGATTTAGTTAAGGGCCCTTAAATTAAAAAAACAAAAAAAAACAAAAAAAACAACAAAAAAAAAAAAACAATTTAAAAAAGGATATACACACACATATATATATATGTATGTATATATGTATGTGTGTGTGTGTGTGTGTGTGTGTGTGGCTTCTTAAAAAATTATTATTAAATAAATAATGCTCTTACTGGTCCATCAGGTTACTAAAGTCTTTCTCCACATGTTGATGTTTGTGGTTGAGAGAACAGAGGACAGAAGGGAGCACGTCCTCTTCACCCTCCTCTTTACCTCCATCAGTCTCCCCACTGGCAGAACTGACCCCCGCGCCGACCAGGACGTCTGCATGAGCCGCAGAGGCAGCGTTCTGATCAGAGACAAAGGAGAAGATACTCTGCTTCACACAAATGATACAAGAACTTAAAAAACATACTAAATAAGGTTACACAATTACAAATCAGTGGTAGTGTCTTGCTCCCTTCCTCACTCACTCGTCTGCCAATCACTCTTGAGCCTAACTCAGCTGACACTGGTCAGTCCAACACAGATCACTCACACACACACACACAGGGGCAATTTGGAACAACCATTCAGCCTGATGTGCATGTTTTTGGACTAAGAGATGAGACAACATGCAAACAACACACAAAAACACCCTTGCCCAGCCTAGCAAGGCCAACACGCATACAACCATTCACACTCACACCTAGGGGTGATTTAGAACAGCCAATTAGCCTCCTGTGCATGCTTTTTGGACTGTGGGGGGAAACCCGAGTACCCGGAGAAACCCACGCAAAAGCACAGTAAGAAAATGCGCACAGTAAGAAAATGCACACAGAAATGCCCGAGCCCGAGAATTGAACTCAGGCCTTCTTGCTGTGAGGCGGACGTCCTAACCCTTGCTTCTTCACTCTATTAAAAATAACCTAATATGATATTATTAATCATAGCTAAAGTTAATGCTAGCAGGCTAATATAAGATACCACATGTGGATTAAACCATGAACTATACCTGTCAAACAAGCCAACATACTTTTTCACAGCAAACTTAACTGCTGTCAGCTCTCCACACTGCCACCTTGTGTTCACACTGAAACCTGCATTAATATTTCCTGCCATGCTTTGAGATGAGAAATTTTCATGACACTACCAGCACCAAAAGGGAGGTCCTAGAGCTTAGAGTACCTCAGGCCGTGACTCGGTCTCCTTCAGAGGAGCACATGACTGAAGAGCATGACCGCTGCTTGGGGAACTATCCATGTCCTGACTGTATTCAGACTGTTCGATCCACTCCTTCAGCTCCTCCAACTGGATCCCTGTCTGAAATATCAGACTTTCCAGTTCCCTAAAAATCCCCCAAAAAAGTATTAAAACGACTTCTATACCGGTTCCATATACACAAAGTCTTGCATGTGTTAGCATAGAAAGTGTTCCGTATTCACCGGTCAGGGTCAAACGCTCCTGACTTCCCTAATGTTTGCTTTTGTAGTTGTTGATGCTTTTCTCGAGCAGAAAGATAAGCTCTTTCTATCGACTCCTGACCCTGCGTCAGCCGAGACAACCCCTGTTCACAAACAATAATGTGTTAGCAGGCAGACAACATCGCAGATATATACTGTACACATTCACATCCTCTTACAGGGGGGAAAAAATGTGATGATGGTCTCTTTGTACCTGTGTCTGCTCAGAATGGTTCAGCCTCCGACTCTTTATTAGCTTCTCAAACTCATTAACCTGAGCAAAACAAATGGTTATCAGTATGAAAAAAACGATACCAATGTCCTCAGGTGTAAACGGCAATGATGAGAGAAAAGATGTATTCAATGTCTGCACCTGTAGCTGAAATCTCGCCATCTGTTTGGAGAGTGTCTGAGTTAGTGTAGCTGCAGCAGGAGACTCACAGCAGCTGGAAGAAAAAGAGTCTACAGACGGGTGTGTGAATGTCCCTCCGGAAGCTTTCACAATATAAAAAAACGAGAGAATCCAATTATTTATCTGCTCTCTCTGCTTCATATGCATTTTATACTGTCAAAGACAGATTAATTAATTGTTAGTTTGACTACTCAAATCGTACAGTTATCACTATATCACAGCACGCTCTCACCCGAGTTGAGCCTTGGCGGAGTTGGCTGATCATCATCTGAACCCAGTTTTGCCATCTGGGCCTGGGGAAAACTCAGGGTCATAACCTTTGACCCCTCCTTCAAAACACTTGACAGAACAGGCTGGCTGGGTTTAGGAGGGTCCGAGTGCAGGCATACCTGACGTATCCCACATAAGGATATCTATTCACTTTTGTTGGTTATACACAAGACAGCTATTTCTTTTCTTTACACTGTTTATTGAACAAAGCTGAATTTTAGCATTGATATTCTAGTTTTTTTTTTTTTTTTACCATTAGTGGCTTTATTCTAACAGCACAAATAATAAAAAAGCACCTAAATAACATCGTCTATCTATATTTGCTTCTAATTTGCACTCGTTACTATAGCAAGCTTTCGTTCTCTCAAAATTGTATGAACTTTTATTTGTACTTTTAGTCTTTTGGTTTTGTTTTCAAAATATATAAGCAAAAAGAGCATTCAGAGAGCGCAAACCCTTACCAAAAAAAAGAGCAAAATAACACAAGCTGGGCCTGTCGCAATACATACCTGTCACAGACTAACAAACATTCTATTTCACAATGTTCAAGAATACATAATAAATTCCCGGACCCTGAATTTGATCTGGATCATCTCCAAAATCTGATTCCTTGTTCAAAGTCCCACCTCTGGTAGAAATCTCATGACAATAAGCAGATAACTGTTTGTGTTTAAAAAAAAAAAAAAAAAAAAAAAAAAAAAAAAAAAAAAAGGAACAATGTATCTTTCATGATAAATATGTACCTTGAAATGTAACCTGTTGGTGCTACAGAGATGGACAGATTGACCCCAAATTTAATGCTAGATTAAAATTTAATGACTAGATGCTTCAAACTATCTTAAAAGTCTTCTATCAATGTACCAAATTCCATTAAAATCAACTAAGCGGCTCTGTTGACTACCATAGACTCCAAGAGTAAACAAAACGATATTAATAATAGTAACATAAAAAATTCTAACAATTACAATAGGTGCCTTGTACATTTGGTACTTGGCCCTTAATTAAATCAAAGGTTACCGAAGATGTATCTGGAACGAGAGGAGCCTTATGAATAATCCTTCTTTCATAAACCTTCTTACTACAGATCACTTAACACAACCTAGTGATCAAATTATTTAGGACCTGATGACTGTTCACTTGTTTCAGAAACTGTCAGAAAACAAGTCTGAGAGACTAAGGGCTGTTCAATTACAGACGTGTGTACAAAAAAAAAGGAAAGAAACACACACACACACACACACACACACACACACACACACACACACAATCTCCGACAATAAATGCGCCAGAACATTGTGGAGTCTCTATAGCCAGCCATGCCTCAATAGAGGGTGACAGGATAACTGCTCCTTCTCGATAAGGCTTTCAAACCATAATGTGTTTCATACCAGGAGTTACCTCTACATGACCCCTGTGCCTGGGTTAATGCAGCACCATTCCACTTTCCACTGAGCAATTACCACACTCCTGTACTTATTTCAATCATATTCTCAATTACAACTTACATACTGTAGGTCTACGTACTAATATATACAATTCTTATGAAACTGTATAATATGGACCACTGTGGCGTCTCATTAGAATAAACAAGCTTCCGCCTGCATCCTATATCCTTATACCTATAAAAGGAAGGACAGATGGCCTGGGCATGGAGGGTGGGGTGGGGTGGGGTTAAGCTCCTTGTAATTAGCACGACAATAAATGCAGCCAGATGGAAGAAGAGCAACCGAGTGCAATAAATCCAGAACTACTGCACTAATGTTCTCCTGTAAAAAGGAACCACTGGATCAATTCCACAAGCTATTCACTATATAAATGTTCCTTTTTCTCCTTAGCCAGTAAAAAATCTAAATACACTGCAATACATTATATTAGTTAAAGCTCCTGACAAATACTGTACTATCATTCATAGGTTTGGAAGGGAAAAGAAAGGAAAGAAAAAGAAAGGAGGAAATGGAAAGGCTTCACACCATTTCAGACACAGGGTCAGCCAATGACGGGCTAAATAACATTGTCAAAGAGCATGACATCACATCCTGTTTTCCTCCTATTTATCAGAGTGACTCACAGAACTATACAGTGCCTTGAATAACTATCCACTTTTTGGGGCTTCATATATTTATTTTACTGTAATATCAGAATATTTTTCCCCCACAGTGTCAGTAATATCTGAGGGTACATTTTTACCTTCGTCTAGGAGGATATGTTTTACCCTCTGGATTTTGTGGTAGTTTTTTAGCCCAAATACACATACATAAATAAATAATTATATAAAGTTTAATGCCGATTTCCATGAAATTTCTACCAAAAGTGGGGCTTTGGACAAGAAAGACCCTGTTAGACTTTCAGTTTGATCTGGATCAAATAAAAAAAATAAAAAAAAGGAAGGGGGGGGGGGGGGGGGGGGGGCTGAGATTTTGTAGAACCTAAGAATAAGCAGTTTATATATACATGGGGAGCGGGTCCCCTCTCATGGAGGCCACCATCTTGCATCACCATGTTTCTACAGTACGCCAGAACCATACATATTTCAAATGGGAAGGGTCAGGAATGACATCTCAGTTGGACGCAGTATGGAACCTCACTATTAGATGTCATTAGACACCTCTAAATTTAGGATCATAATCTGAGGCTTGGCAGAGGTTTGTGCTCTCCAAGTGCACTTCTCTTTACACATATCACTACAAAACGAGTGCCACTGTTGCTTTTCTTCTCACAATCTCCTACAATAAAATCAACTGCTGTTAGAATACTACCATTAGAAATTCCTACTGTTAGAAATTGCCATCACACACATAATGTATTTCTATTTGAAAAAACAATTCACGGTAAAGTTGTTGTTGAGAAATTCTGATCACTCAGTACTGTGATTAACTAAAATGATATAGAGTAGCTACATTAAGCATGAACAATAATCATAAAAGTTACTCAAGTTTCCCTATTTCTTAATTTTCCCCCATAGATGTATACCTAAATATTTGCCGTATATAACTGAATATATAACACATGCATACAACAGATAGAACACAACTTGTGAAAATCATGTTTGATGCTGTTAATAAAAAGAAAAAACCCCAAACGGTTAACAGTAACACATAAAACCTTTAATTCTCTTTCATATATTTCCCAAATGTATTTTTTTGATTATTTATTTAGTACGCACTGTTGTGTGCACATATTACAACCTTTATTTTAAATAATCCTACCCTAGCTTCCAAACGTAGCCGGTCAATGGTATTCTCAGCCTCTGCATACTTAGTGAGAAGCCTATTGTAATCCTCCTGTGAGGGGAAAAAAGGAAGACAAAGTGTGGTATTACGTTCCCAAAGACTGTATACATGCAACGGCTTTCTACAATCTGCATATTTACTGTATACAGATCCTATAACTGCAGGAAAAACTATAGCATCCATATGGAAGTATGTACACTGTTAAAACCATGTTTTTTTTTATGAAACACATAAATGAGAATGAGACTCCAGTGTCAGTGCTATAATAACCAGTCATTTTATCAGGACTCGTTTCAGTTTCTCTGTCAACAGAAATTAACAGACATTTAATGTCTGTTATCCTATTATTGTTCCACAGTAATGGCATATCCAGGGAAAATCTACAAAACTTTGCAACTTTGTTCAGACCTTCACATTTAAACAAACAAATCATCTCCAGGACTCAGGTAGGGGAGTGTCCCCACCAAAGTCGGTGAAAATTTGTGCACAGGAGTGGTCAGGATTTTGTTCACAAACAAACAGACGGAGAGACAAACAAATGCCAGTGATTGCCATACCTCCTCCACTAACAAATGGAATGATATAAGAGATATAAAAAGACATGAAGCTTGCAAAAAAGTATCAATTTTAGCCAGACATGTGCATCACACAAACAAATTCTCTTCTTCTTCATACCTGAAGCTGTTGCACCATCGTGCTGGCCTGGAGAGAGCACCGCAACTCCTCAGGCACTGTAGTGTTCAAGGGCTCCTGGGAGTCAATGTGTGCTGCAGCATCCAAGGGCCCTTCAGCATTACTGAACAGAGCCTCCTTTACAATGTCAGCGGGGGACTTGAAGACTACAGGGCCTTTTGCTTTAGAGTTTTCTTTGTGAGGAGGCTTGCGACTCTTCGGGGGCTTGTAGCTGCTTTTTGGGAAACGAACTCTGGGCTCCACTTTGGAAAAATCTGGTAATGTGTGACTCAGTTGGCCCTTCCTGAGGACAGAGACCAAACAAACAATGGTAATGGGGAATTAAAGAGACCATTTTGATGCTTCTAAAACTACTGTACCACATGTGCATCATATGATGCCTTTAATGCAACAAGGTGAGACTCTGTCCAGGAAAGAGCAGAACTACATGACGCTATGTACATTCATGCTGCCGAATATCATGACAGTGTTAAATTCTGTCCGAAATGAATTTTTTTCTAATGGGACATCCTACAGATCTACGCTCCCCAAAAACAGTTTAAGCCTAAGCCTTGATAACCAGATACTGCAAATTCACGCCTGTGGACTGCACATAATCAGGAATCATCCTTTATTAACATACAGAACATCTGGATTTCTGTAAAGCTACTGTGCGACACTGATTGTATCCAAAAACTGTTACGATGCACAAAGGCAGTACGCAGGATGTCCAAATACTAGGTAAGCATTTAATAAGAGTAATATTAATAGTAGTAAATATGTAGTATGCAAACATATCACATTACGCTGCATTATGGTATCCCATAATTCAGCTGAAGCCTCTGAATAACCCTCTGGAGAAATTCGCAAAATGAAAATGACAGACTGGAGTGAAGCTGGCGTGCAAGGGAACTTATACCAATGTAGCACTTTACACAATCAAACTCAATATAGTTTGCATATTATGTTCTAAAGCAGGCGGCATGGTGGCGTAGTGATTAACACGATTACAAATATTACGTATTTGGAAGCAGGTAAACCCCACCTCAAGTCATTCAGGTCAGTGTGAGAAGTTTTGGATGGTCTGTGGCATCCCCTGCGTCCATATGTCGAGTATTTATCTGTAGGCTGTACAGAGTTGGAGGACGGAGTTTGTGGAGAGGAAACAGGAGGCTGATGGTGACTGCGATGAAGCTCAGCAGTCTTTTGCACCAATTCAGGTGAAGCATTTACTGATTCCGAGACACTCCCCTCCTCTTGTGGTAATGTGATATGTTGGTAAATTCTGGGGCTGTGGCTGAGCTGACTGCTATTAGACCCACCCAGCTCTGTAAGTGTTCCATCTTTAATCCCACTGTTAATCTCTGCCTCCTGTAACGTCGGTTCAGGGGGGTGGGGATGGATATGGGTCTGAGAAGTGATTTTGAAAAAAGACGAGGAAGACACGTGGCTCTTCCCAACACATCTGTTCTGGGAGGGCGTGTGTGTTTCTAAAGTTCTGTGAGTACGTTCCATTCCTTCATGGCTGGTGGCATCCTGGCCGCCCATCCAGCTATCCTGTGGGTCTATGTTTCTTTGAAGGTCATGTGACTCATCTCTGTGCGTCTTGACCTCCTCAATGTCAACATTCATAAGTCCTGAAAGCAGATCTGTGCTTGGCCTTGAATGTTGGATAGGCTTGTGGATGTTAAGGCTCTCCTGATCTTCTTCCTCATCATCATCATCATCATCATCATCACTCCAGTCCTCTAAAAGAAACACTATAATAATTATTTTCTAAAACAAACAAATAAATAAATAAAAATAAAAAGAACATATGCACACTTAATAGTAATTTAAATTTTGTTTAAAAAAAATCAGTTTACAAGCTTTGGTTTCTATGGTAACAGTTAATTCACATAAGGCAGCACAGTGGTGTAGTAGTTAACACTTCTGCCTCACAGCAAGAAGGTCCTGGGTTCGATTCCCAGGCTCGGCAAAGGCATTTCTGCTTTGAGTTTGCATGCTTCCCCCGTGCTTGCATGGGTTTCCTCCGAGTACTCCGGTTTCCTCCCACAGTCCAAAAACAAGCACATTTGGCTAACTGGCTATTCCAAATTTCCCCTGGGTGAGAGGGAGTGTGAATGGCTGTGTGGGTGTTGGTTCTCGACGGACATGCGAGCTGTTCAGGGTGTACCCTGCCTTTGCTCAGTCAGCTGAGATGGGCATAAGCCTCTACGTGACCCTAGTTTACGTGGTTCAGCAAATGAATGAATGAATAAATAAAAGAGGCAAGAGGTGAGGAACACCCTGAACAGGTTAACAATCTACAGCATGGCTCAGAAAAACCCAAACAGCCGTAAAGCTGACATCACCACAAAAAAATTATTATAAACACCTCTGTCCTAAGTAAATAAAATGTAAAGTATGGTACTGTGTGTGGGTGAGAGGCAGTCGTCTCCTGTGGGCTGGGAGAAAAGATCAGAGTCAAGTAGCTCACTCAGGTGACAGCTGAGATCTTCCAGGACAGAAGGTGGAACTTCCTCAGGCTCTGGAGTCCCAACATCTGAATACATGGCCTCTTCTTCTAATACAATCTTATCTTCTTGCTCCAGCTATGAGGGTGACACAATATTCAATCTCAGGCTTTACCAAACATTTACATTCAAAGAGCTACATATGATAAGTAGCCATGATTCGGTTACCAGGGCATCAGATACATGGGTGGAGGATGATTCTTAGAACAGGTGTTGCATTGCTAGGAGTGTATCAGGTACAGCGTCAATGCTTTGATACTTAGAGTACTTCTAGTCAGCTCCATAAGTATTGGGACATCCAATCCAGTCATCCAGTGTTCCGGTTTAGTTAATTGTGTTGGTTTTCCAAGTCTTTTGTTGTCCCTAAGCTCACACTTCCTTATTAGAATACACTTCCTTATTTTTAAGAACGTACCATATTGTTGATTTGGCCACTCAAATGCTCTGCTACTGTATCTCTCTGATAGGCTTTTGGAACACATTATCCCATGAATCACAATTTCCCATGAACAGATACTAAATGCAAATACAATACGTGGAATAATTTCTAGACCTTCTATAGAACAGAACAGAATTAAATAGAATAGAATCTATTCTATAAAAGATCTAGAGAGCGAAGTACCGAGTTGACCCTCCCGCCACCATCTTTATCTTCCACTTGCTAATTTGTCATGGATTAATCGAGAAACAGGTCATAAGTTTCCATGACGCTGTTTATCCGTCAATATGTTGGGCTGTGAATGATTAATCAACCATCAGAGGTCAGTGGTGAGAGTATAGTGGTTCTACCACAAAATCCTGACCCGGAAAAGTGTGTATACTTATGCAATCAACAAATGTAGCCGTCACATAAGGTCATGAGGGGGTACAACCTTGGGGGTGACTACTTTTACAAGGTGCTGTATATCTTCTATCAGCCTGATGTAACGTGATTAAGGGGAGGGACAATGTAGACAACTGTTTTATTTACCCTAAGACCTATTTGACATACTAATATTCCTACCTCCTCTTGTGTCTCTCTCAAGCCAATGATACCCTTCTCATCCATTTGGTTCTGGAAGTCCTCATCTCTGCCTTCGTCCCAGATAAGGGGTGAGCTTGCGGGGTTGGGGGGTAAATAGTATCCTGAGGCAGGGGTCCAGGCACGCCGGCGCACTCTGGTGGTGTTTCTATTTCGCTCCATTCTCCCTCGATTTCACTTCTCTCTCCCCCTCTCTCACACCCGCTTGATATCTGCCATATCAGAGATTTCTTCTCACTGGCATGGCTGAAATCCTGATGATGAAACCCAAACCTGAAAAACATACAAGAGAAGCCAGACGACGTCAATCAGCTTTCTTTTTCATTAATTAATATTATTATTATTATTATTATTATTATTTCATGACATTTCTTCTTATCATGCTGTCACCTGCATGGAGCTTGTTAGGAACTAAAAACATTCACAGTTGAAAACAAGCGTCATATTCGCAAGCACCACCGTGTGCTGTAAACAAATCCACCGAGCATAATTAAACAGGTTCGAAACACACCAAGATGAAAAACAAACAGTCGCCTCGTAGGAAATCTGTGCTGCCCAAGAGATATCACTGTAAAAGTACAACCGCTTGAAATTATCGCTGCCAATCATTCTGTCGTGAGCAGCACTAACACCCTGAGACGAGAGGCAACACAGATTAACACAATGTTTTCTTGACTGTAAACATCTGTCCCTGTATGCAAATTGGAATAAATCCTTTCAGAACAGCTTTTCCAATGGTGCATATTCAAGAGCCCATGAAGATTAAGTACGAGACGCCATTACTGCATCTCTGAGATACAAAACAATTATAGTAACAATAATACGTATACATTGCTTGGAGCATGGGCAGGGTGCGTCCAAGAGATGAAACTTAAAGGAATTGAGTTTTCAAGTTCATCAAGATCCCCTACGATGGCGCGTCAAGGTCTGTTACACTCTGATAAACTACGAATCCCACGCTTTGAGCATCACGATTGCCGTCACATCCTAATACATCATAATAACCGATGAGCACGATCATCACAAATCCACCAAGTTCCCTCAAGATTATCAGGATTTATTTCAGGGTTTTATTTATCTATATTTTATTAAAAATAATTTAAAGAATTTTTATTTTCATTGTGTTTCTGAATATTATATACTAAAACACCTTTACACAGCACAGATGGCTTAATTTTCCATGTAGTATACATTAACCTTAAACACTTTCACACTTGGAGGTGTGCAGAGCTCACTTGACGTGCCTCTGTCATGGTTAAAATATGTATAAAAAAAATAAATAAATAACAGAGTTAAGTTAGATTTTTTTCCCCATTTTCTTTCCACTCTTATGCGTCTGCTCATGTTTAGAGCATATGTGGCTGTCATGATCTAAAAAATAAAACAATAAAAAACAAACAAAAAAAACCCCCCCACAAAATATAACCATCTTATTTTAGCGTTTTTTGTGTATGTTTCTGTGTAGTATATACTAAAGAAATTATGCACTTCACCCTCAGTGGAACCCACTGAATGAAATAATCCTATAGAATAGACTAGAATAGACTAGTCAGCAACATCCACCTCACCTTCAGTGCATAACTGTAAATCATCCATTTCATTGTAGTATATATGCAATATCTACATTCTTCTAATCCATATAAAACACTGGCATAGCAAGCGGTGTATTCTCTAGACTATTTTATCAGGCTCTATAAGTAAGGAGTAAGATCTAAAACATAAACCTCGTACCCAATCACCATCTTAGAGAGAAACACATCCCTCGACGCACTTTTCTAATGAAAAATACATCGATATATCACATGCTGCTTGTCTCCATTTTGCCGTACACGCTAATGGCGCTTCTAAACACTTGCTTTAAATAAACAAGCACCAAGAATGTAATATATCACAGAAAGTGATGGTACTTAGCTTTATTTTTAAAGCTAGTATGGTATTATTATGGTTCTCTTGGATGACAACTGCAGCTAGAAACACACAAAAACCCAGACAATCCAGATACGTACTGGATGATGATGATGATGATGATGATGATGATGATGACGACACTTTGCTAATTAAACTCTTGTTAACTCTCTCCAGGCCGCCTGAATGTCTACGGCTGTAGATGAAACGATGAAGGTATCCAACACTGCTGACACACAGCGAATGCTAAGCAAGCGTGTGAGGAAGGCCATGCAGTTACTTATAAGCTACTTACGTTCCAGGGTCACGGCTGAGGGCGTAGAATGAGACGGAACCCAGTGCACCAAAGCTGACACGGTTCCTTTTTGTTGTTCTAACACCGCTGTTGATTCGAAAAGAGCAAAACAAGTTGGCTAATTTTCTCAAACAGCAGAACAAACATTAGTACCTGCTGTCTATATTATATTTCTCTCTCACTCATTCGCTGACCTGCTTAATCCTTTTAGGGTCACAGAGAGGCTGGAGCCTATCTCATTCAACACTGGGTGAAGGCAGGGTACACCCTGAATAGCTCGCCAGACCACCACAGAACCAACTCCTTCATAACCATTCACATCCGCACCTAGGGGCAATTTGAAACAGCCAACTAGCACAATGTTCAGGACTGCTGAAGGAAACTGGAGTACCCAGAGGAAACCCACAGATGCACTGGGGAGCATGCAAACTCCACACAGAAACGCCGTCACCGTGCCTGGGACTCGGACCTTTTTACTGTAAGGCGAACCTGCGAATCACTAAAGATTGTCAGCAGTGCCGAGTTCATCCCTTGTCCTTACTGCGTCCATACCAGGCTCTCACAGCATCTAACATGTCCCCACCCATTTCTTACCACACGCATAATCATGCACCACGTCCAATGGTTTCTTCCGCTACTCTTTCTATGACCAATCAGATCGCACCACGTTCTCAGTGTGTTCATGTGGTCTTTATACACACACACACACACACACTGCACCACATGCTGTGCATTTTCATTCATTCTGCAAGGTTTCATGTTCACGTCTAGGTTCAACAAGTCCGAGCCATGCTTGTGCTACGCCAATGAAGTCCCTACTAAGTTACTATGTCAATACTGCCGTCACTACGTCCTTCATGAAGTTCTTACTGCATCCTGATTCGACCACATCCTCCGTGTCCATGGAGACCGTACCGCGTCCTTATCAGCTACCACCGCGTTCCTACTACATCGGACAATCCCTTCTGTGTTGTGGGAACTTGAGTGCGTCTGACAGTGTTTCACTGGGATGAAACACTTCAGAACATGCTGGTGTGGGAAAATAATCAATTTCCACGCCAAGGAAATAGTTCAGTGTTTAACTGTTGCAGATGTAAGAGGTGAAAGCGTGGCTGATGGAGCAACTGCTCTTCCGACAGAATGGATCTACACCATGTTTAGTCGCGGCTTCTTAATGCAGCTCAGATGATTAGAACTCAATCAAGCAGAGTGCATCTAAACCCCAAGTTAATTGTTAGAAAGTGCTCTCTAGTAATAAGAGGACATATAATGTACAAGCTATTAAGCACTACAAGATGGTCTTATTATTCAGTAAACAACCTGCCCATGGAGACACGGTGTTTTCTGTAACACCCGAACCAGGAAAGGTGTTATTTATTACAGATACCTCTTGCTGCAGGACATGTTCTACCTAAAGGTTGTTGTGAAATCAACCAATGTGTTTATACTTAGTCATGGAACAGCCAGTAAGCCTGATGTGCATGTCTTTGAACTATAGGAGGAAACCGGTGTACCAGGAGAAAACCCACACAAACAGTGAGAACATGCAGACTCCACACAGAAACCCCTCGCTGAGGCCAGGACTTTGCACTCTTTCTGTGTGGTGGATGTGCTAACCACTATGCACTCTGCCCCGCCCACCATACTGTTTTTCACTTCGCACTCACTCACACGTTTCCCGAAATGATTACTCCTACTAGAGTCGCGGGAGGGCTGGAGCCTATCTCAGCCGACACCGGGCAAAGGCAGGGTACACCCGGAATAGTTCTGCCCTGAAATCGCAACACACAACACATGTACATCGACGTCTATGGCAGACGCCTTTATCCAGAGCAACTTACGTCATTTTTTTAAGAGTTAAGGGCCTCGCTCAAGGGCCCAACAATAACCCAGAACCCTATCCACTGAGCCACCACCGCACACACACAACCATTCAGACTCAAACTCACAGCCAGGGGCAATTTGGAACGGCCGGTTAGTCTAATACGCATGTCTTTAGAGTGGAGGAGGAAACCGGAGTACCCTGAGGAAACCCACACAAGCACAGGGGGAACATGCAAACCCCACACAGAAACACCCGAGGAGAGTCCAGGACTCGAACCCAGGGATCCACTACACCCCAGTGCCGCCCAGGCAGCATTTTCCGTTTAGTTTAATGTGTCTAGGAAGTGACGGGCCCCTTTAATACCAGAACAACTTTTAAAAAGCAGAACTTACCCTAATTCTCCAGATTTCCAGATCTAGACACGTGTATAATTCAAAGAATAGTCTCTTTTTTAAGGTGCAGGTTTCCCAAATCAGTGGAGTTGACTCCGAGGCCTCGGTTCCTGGTTACCTAGAGAACAACAACACAAGCTGAGTCCAGACTCCCTCCATCACCAAGGGACCACACACTCACACCTACCCCCCAAACCCGTGCTGTCATCTTCCTCTACTCACCACCTCCCTCAGGTACACTCTACAGACGCCTCTGCGTTTCTTTTAAAACTTTTATTTGGCTTTTTCCTCAATAAACACTACCTGAAGCACGAGCTCCTGTAGATGTGTCGACTCTTCTGGAGCTGTATCGACTCTTTCGCAGATGTATCGACTCTTTCGCAGATGTATCGACTCTTCTGTAGATGTGTCGACTCTCCTTTCACCTTCAAACGAGTCTTTTCGTTTACTTCAAATTATTTCATAGTACTATCAAGAAGTACCGTTTGACATAAAAAATATTCTGTTTCATTTGTTAAAAATAAACAAATAAATAAACACATAAACGTCTTAAAAACTTCACCTACACTGAAGGCGCGTGCCAGTGATTTGAGCTGAATCACATGTTTGAATAATAATGAACGTGACGCTCACGCGAAATGTAATTGGTTGAGATTTGAAAAGGGGCGGGGCCACATCCAATAAAGGGACAATACAGAACCGTTTACATGACAACTGAGTGTATCCGCCGTGTTTATTCACTTACCAAATGTTAGTGTTTTAAAATATGTTTGTGTTTATTATCTTTTTTTTAAAAAAAGTCTTATTACTGTGTTTCATCAGGCATTTGTGCTTTTAAAACTGAAAAAAATTCGTAAGACTTTTAAAGAGCTGACTGCATTACCTCTGATAAACGCAAGATGGCGACATTGTTTGCTTTAACTTCACCTTTTGGCCACTAGATGGCAGAAGTAAATTAAAAATGAATGAGATACTGATTTAGGAAACTCACTATGAAGGAGCACTACATGACACTAGGCTTCATTAGTTCTGAAAATTCACAAATAAAAACAATTTGGAAATAAAGCTAGAAACTAAGAATTTGCCAAAAGAAAATGATACTGATTATTCACGAGGCAGTACGGTGGCCTGGTGGTTAGCATGTCCGCTTCACAGCACGAAGGTACTGGGTTCGATTCCCAGGCTTGGGCGTATCTGTGCGGAGTTTGCATAGCTAGTTTTATCTGTTCCATAATGTGTTTGGGTCACTGTGCTAGTGGTAGGAAAACCCCAGAGCCCCAGATCATGATGCCACCACTCAACTTTACTCCTCCAGAGATTTTTCAACAAACACCTTCTGTCCACAAACCCACTCAGTCACTCACTCATTTGCTGAACCAGGGCACACCTTGACCATCGCAGGGCCATCATATTCACATTCACACCTGGGGCAAACTGGAACAGCCAGTTAGCCTAACGTGCATATGTTTGGGCTGTTTTAGGAACCAAGAGGAAACCCACGCAAGCACCGAGACAACATGCAAACTACCCAGAAACTCCAGAGCCTGGGACTCGAACCCAGGACCCTCGTGCTGTGAGGCAGATGTGCTAACCATCACGCTACCGTGTCATCCTCTGTCCACAAACTCTCCTTTTAAAAGGCTCTTTCTACGTCCATGTGCTCATCTGCAAAGTTTAATTGAGCTTGAAGGTGTCAGGTTTGGAACAGGGGCTTCATTCTTGGATGGCAGCTTCTCAATCCATGGCAATGCACAACTCTGGTGTTTCAGCAACTTCCAGATCATGGCAGGCCTGAGACTTTGTGGTTTGTGGGTCGTTCCTGACCATCAGAACCAATTTCCTTTCAGCTGAGCGTGACAGTTTGGGTCTTCTTCCAGACCTTTGTAAAGTTGCTGCAGCTCCCAGTAACTTGTACTTACATTTAATTCTATATAATAACAACAACAACAACAACAATAATAACTAGAGGCCCCCAATGCTTATTGTGTAGTTTATCTTTGTACCTTCAACCTTATTTTTAAGCATGAAGTTGTATAGTTTTGTATTCCTGATTTATATTTGGTAATCACCCATGATTGCAGCCCTGTACTGTGATCTTATAGTCATTCCTCCGCTCTGAATAATAACTGAGAAATCATTTGAACCCAGTGCAGCCATTTATTCTGTAGTTTATCTTTATTGTAAAATTAAACACACTTTTTGTATAAATAGCACAGCACTGCTTTTTTAAATTTAAACTGTACAAGAGGCAGGCAACATGATGGGTCGACAAATAAAGATGGGGCTGGGGGGGGGGGGGGGGGGCACAGTTGTGTGGGAAATATTAATGATGTTTTTGATCTGGCATAATGAATCAATGTGGTATAAACGCGACAAAATTATAGTTTAATGTACAGGTTCGAAGAAAAGAAACAGTCAAATGGTACAAAGTTCAAATTTCATTTATTACTATAGATCTACTGACACTAACATCAGATCGGTATAAATTCAACCAATCACTGTATGTATTTACTCCGGAATAATATGGCTGGAAAAGGCACTAATGCATAAAAAGCTTTTCTACATTTTAATTACATGTCATACAGGAATTGATAAGTCTGTAAAGTGCTGAATTTTTATATATATATATATATATATACACACATACATACACACACACACTATAATTTATTTATTTATTTACAGATGTAGTCATCATGTTTACTGAATTAGGTCATGTGGGCTCTGTCACTGATTAAGGTGAAATCTGTGTACTGGATGCTACAATAAGTGGGGCATTTAGCACTTTCCTTCATTCGTCTTCAGTAACTGATTTGTCCGGATTTATTAAGAATTATGGTTCATACGAGTCATTTATATTTTGAAGAAAAAGAACCAACTAAATATGTCAGAAACTGGGTGTGAAAAAATGATAAAATGATTACCGTGGGATATTAAGACTTTCTGGGTAGGTTTGGTCAGAAATTTTGTGGCAACAGGACAGGATTGGTCAGAATTCCCTTTGTAGTGGGTCATGATTGGTCATCATTCCTTTTGTAGTGGGTTGGGACTGGTCGGAATTCCCTTCGGAGTGCGTCGGGACTGGTCAGAAATCCTTTTGTAGTGGATCAGGATTGATTGTAATTCCTTTTGGAGTGGGTTGGGAAACAAAGAAACAACAAAAAACATCTCCTGCAAGCTATAATATTATTATATATGCAAGCTATAATCTATATTATTGCACAAATGACCATACGATGTACTGTAGATTTGCCGAAACGAAAGAAAATGTAATAACAAGATCTTTTCAAAATTGCCAAGTCACTTATTTCTATATGAAGTCTCATAGTATAGCAGCATCTGAATGAGTTTCAAAGCTGATATTTAAATCTATCTAATTAATTATCAAATATTTATTTCAGCAAATGATTTGATTAAGAATAAAGTAGAACCTGGGCTAACTTTAGAGCTGTATATGAATATATGGCAAATATATTGATATTCGATGCACTTTATTAGGGATTAATTCAGTTAAAAATACATAACAGTGCTAGCTGTAATATTCATGATAACCAGTGTTTCTCCACAGATTCTGAAATATTCCAGTGTATTGAGAGAAATGGTCCACTATAATTCTCCAGAATACAGACAGCAAAAAAGTAAACTAAACTACAAGGCTAAAGAGGACAGATATAAAAATAGGAAAAACATTGACAGTACAACAGTTGTTAGAGGAAGTGGGGACTCAGTGGTTTAGGCTCTGGGTTATTGAACAGAAGGACGATTCAAACCTCAGTACCACCAAGCTGCCACTGTTTGGCCCTTGAGCAAGGACCTTAACCCTGAACTGCTCAGTTGTATCCCATAAGGCCATAGATGTAACTTCTCACTCAATCAAACCTACCACTCAGTCAAACCACTAAATCTCACTACTAGGTTTGAGTCTCAGCCTGCTCTGGGCGAGGGCGGGGTACACCCTGGACAGCTCAGCAGACCATCACAGAGCCAACACACACACACACACACACACACAAAACCATTCGCACTCACACCTAGAGGCGATTTGGAACAGCCAATTAGCCTAACGTGCATGTCTTTGTACTGTGGGAGGAAACTGGAGTTCTCTGGGGAAACCCATGCAAACACCGGGAGGACATGCAAACTCCACACAGACACATTCAAGCCCAGAAACCCAGGACCATCTTGCTGCGAGGTGGATGTGCGAACCACTACGCCGCTGTTCCGCCCCAACTAAACTCTGAGTTTAAATATTGTAGTATAGTTAAATATAAATGCAGTAGTTTGTTACTTAACTGGGTTCGAATGGCTTCAGATTGTGCAAACATCTTCAAATCGTCCTAGTGCCAGCAAAAATACTGCCAAAAGATTCCCACACGCCTGACGATGTGACAAAAAAAAAAAAAACACCACAAAAATTACAGGATGAGCACTCGGACTACATCAGTATAAGAAGGAAGAGCAAACAGGGCTGTAATCGAATGTGTTCAGGTCAGCGTTCTTTTTCTTTCATCCTACACTTGTTCTCCTGGTACAAAGCCACAAGTGCAAGCCACCAGATGTGCAGTACACACAGCTGGACTGTTTGCACATGCCTGGACCAGGTTCCTAAAAAAAAAAGAGAGAAAAGCCTTGCTTTGTAATAGTAGTGTTTAAAAACCAAGTAGAACTGTGTGTTCAGTGGGATACACAGAGTTCAGCATGACTTCTTGAACGCTAAGCGGTAAGGATATCTGACAGGCACGTCGATTCAGGAATTAGATTAAAGTGAACTAGTCAAAGCTCTGCTTCTTTCGCTGTAATCAGCAGTGAATTTAAACAAGCCTGATAATTATCATGGGAATATCAACAAGGACTCATACATATACGTTTTATTAGATGTTTTTTCCCCTACTTGGCCTAAACACCTGTGGTATGTAAATGATCAGATCAGAACCAAAATTAAAAAAAATAATTAAATAAATGGTTTCATAAATTCATTAATTTTCTAAGCCGCTTAATCCTATTTAGGGTTGCAAGTAGACTGACGCCTATCTCAGCCGAATCTGGGAAAGGGTGGGGTACACCCTGAACAGCTCGCTAGACCATCGCAGGGCAAACAAACCCGCACACAAAATCATTCACATTCACACCTAGGGGTGATTTGAAACAGCCAGTTAGCCTGCTGTGCATGTTTTTGGACTGTGAGAGAAAACCGGAGTCCTCGGAGGAAACCCACACAAGCATGTGGAGAACATGCAAACTCCGAACAGAAAGCCTGAGCCTGGGAATCAAACCCAGGACCCTGTTGCTGTGAAGCGGGTGTGCTAACCACTACACCACCGTGCCGCCCTAACCAGTTTTAGTAAATCATTGTGAAAATGATATTATATTGTTATTATTATTATTATTATTATTATTTATAATAATATTAATAATAATAATAATATATGACAATAAACAAACAAAGAGAAAAAAACTAACATTTTACAGTAAACAGAGAAGAAAATAAATAGATGCCTATATAGATGAATAGAATACTAAATATTCAAATTACTCACAAAATATATAAATAAAAACACCGATTGGCTGGTGTTCCTTTGATTGTAAATTTTGGACACATTGTTTTTGAAGATGGATAAATCAAAACAAACAAATACAGGAAAATATATTTATAACATAATACATATAATTATAAAACAAACAATAAATACATGAGAAAATACACTAAAAATAATTGTTTAAGTAAATAATACATCAATGAAAAGAAATAATATTTACACAAATTAGTGACTTTAGGAAAGATTACACTTTTTATAAAAAAAAATATATATATATTTTTTTTATTTGATTATTTCTAATTATTATTTTTTAAGATATTGCCTCACGTCCACAAAATCATTACTTGAAATACTTTTAGTAACACGCACAAATATTTAGTGGAAATATGACTCCATTGTATAAATATCACCAATTTTAAATTTCCCACCACCCACGCGCCAAATCAGTTTTGGGACATTCCATCATTCTTTGTGTGACTTAAGCAGGGCGACGTGCTCGTCCTTGACGTTCGTTAGCATGCTAGTATTTCCTATGCAAATGTAAACAGAGCGAGCACAAAGATTTCATTACATGCATTCTTAAGACCGTAAATATATTGATATTTCTTAATAATATGTCTTTTTCTTATTGGTAGATCTGATCATTGGTCTCTACATCACCCTATGAAATTGCTGACAATGAAATGGAAGATTTCAGGGTCTTATTGGGTGGAAATAATACATCATCAGTACAGGTATAACATTCCATAAACATGTAATAAACAGTTCATAACCATTCTTTCTTAGTATTCAATGCATTTAAATTATAGATGCAAAGCAGATGACATCACATCTGAAGGGCTACACAGCAGCCAGTGTGCAGATGTGTATGCGTGCGTGCATGTGTGTGTGCATGCACAGGAGTGTGTAACCCCCCACCACCCCCACACAGTATAACACCCACACAAAATGAGAGATCACAACTCTCTTTCATGCCAACCCTCTCTCGCTCTCTCTCTCTCTCTCTCACACACACACACACACACACACACACACTCAGAGAAAAGACTAGAATCCCTCTAACTCGCTCCTACTCTTCTGTGCTTATGTAACCTGAGTGACACATCAAGACTCAGTGCTACACGTCTCCTTCTCTCTTTTCACACTCTGCAACTTTTCATTAGTTACACTCAGTGCACATCACCACCGCTCTCCTCCGCCTGATTACCTTGTCTTGTTCCAGTTTCTGCTATCATAATTAGATAAAGCACCACTTTGTTTTTCTCTGGATCACCAGTTTTCTGGAAAAAAATGTCTGAGGTACAGATCCAGGATAAATGCTTATGGAGTGGGTTTTCAGCCTTCTTTCTCTCTCTCTCTCTCTCTCTCTCTCTCTCTCTCTCTCTCTCTCTCTCTCTCTCTGTGTGTGTCACCTCTCTCAGCCTAACAGTATGAACTGTACACTTTGTCCCAGTGCTTAATTCCCCTAACTTAAGAATATTAATTACATGACAGTTAACAACAGTTAAAAAACAAAAATACCCAGAATAAACAATGAAACGAACCATGCTGACAAGCAATAAAAGTGTGATTATGAGAATCGTTCCTGCATCTCTTCTAGGAAACCGCAGTGAACAGATGAGCAGGTGTTCTGTCTCATTTCATCAACAGCATTTCACATTCATTTCTGTAGGAGTGTGAGAGCTCTGTTCGGTACAAGTGTATTGTACTGATTGTACAGAAGTCGGGTTTATCAAGAATTTGGTTAAGGATATAATAAGGCCAGATATAATTTCCTTTACCACGAATCTGAGTATGGTGTAGGTACTGTAATCCCCAGAACACATAAGACTGTTTGCTTGTTTGTCAGTTTGATGTGAAAAAAATCCTAACCACACCTGCGCACAGATTTTCACCCAACTTAGTGGCAACACAACCCTACCTGAGTCCCAAATAAAATCAGATTTTGAAATGTCAAGGTCATAGGTGAAGGTCAGAGCAAGGTCGCAAGTGCTGATAGTCATGGCATTATCATGAAACATTTACAGGAAAGTCAGTGTTGACTTTCCCATTCACTCATTTGCTGAACTGCCTAACCTACTCTTAGGGTCGCGGTGAGGCTGGAGCCTATCCCAGCCAACACGGAGTGAAGCTGGGGTACACCCTGAACAGCTCAACAGGCCATTGCAGGGCAACACACACAGCACCTAGGGGCAATTTGGAATAGTCATTTTGCCTAATGGGTATGTCTTTGGACACCGGAGGAAACCGGAGAACCTGGAGGAAACCCATGCAAGCATGGGGAGAACATGCAAACTCCACACAGAAACGCTGTGCCAGGACTTGAACCCAGGACCTTCTTGCTGCAGGCATGCATACCACCATGCCACTGTGCTGTCCAATACTGACTTTCAATGACAATGACCTTTGACCTTGTGGGACCTTCAAAGGTCAATCCTCAGTCATCAGGTAAATCCTTTAAACAAGAGGATTGCTTTTTTGTATCTAATTTGGTCCACAGACTATAGAGAATATTGTAAGATGAATACATGGGGAATTAAAGACTGTTCCCATATATGGCCTATTTGCTACAGGGGTAGAGAGGTTTTTACTTGTAACGGTGTGATTTCTGTGCCCAAGCTATGGTGGTACAATTTATTTTATTACAGCTGCATAGCTGAAACATTATTTAGCAAACACTGAGCCTCCTTCCATTTTGGTCTGTCCATGGCAGCACTTTCTGCTTCCTTCCAACTCCGCCACCCTATTTTACCCATTCCACCAAACACTGAGTGAGGCCTACAAATTCCTGTCCTATTTTCTGTCCCATGGTGTGAATGTACACTAATAATGTGTTCCTATTTCGGTATAAATAGGCTACTTCACCTAACACACGGGTGAACAAATCACTAGTCCATGCTCCTGGGACTAGTATATGTCTGGGCTATTAGGTTTTCATTCACAGACTCTATATTCATCCTATTTACTTTGACAAAACTAAAAACATTCTGGTATAAAACCATTAAACTGAATGAGCTTTACAGTAAAAGCACCCTGACGCTGTAGCTAATCTTTACTACACTGCATACATCAATCAAACAGTGATCTGGTTCACAGTAAAACAGCCAAGCAGATGTTTTCAACTACAAAAAAAAGCCCAAATTCCACCCTCTCAGCATGTTTTGTTTTTGCTCTCCCTCCATGTGCGTTTTGTCTAGTCTGCCATGCACCTTTGTTTGAGTCCTCTCTCGACTATTGTTTTATTACTTAATGTGCACCTGTTTCACATTTAGCCTGGGTCTCACTAAACCCAAGCCTAATTTTATAGTTCTGTGTAAATTATGCTGAGGACTGTCTGTATTTTGACCCCCGTAATGGACTGTAATACTGATTTCAATAGCAAATAAAGGACACGCTCTTGCTTTTATACACTTCATACTCTCTCTCATATAACTGCGTGTTATATTTTCAGAATCATGCATGGATGATGCAGGTAGGTGAAAACACAAATTACCTCATAGTTTCGCTGACGCTGAGGTCTCACATAAGCGGTTGAGATGTCAGAACCATGGCTAGGACTAGCATGGCCATTCCAGAAGGCTTCGTGGTTGAACTGATGTGGTGCTTCGTGTTTCTGGGAATGGAAGCATGGTTCTCAAGGTAGCACCTCAGAGCTCATGTATTCTAACATAATTGCCTGAAACACTTATCATGTCAGTTGACCCCCAAATGGCAAAAAAATAAATAAAATTAAAAATCATCAACCGTTGTCTACAGTGAAATAATTCCAGCTATGTGAGACGGAGGCTTTACGGAGTGAGTGTAAGTAACGATGCTATGGAGACAACTCAGTTGTGGCTTAGAAACATGAATCTGACATTGACATATCTTTTCTGCAAAAGAATGAATGTATAAAAGATGTTAAAAACAAATCTAAAGAAATACTAGATTAAGCAAATTTACTGCCATCACAGAGATGATGGATTAACTGCTACATAAGGGGTTTGCCCTGAAGTTCAATACACATGAATGAACATCCGCAGAGCTGTGCAGGAAAACAGGAAACACATTTGTTACAAGTTCTGCCATCCAGTCAGATGATAAACTCCAGCATGAAGCCCTTTTTGTGAAATCTAATAGTATTTAATTGTGAAAATCTCTCTGTCCTGAGCTATGTGACTTTTAAAGTAAATAAAAGGAACTGATTTGAATGGAAGTCTAACCACATGGTCTTGATAATACATTTATTTATATTATTCTTGTGCAGATAGTCCTGAATACTCATAAACATATATAATGCCATCATCTTGGGTATGTGTCATGAAAAAAAAATGTGGTAAAGGATGCATTCTTTTATAAAATTATAGAAATTCTGACAGAGGGAATGAGCTGAAAGTTCTAACACAGACACTGAATTAAATTTGTTTTATGACTAAGAAGAGACGCGTGTAAAAAAAAGGACTCGGGTAAACACTGATATCATCCAAAGATATGGTGGTGATTTTTTTTCAGACTGAGCAGTGTCATGTACCAGTTTTCAAAATGATAAAGCTGGGCTTCACCAGGTGCCTTTATGCAGTATCCACACTGAGAATTTGTCTTTGACAATGTCCGATACGAGAAGATCAGTTTGCCATTGATTAGCGGTGACTTCACGCCAATGGGTTTCAGTCCTCATCTTCTTGAACACCTGAGAGGTCTTACAATGCCACATTAAACTCTGTAATAAGGAAGTCGATGTAGTCCTTCTCTTTGGTCTTGAAGGCCTCAGCGATGAGGCAGGCTGCTTCTCGATGTTCTCGTCCTCTCAGGGAGATCCCGTTCACCTCCAGAATCACCTGACCCACCTTCAGCTGCCCACAGTTATGAGCTGAGCCTCCTCTCTGAAAGAGACAGAAAAATGGTTTATACATATACAAAAGCTATTAAAGTGCAAAGTGAAACTCTGTCCGTCTCTGATTAGAGGATGTAAATTTTATTTTATTAAGTAGAAAATTCAAGATGTAGAGTTGTATCAAACGGGCAACTCTATGCCAGTATGGGCCTTGAGACTGAATCATTTTAACCCATAAAATGTTGATTTTATGCATAACAATTTGCATTTTGTCAATATCAACACCAACACTGATGTGTTTCAACACAGCACTGTCATATTGCACACATCATCATCCATATAAGAAGGTGAGTGGTAGTAGGAAAAAGAGTTCTGAGTCTTTAAAATGTAAAGATAAACCCATCCAATGAAACCTTGTGGCTCAGGACAAGCCATAAATGGTAAAAAGAAACAAAGCCTTCAGCTTTATCTTCTCTGCAGCTGCTGCTGTTGTTGTTGTTGTATCACCCATTTCCAATGCTGATGTGCCCATGGCCAGGGAATTAATATCTACTCCTGGCTGCCTGGATATCTGTCACCTCTTCTCGAGTATCTCACTCTCTCTTTCCGCCTCCCTCGCTTCATTAAAAGCTATTCCCGTTCGCCCGTCTCTCCACTGAGCCTTTTATTCAGTGTATTAATTTGTAGCCAAGCCAACCATAATGAGTACTTTTTATTGCACTTTAGGCTTGACGAGCTCCAGCTTTAACTCTAACTCATGATACATGCAATCCTCTGAGAAACTGAAGCCCTGCTGATAATCACCATACGCTTACACTCTATCACTGCTCCAGACATACAACGTCTCCCCAGTAAGCTTATTTAGACTTACAGAATCGTGTTTGTAGTTAACATGGATTTACAGGCATTAGAGCTAATATCCAAAACATTCGTTATGGTTTTAATGAAAATGTTGACCTGAAGATTGGAAAAATGTTGTCTGGTCAAACAATGACGAGAAGATGGTAAAGTCAGAATTGGGAACCGACAGCATAAGGTCAATGTGTCAAACGTTCAGGCTGCTGATGTCAGTATAATAGGATGAGGAGTCTTTTCTTGGCACATACGGGCATCAATTGCAATCAAGTATTGCTGCTAACCATGTACATCCCTTTAAGGCCATCTTACAACTGCTACATTCAGCACAACAATGTTTTGTTTGTTTGTGTTTCTTCATGGACATCATATCCAATGGGGCAAGTGCGAACGGGTCAGGCCAAAGTGAGGATAAATATTCCCAGTGTTTTTAATATTACCCATTTCTACTGCTGGGTGGACAGAGGTACACTTGTTTTTAAGACCTTGCCCAGCACTGTGGGGGTCTAACAGGGATTTGAACCAACAACCTCTCAACCATGAGCCCAGCACCCTTACCACTACACCACCAACACCATGTGGCATGTTACAGAGCAAAAACCATCTCAAATGGGTTGCATGAACACAACAATGCGTTCAGTGTAATTAAATGGCCTTGACAGTCACCAGATCCAAATTCAATAGAGCACCTTTGGGAAGTGGTAGAATGGGTGCCTTGCAGCATGAATGTTCAGCTGCCAATGCTGCAGCAATTATATCATGCAGTCATATCAACATGGACCAGGATCTCAGTGGAATGTTTCCAACGCCTTGTGCAATCTCCATCATGAAGATCTGAGGCTATTTTGAGAGCAAACATTGTTTTCCTAATAAGGTGGTCGATAAGTGTGTATGCAATATTGAATCCTCTGCAGTAATGCCAGTGGAGATGACTGCAGTATGTCATAATACATCTCCATACCATATCTCTGCCAAAGTACATTTTAATTAAAATCTATTCATAACAGCAGCTTATGAACACCCCAGTGACCTGCTTGTCATGTTCATCTAATAAAGTGAAGAAAACATTAAACTAAAGGGCACACAAAGTGCAAACCCCTGCCAAAAAAAAAAAGTACACATCAACCCTGGCTGGGTATGATGTAATAAGCACACTTCACATCCTATATTACAATATAAATGAACTTTCATAAAATGCCAGAATGTGATCTGGATCATCTCTAAAATTGAGTTATAAAATAAACAAATAAATAAATAAATCGCATTTTTCACCATTCACAACCCTTTGTTTAAAGTTGCTACCAAACCAATGGCAACAAAAACATAACTTCCTTGGCTGTGTGTACTGTACTATATGTATAATTACTCAGCTTAGTTACTATCTTAAAAATACAATTTCTGAATTTTTCCTTTTATGGTACATTTTATGAACCTGTAATTCATATTGCAGTTCATGCAGTTGTACAATAAGTATTCTATTAACATTCAACAATAAAATTCATACTCATTCATACTAGATAACTTCCATGACACCCACAAACATTTCCTTCAAGCTTTAGATAAATCTTCACAGGCATCACAACTCAGTTTGTACAAAGTAGAGCCATAAAACAAACAGCAATATCGATGAAATAACCTGTAAATACATTTTATATCAGGATACACATGACCACAGATCTCATTCTTATTTCTATGGGGACTTGGAACACTGAGCCACATGCACATAAAAAAAATTAAGCATGACAGGCATATGATTGCTAGATTTAGGAGCAAGAATAGAAAACTGAGCCATAGATGAAATCCCTAGGTCTCATAGTTGCTGACAGTGACTGGCAGTGAATTGTTAACATCTGGCTTTTAGCCACTGATTTACCATGGCTGTCATAACTAACCATATTGGATGTGCAGCCTATGTATTCTACATCATTATTTAACACTGAATTTTCTGTTCACTGCCATTCACTAGCTGATCCATGTTCATTTGTATCACCTGTCTTGTTTATTAAATTATCCGTTAAACGAATTCATGTTTTGTGTTGCTGCAAACATTTTGTGTGTCTGTGGTCACATTACATCATCACACAGAGAACCAATCAAAACAACATTAGCACTCAAGTGTCCATACTCCCAGCATGCACCTCTGCAGTCGGAGACCCAAATTAAAAACATTAAAAATGAAAGTGTTTAATGGTTATTGCAGACATATAAGACAGTTGTACATGACATAAGGTGTAAGTTTGTGTATTCATCTTAGTTCTTTGAGTCATGATAAGGAACTTGGTGTGTTTTTTGCAACAATGGGAAACATAGTGATAAAAGTCTTTATTTATTCTGGCTCCAATCAGCTTCAAGTCAGTTACAGTGTTGGCACAGATGGACCCACACAGGACAGACATTGAAATCATGCTCCATACCTATGGGATCTGCTATTAACTATTTACAGTAAAGTCTTTCTTTATGGAACAGCACCATGTGTCAAAACACTGTGTTCATACAAGGTTAAAGGCAGAGCCATATAACCATTTCATGACATTTATGGTACCCACCACATTTTTTGCTAGTCATGCACAGAATCATTAGCACAAAATCTAGTAGCAGCAAAATACGTATGAATACTTATTTTGAATAGTCTAAGAGCCAAGCGGCACATCAGCTGATTTCCAACAGGTCTATTAAAGCTTGTGACTATTCATAAAAGTAACTGAGCTAAATTAACTGAACAAAAACTCTTCCAAGCTGCTGTGTTGCATTTAATGATTTCTCATTCATCAATTATCTTGTGGACTTGTAAAGAACTTGTTTGCAGATAATTAAGCTGATGGCTTACATGCCGAACCGAGCTGCTTTACACTCTGTAGGTAGACATAACTCTAAAATCTTTTAATAGGTGACATGTCCTGAAAAAAACTAAACAAAAAACCCAAAAGCACTTGAAGAGTGCAAACCTCTGCCAAGAAAGGGGACGACGACAAAAAACTAAACAGAAAGTGCACAGTACTTACTGATGGGCCTGCTGTAATAACACACTTCCAACAAATTGTTCTATCTCACACCCCTCCAAAATCATTAAAATCCATTAATAACATTTTGCATAAAGTTGAAAAAAAAAATTTGCTTGTCTTTATATGAGTCCTGCAATAGACTGATGACCTGTTTAAGCTCTATTCCTCCACCATTTCTGAAGTCAGGTGGGATTGGCTCCAGCATCTCCTGCGACCCTGATGAATAAGAATTACAGATAATAGATGGATGTTCAGTACTTCTGGATGTTCACTACTTCATAGTGGAGATGCGAGGCAAACTCGACTTGTAAGTGCCTTGTGAATGGAATCATAAGTGGACTTTCATTGTCTGACGAAACCACATTTAGTTCTTTTGTCTCAATTTCACCGAGTCGAGCTGCCCTTGGCCCTCATTAGGCCGTTATGTGGCAGACGGCAGGTGGCTCCTAATTGAACTTCTATATTCTGCCTTTCAAATGCTTTAAGAGGCATAGCAGATTTTTTAAAGCCATAAAATCGAGTGCCACAACTTTTTAGCAGCCCAGCCTGGAGAATCAAAGCAGAACTGATTTAAATGACAATGAATCTTGAAATGTACTTTAATGTACAGGAGAAAGACAGCTATTGTAACTAAAATAGATAGCATTAACACTGAAGCTGACACGAGTTTCTCCCAGGATCCATTTCTCATAAGTAAAACTGATAGCGTTTTTTAATTTACACTATAAAGTTTGTAGACAAATGACCTTCACACACATTTGTGCTTCTTCCCATCCCTTCAATATATGGCACCGTGGCTCAGTCATTAGCAGTGTCACCTCAGAGTGAGTAGGTTCAACCACTCACACACACATTCACACCTATGGACAATTTAGAGTAACTAGCTAACCTAATATGCATGTCTCCGGACTGTGGGAGCAAACGAGAATCTGGAGAAAACCCATGCAAGCACATTTCACACAGAAAACACCTCACAGATCCACATCAGAGTCCAAATTACATTGAGAATGGTAAAAACCATTTCATGACTTGAATTTCTTCCATCAGATGTGTAATCCAAATGCTCTATGAGCCAACGCAGTCATGATTCATGATCATGCTTGCATACGATTTGCATGCATGAGTTAAAAACAGAGTGTATCAGGTTACACACTTGTATGGTGACGATGCGTGGCAGGGGCTGGCGTGTGTTGGCTCCTCCTTCAATAGCGATACCTAGCGTGCTAGCACTCTTCGGGACTCGCACCAGAGTTGACATGGGTTCCAGTAGACCGGGCTGTCAAAGTCACGGCCAGGTTTGCACAGAGAGAAATAGAAAGACAAGAATAATAAACAATTTCTGTAAGAGAGAAACAAACATAAACTCAGTTGGCTTTCATACCAGCCTTCTGAGATTTTAACACCAAACACACACCCACACACACCCACACACACACAAAAAGGCGACGATCTGTGCTTTTAGCACGGCCTTGTGTGTATCTGTAAAGTAGTATTTCCTGTGTCTAGTGGAGTTCGCTTTCATCTCAGAGAGATCATTTGTTAATGGCAGATGAAATGAAAACAAAAGAAAAATGAAACAAGGAAAAGTGAATGAGAAACAAATATAAAGCATGATATTCAACTCATATTCAAAGCAAAGCTCAGCCACATGATCCTTACGCAATAGTTCAGCACACATTCATCTAGTTTCTCTTTTAGACTTTTTTTTTTCAGATGCGAGTTTTCTCACTCTCCCTGTTTCTCTTGGTCTCACCGGTTTAACGCTGCTCCCCTCCCCTCCCCCTGCACTCTCTCTCAGTGGCCGAGTTCGGGCAGAACGTGGACTGCTCTCTTTGCTCAGATGTCCCGACTCTGCGATGTCCACCCCACTGTCCTCGCTCAGTGTTTGTCCTCCGTCAGAGAGCTGAGACAGAGTGGATCCTACAGCGCAGACACATGCACAAGTGGAAGGACTCATTTATGACACTGTACAATATATCTCTCCTACATTGTCACTGAAATGCAAGACGCCTATAAAACAGAAGTGACATCCACTTCTTGAGCAAAGACTCAAAGCCAGGGCCATAGCTGGAAGAAATATAAATTTATCGTCAACACTGATACTTGTTGCTATGGTGACAGGTAAAGTTTGTTATTATTAAATGCTATTAGAGCTATAATAATATGCTTGAGGCTCATTCCAAAACAGAAATGATTGTGTTGTGTTAATTTTTTTTCTTGAGATGAGAGGGTTGCATATAACACACACATTATGTAAATCACCAGTCACAGTTTTTAACATGGTGCTGTGCTCTTTTTATATAGCTCTGCAACATTTACCCTATCATTTATGTTTTATTTACATTTTCTTTAATGTTATGCTTTACACTGCTGTGTACATATATGCCAAATTATCAACGAGGCAAAAAAAAAAGGTGCAAAGTGAGGGCTAAGAGATGACTGTTTATACATTTTCTACCCAAATTAGTCTTAGCCAACTCCCACCCGCCAAATATGTCCCCCTCATCACACAACCACCACCAATCAGGAAGGGGCATAAACAAGCACATGCCCCCTTCATATCAAGTGATACTCATATTTAGGGACAGCCTAACACACTCGAGGCCGGTGGAGTAGCGGTTAGGGTGCTGCTCATAATTGAGAGGTAATGGGTTCGAATTCCCATTAGATCCCCACCGTGCTAAGACCCCTTGGTGAGGTCTCAACCACAACTAAAAATACTGGGAAGGTAACCTGCAATGGACTATCGTCCCATCTGTTGAACTGTAGTTGCATGCTACAGAAACCAGGATAGGCTCAGACTGTGATGAGCCAGTAGGCTCAGGTGTAAAAAGCCCAACAGCCTTACCTTTACCTAACACACATGAAGAAAAAGCACTATCTGCCCCCGTGTATGCATGAGTTCACAGACGTCCAGGTGAGTGTATACCATCCCTCTCTCCCATGAGAGCTTAGGCAATTAGCTCCAGGCTGTGGTTTCGATGTTAATAATTCAAAATATACCAAAATCTTTTATTACTTTGAAGGAACATACCTCACACACATGGTAACAGTGTACAGCACAGGTGTCAAACTCAAGCCCCTCGGGGCAAATCCGGCCTGGCTTGTCGCTATTAAGCATTGTTAGGAATGAAAAGTGAATAAAGAAAAAGTGGACAAATGCCTGAAGTAATCATTTTGACATGCAGATTTTATGGTTGCCCTCTCTGAATAGATATTCAGTAATTATTCATCCCTCAATGACCTATAAATTTAATATGTGACCCTCAGTGAAAATGAGTCTGAGACCCCTATTGTACACCATATATCAGTGACCACCTTTTAAAAGTAAACTGATTTATCTGACTTTTTCTTGACCACCAATAAACCAGGAACCAAGAGCAGGTTCCACCCCCTTTCCTACCTTGTCCTATCTCCTGCTATTACTGAGCATGTTGTTTTTATTGGCCACTTTTTACAATCCAAAAAACATATTTCTAAATGTCCTATTGCACCAGAAAATGCTGCATTAATAAAAAAAATGTGCTATTTTTGTTGTGTAACTGTGTGATATGCTGGATCTCCTCACCTCTGCTTTGGGGAAGTGGTCTGACCTCGTTGACGTCAGGCTCTGCGTTGGGCCTGTGCACCTCCACCATGACAAAGTGTTGGTTGGAGGACAGGGATGAAGGAGAGGTTTTAGGTTTTTCTGGACTTAAGAATGGAATAGGAGGAGGAGGAGGAGGAGCAGAGGGAGCTGGGACTGCCGGTGCAGGAGGGGGTTTCAACCTATTAGGGGACTGAACTCGTGGGAAAGGACCAATCAAGTGCTGATTCACCACGGACAGCTGAGCTAATGGAGGCTCTTTCTTCGTGTCACTGGGAAGGTGTTTAGGTTCTTTGGTAGGTGAGTGGGAAGGCGTGCTGAGGTGCAGGTCAGAATTAGATGAGTCAGATGGGGGGCGTTTGCTGGGGGAGGGTTTACGACTGGAGCGGCGCTGTACACGAGGGGGAGGAGGGGGCTTGAAGGAAGGTGGGGATTCTGAGGTCGACCCCATTTCATCCTAGGATGGAAGAACAGGGCATCTGATGTTAAACTAATTAAAGTATAAAATGTCTAGAGTATGTCGTACACAGAAACATACAAACCACTTAATCATTCAATTACCCAGCACTAAAGCCTTGCACGAAATAATTAATTTACTCATTCATCCAGGGGAAAAAACAACAATCAAAACAATGAGGGGAAAAAATGATGGAAAACAAAGCAAAAATAAATAAATAAATCATGCAGCAGAAATCGAACAGATGGAGTGACGAGAGAGAGAAACTAATCAAAGGGGTGAGTAGGAGCTGTCTGAGTGGCGTTCCTGGGACTCAAAAATCACTGGAAAACTCCAGCCACACAAATCCCAGCCTCAAGGTGTCTGTTGCCGTGGAAACGGTTGTGACGAGTTGATTGGGTTTTATTAGAGGTCTAACACATTGCTTACCCACATTGACAAAGGAGCACCTGTCTTTCGTGCTCATAACACAGGACGACGGGTGACACCCACACACCTACATAGCCACCCACCCACACATACAGTGTCATTACACACATGTCAGAGGCTTTCATCTAATCACTATCTACTGCATATGTAGTCCAGTTATTGCAGACAACCACTCTGACATTTCCTTGGACTAAAAAAAAAAAACCTGACAGCTTTCATAAAACTCACTTATAATCTTTAAGAGCAATCTCGGGACAGTTCCATGGGTGTCAGTGTTTATATTGGTAGAACACTTTAATTAATGGCAGTCAAAGTTATTAATAAATTAAATTTTCAATCTTTATAATGAATTTTGAGAGATTTTAGTTGTGTGTTGTGAATGTTATCACTAATACTGTAGCAGTTATAAAACATAATCTCCACATCAACCTGACTTGAAGTTAATGATTGTCACAGTACTGAGAAACCACAATACATAAGAGAAATAATCTAACATGTCCTGCTCTGTGTTCTCCAACCTTATAAAACGTTATCGGAGAAGCCACGGTGCAGGAGGAGACGCTACCAACTATTATATGCATGGATTTGTTTTCCTTTGAATTAGTTAACATCAATAAAAAGTTGCATTTTTCTCATTTTTTCAGCGTGAGATGAAGCAACTTCTGGGGTACACCCTGAACCGCTCACCAGGCCATCGCAGGCAACACACACACAACCATTCACACTCACTATCACACCTAGGGGCAATTTGGAACCGCCAATTAGCCTATTGTGCATGTCTTTGAACTGTGGGAGGAAACCGTAGTGCCTGAAGGAAACCCACACAAGCACAGCGAGAACATGCAAACTCCATACAGAAACTCCCCAAGCCTGGGAATCAAACCTGGGACCTTCTTGCTAACCACTGAACCACCGTGACGCCTGTGGTTAAGGTTGTTACTGATAATATACTGATCAGAAGGTTGGGGGTTCAATCTCCAGTATCCCCAAGCTCCAGTATCCCCAAGGCACCCTGAACAAGGCCCGTAACTGCTCAGTTGTAAAAAATTATATAAAGTCCAAGTTTCTCTGGGTAAGGGCGTCTCCCAAATACTATAAATGCAAATGTAAAATGTACAGTTAAGAATTCAAGCAGCTCGACAAAACAGCTGATTCACTACATCGTGGATTATATACACTGTAGTGAGCAAGTGGACATTTCGTATGCAGCAATTGATGTTCTTTTCCTATCTACTATATGGAAACTTCAATTCATACAAGCCACCAAAATGACTTTTGCTCTTATTACTTCTGAGCTGGAAAGGTGTAAAAGTACTTCGGAACAACTCTGGCAAGAGATTTATCATGCGTGACTCAGACCTAAGACCTGAACTGTTTACAGTGTAGCATCAGAGTACAGTCTACAGCCAGAATTCAAACAACCACTCTCAGGTTTACACTACAAGTGATCCAGTGTAAATAGGTCATCAATAATAATTACAACGCTTATTAATATGCAAACAGTAGTTTTTTTTTTTGTTTATTATTTTGGTGTTTTTTTTTTTATTTCTGGCGTGAACAGCACCAAAACTAACCAACAAGACCTTTTCCATGTTCACTTTCATGCCTGAAATTTTCCGTCACATTGCTTAGATGTATAATTTCTGCAGAAAAGACTTGTCATGGCGTTTCCACCTGAATGGTGCGTATGTGGCTGTGCTCAAACCGTGCCGCCGAGCTCACCAGGGAGACATCAGGAAGGGCGTTTCTACTCTCCTGGGCATCTTCTCCATTAGTCTCCACTGCAGTGTCGTTCTGAGAATGAGATGAACAGCATAAAGAAACAAAAAAATAACAAATGTCTACCCAACAAATGTCTAATCCAAACTGCATTTAGTTGAGTCTGTATCTCTCAGAGGAGTCATCACAAAACAATAGTGCCTTGAGGTACTATTTAACATGCATACTCACTCTCAGACACTCAATTCCTCTCACTCTCTATTGCACCAAATCCAAAACCCCCCCCAAAAAAACAAATCCAAAAAATAAAAACAAAAAACGGAATCCTGATTAAGATTAAGAGGTGCATGGAATGGCGGCGAGGTTCTGGGATTTGCTCTTCACAGCCTGGTGAGTACACGCCCACTGTCCTCCTCATTAAAGCTCTCCCCAAGCAAAACAAAAGCTCCATCAATTATCTCTAATTGCTTGCTCAGTGTAAGTATAGGAAACACTCGTGGCTAATTCATTTGCATTTAGCTTCAAAGACCTATCTGTCAGAGTAGGTGGATGTTTGCTTGATTTTATGGTAATGTTCCTTGTGAGCATTTTAATTGAAACAGACGTACAGGTGACTCTGGTGTCACTGAAACTCTCTTATGGGAGAAATGGTCCTTCAGTGCTCTGATGATTTTACTAGTTGCTTCTTGGGACCAGCATGTGAGATCTTTAGAAAACAGTGATGGTAATAGATGTCAGTGTGGATGTTAAGTAATATTCATGGTTTGTATACGAATAGAGAAACAGTGAACAGATGTTTATAGGTTGTTAGCTGTTAACTGTCTGTATGTGGCAAAATATTTCAGTGGACTGAATAAGCGACAAAAAAATCATAGGTGATAAACATATAAAAAAAAAAGACTGTAGCTTAGAAACTCAAAGTTTCTAGAGCACAGGTGTCAAACACAAGACCCGCTTTCCAAACTTGATCTGTCAACTCATTTTATATTGCCTGTGAGAGCTTACTTATCATTTCATTTGCCGAGCCGCTTAATCCTATTAGGGTCACGGATCTCACTGGGCGAAGGCAGAGTACACCCTGAACAGCTCATCAGACTATTGCAGGGTCAACACACACACAACCATTCACACCTACAGGCAAATTATAACAGCCAATTAGCCTGATGTGCACGTATCCCATGTAAGCACAGGGGAGAGCACGCAAACTCCAAAACAGAAACGGCCAAGTCCAGGACTCAAACCTTCTTACTGTGAGGCGGAGCGCTAACCACCCTGTTGACGCGCCACCTAAAAATATTATTATTATACATAAAATATAATCCATCCACTTGGTGGCAGCAGTCTATTTAATCTAAACAGCTGGTCATTGATGACTCCAGAAACATTGCATGCTAGTTTTTGGCCTTGTAATATGGTGGCCTCACGCACACATTCAGACAAAAGCAACAAGATGCAAAGAAAACGGAAGTCAGTGAAGAGTGGTGGAGTTTTCTGGACAAATAGACAAATGCCTGCTTTCTTTGGGAAGTTACCAGTAAGCCAATTAGTTTAGTTGGCTCACAGCAACTTGCTGTTTCAAATCGATTTCTGTGCTGTTTCCTATGAATTCAAACACACCACATACTCAGAGAGGGCAGGACAAGTTTAGAACTTGTTGACTTCCATTAAATTGTTGACTTCCAATAATTCTATTGTGTTATATGTTATAAACATTAAACAATATGCACTGGAATATACTTTGGTGTGCTGTGACTTTATTAATTAACTTAATTATTAATTAACAATAATTTATGGCTTTTAAAGATGTTGTATTCATTTTTCTTCTTATAATGCCACAGTTTTGAACCTACTGACATATTAAATAGAAATTGTTGACTGCTCTTATTTTCGTGTTTGTATGTTAAAAGAGACTAGGAAGATAGAAGTTCTAAATAAATTAAAATGGAATCAAATAAAACAAATGGGAAATTAGCCTGGTAATGACTTTATTAATTCCCAATATAACAGTTTAAAATGTCTTGATTAAACTGATCATTTTGCCTTGCAGATTCCAAGGTTACCCTTTCTGAATAGATCTTCAGTGGTCAATTGGCCAGCGAAGTCCTAGAAATTGAGTGATGTTGCCTTGGTAAAAATGAGTTTGACACTCCATCCGAATATTAAAGTAAAGTCTGTTGGGCTTTTACAACCGAGTCTACAGGATAAAGCTTATTCTGGATTCTGTAGTGAAGTAACTTTGAGTTCAACTCCTACTGGATGGGACCCTAGTCCATTGCAGGTTACTTTCCCAGTACTTTTACTGGTACCCAGTTATACAGCTGGGAGGACATGGGCACCCTTGCGGTTTAGACTTTGCCTTAGCACGGTGACGGTCTAAGGCAATCAGCAACTTGAACAAGAGAGATTGAGAGTCAAGAAACCAGGACATCAAAATATCAAAAACTTAAACAGTAAGAACATCAAATCAATGCCTTTGCAAATTTGGCTGTATTTTAAGCTTTCAGTGTTTCTTTACATCCTAAATAAAGGGTGTACACACTTTTGCGCTTGACTACAGATGACCACTGAACCTTTTAGCCTAGAAGTTCCTTGGACAAGCATGTCTCTTATCCAAACCTTTTATGCATGAGCTTAGGTGATCTGTCCATCTAGCTGCCTCTCCATGCTTTCACTCCTCTTCTGAATCTCATGTGTAACTCTGGTGTGCTAAGTCAGCCCAGATCCCCTACTTGTCCACAATCCCTGGCTGAGCTCCAGTTGAGCGGTAAGCTGGAAGATTTCCTTTAAAACTTTTTTTTTGCAGAAAGCCGTACAGGCTGTGACAGATGTGTGCTCTGCATTTTTGGCTTGAGGTGCCACAGAACTGTGGGCTGCACAACCAATCTGACCACTATGTACGAGTCCCAGAGCGAAGTGAATTGTGCTGCCAAGGTTACACTTCACTGTTGCTAATGCTGTTTAGATTTCACGCTGGCAGCTTGTACGGTGGGTCGACAACACCACAATAATGTGGGGGAGAAGAGATACAAGCTCAAAGATATATCTGGAGACAACCTTGCTCACATACACATAGCTAACAAAGCTTGTATAGAGTTGTCCGGTCATGGAAAAAGAGATTTACTGTAATACTTCCATGCTAATATATAACTTTAAGCACGAACACAAAATTAAAAAACAAGCACATGCCCCCTCCGTGACATGTGATGCTACCGCCCTCCTCTTTTTGAACTGCTGCGTATGCGTATTTCGGGGCGGCCTAACACACTCCTTCCCTTTTAGTTTAAATTCTACATTAAGTATACTGCACTCTGAATATCAGGGAAAGGGAAAGATGACTGCAAAGAAATTCTTGTGCTCCATTAGAGACTCCCCTCTATCTCTAGTCAGAGATTAGCTTCTTCCTCTCAGCCATGCAGTGAACACCACTAAAGCAAGACACCAACACATTCAGTGATGTTCCCTTATTAATTACAGAACTTTTGGGGTTTTGTATATGGATTGTCATTGTGTGGCAAGGCAACACAGGAATGGCCAATTTGAACAAAGCATGAATGCAATAGGCTAGTTAGATGTCATAGGACGGTGCAGGTGTGGGGTCTTTCCAGTTGCTACAAATAGGTCCTTAATCCAATAAGCAGAGAAAAACTAAAAGGGGGAGGGTGTGCCGACTTTATTCTTTCATAGCCTATTTGGTCAAGTCAAGTCAGACTCATTTATAAAGCACATTTTAAAATGCATGTATTAACTGTAAAGCATGTCTACGGTGACAAATAACTTGCTGGGTTCACAGCATTAACTGGGAAGCATAAAAAATACTTGTCACATTTTTGCTTTTTATTCTTAGAGTGTAATACAGTTTTATTCTGCCTCTGTACTAAGTGCACAAATACAATAAATGTGATGTAGAGGGATGAGTTTTTTTATTTATTAATTTTTTTTAGTTTGGGACTTTGGCATCCCTGGAAAAACAAATAAACAAACACACTTGTATACAGGTGAATGACAAATCAAAGGAAAAACCACTGGCTCTGTTACTGTAAGACTGCATGCACTGCTTGGGTAACAAACACCAATTGAGCAGTAATCGCTCAAAAAAGAAAGAAGTGGCACCACCAATCAAATACCACTTCGGGCTGATCATCAGTATGACTCTGCCTACATATACAGGGCAAAACTATTGTAATGGGTAGAATTTATGTAAGCCGTATTGCTTTGGCTTTCACAGTTAGCAAATCATAACCCACCTGAACACCACCGGCATCATTACAACATTACTGAAGCTGCTGTGGTGGCTTAAGGTGAACAACAATGACATTTTATGCTATTTTTCCCCTTAATGTCACCCATCTGTATATGTATACATGCAAGACCTTCAGTAAAGTGTGTATCACTCGATAAAGAAATGAGGTGTCGCACTGCTATAAAGCACACATGTGAAGCATTCCATAAGGTATAATCTTAGCATTCAAATGCAGCCCTATTCGAGCTGGATATGTTTTATACTCCATTACCCGTGATTGTAATTCAGCACACAGCCACTGTACTGTATCTGTAGTTCTGACAAGTGCAAAAAGTTATAATTCCTGAAGCAAATGACCTTCTGTATTTTATGGAACACAGAGCTCTTTCAGTAATAGCAGTCATGTTTGTATTGACCTTAAAGTAATGTAATAGCCGAACCTGATATTAGATACGGCTGCGTGGCTTGTCGTTTTTTTGTTAGAGAGTGTTGCATAATGCTGACATGTACATCCAGGCTACATTCTTAGCATCAAATAGTGCACTTTTCTACTCACGTACTGTTTTATTTTGGGTTTCCGTCATGTGCTTTTGTTAATACTGCTATATGCTTTTGTAGTATTGGCTTCACCCCTGTAGTGTTACTGTTGTGTTACCTGACTGTGCTCAGGATAAATATCTTTCACTTTCGGTATATATCTTTTTTAATATACTCTCTGATTTCACACTAATTCAGCTGTAGCCAATTCTCACCCATCAAGAAGGACTTTGCTATTACGCGACAGCTTCTGCATTTCCCCCCAAACTGGTGTGCATATGCATATTCAGGGGTAGTGTAACACACTCACAAGAAAGCGCTATACTCCCTTTTGTATGCATGAGCTCACAGATTACGTAAAGGCGCACCTTGTTGCTGCACCAGTCAAGAGCCTTTATCTTAATAGACTATCTTTAATTAGCTTTAAGGGCATATTATTGGTTCTTATGGCCCAATTATGCATCTTAAATTATTTTTAATTCAAGTTACTGCTGAAATATTTTAACTTAAGCCTAAAAAGATATTCTCTTCATGGCAAAACATAACTTGACTGGGAAAAGATAATTTTGGTGCCTTTATTTCTGAGAGTGTATGATGTACCAGACTGGGTGAATTATATAGATAGCATATCATGTCTGAATCATTATCATTATCATCAAATTACTAAACATCCTCTTATGAAACGAATCCAGCTTGAGTAGTGGTTAAATGTGTGCATTGTGTACATAAACATTCAATAGAAAAGAGAGAAATAAGGCTATTCAATCTTAAGACAAAACAAAGTGTGTGTACAGGGAGGCATGCTTTTCTATGGTGGTGGGGGCCAAATGCCAAACGGAAAGATTCCTTTTGGCTAATGAGGTTAAGATTAGGTTTACGGTCAGGCTTAGCTTAGGAATAGTAAGTATATATTTAAGGTATTCACAAAAATAAAAAGAAATTCATGTATGTAAGTGTGGAAATAGTAGGTAGAAAGAAAGAAAGAAAGAAATCAGGCCACTACAAACACATCTGTATCACTGTCCTACCTCCATCATATCAATCAACCACAGCAGTCGCTCCTAATTGGATGCAGAGGGAATACTGTGTGTTAAACGGTGTCTGGAATGTAGGATTTTACACTCTATGCTATAAAATCAGCAGAAACTCAGCACTTATCCATCTGTTATACCCACAAACTGTTCTAAATCACTTTTTACACACCATCAGCGTTTGACCAGCTGACACCCTGAGATACACACAATCACATGCACTATCGTGACAATGAAGAGGCCACATTTAAGCAGAGGCACCAAACCCCTTTCTTACACAGGACAGACTTTAGCAAATATTCTACACCTGTATCATTTATTCACACATGCTTATATGGATATACTTATCAACCAACACACACACACACACACACACACAGAGTGTTCCTCACCCGTGCTGAGCTCAGTGTTGTACTAGTCATGTAGCTGCCTGAAGAGGAGGCCAGCGTGTCGGGGTAGGACACCATTGAGAAGGAGTCGGTGTGTAGCGCTGCTCCTCCTGTTGCTCCCTGTCGAGCCTTTAGAGCTTCGATTTCCCTGCGGAGCACCAGTGCATCAAAACGCTCGAGATCCTGTGCACTGACCAGCCCCCGCATCTCCGACAGCAGCGAGAACTGCAGAAAACACATACACAAATTGTTTCCAGTTACGGCTAAACTATAGTAAAACATAAAACACTCCGTGTGTGTGTTGGGTAAGAAAAGTACCCTGGTTTCAAGGTGGCCCACAAAGCAATTTTAAGTTATATGTTGTGCTTTTTTCTATTTTCTAGACAACACTGTCAGTGCACAGAGTCAGAAGCCAGACAAGAAAGTCTGACTCTCAAATGGGGTTTGAGCTGAGTGTGTTATGACGTTGCCAGGGGCTCACATGACTTTTTTATTTTTTTTAAACTAGCTAACAACTACCTACAAAAGTAACTCAGAAGTCATCTTTTCATTATTTAAAGCATAAAATAAAGGACTCAATACTGGGTGGTGCAGTGGCTTGAACTAAAAGTGTTAGGTACGAAACATGACCAAAAAGTCCTTTTTGTGGGGAGCTGGCATTTTCTCCCCATGCTTTCATGGGTTTCCTCTGGGTACTCCTTCCACAATCCAAAGACATACAACATTAGGTCAACTGGTTACTCAAACTATATATTTCTATTTGGTTTCATAAAGTCACTGTTGGGATTTGTCCATTCAGCCACGAAAGGATTAGCAAGGACACGCAATAATCCGCATTCCAGTTGATCAGTGGGTTGAGGTCAGAGCTATAAGCCGGCTACTCAGGGCTTTTTCATTCCAAACCTGGCAGATCATGTCTTCATGGATCTCAATTTGTGCACAGGGGCATTGACATGTTAAAAGATGCTTGGGTCGCTAAACGTAAGTTCATTCATCAAATTGATGTTGAAAGTGCTTTTAACTTTGCAGCAACAGTTACAGACAGTCACAGTACAACAGTCAGATTCCCACAAACTTTTTACCATAAGGTAAAGCATAGAGAATTGTGTTGTACCAGAAAACTTTCGTCAAAACCAGGTTGCCACTGTCATGAGGTCAGGTCTTGAGCCTCAAGATGAAAAACTATGAGTAGTAGTATTGGTAAGGCTTGATACTCACTAGCAACAGTACCTCTAATGTATCCCCAAGAAGTTCAAACACCAAACACATTTTGGCTTATTTAAGGTTACAACTATCTATGACTTGAAAACGAGACACAGTCAGCTGTGTGGCAACACAAAGATCGTCTGGATATATCATCAGGAAAATTAACTAACAGCTTTGTAATAAATAATAACTTTCTCAGTGTCTGGAAACCAAACGAATGTGATGGTTAGAGGGCAACACTGATGCAAGGATCTCAAGAGATGTAAGTGATGAAGCAGAAGTAAAACCTTTCAGATAAACAAACCTTGGCATGTGTGTTGAGGAGCTCAAACAGGGCCATGACCAGCTGTTCAACTCCAATGTGTCCGTTGCGATATTCCTGGATGTAGTAGCTCATGGTCTGTCTCTCAGGCTCAGTAAGAAGGTGTCTGGCCTGTTCTTCCAGCATGGCCCAACTCTGGTTCACCAGGCTGGACAGAGTAACCTGTGAACCGGCTACTCCTTTATAAAAACCTGTCTGGAGATGCAGACAGAAAGATAATAAAGAAAAAGGTAAAGGGAATCACTGAAAGCATGAATTACCAACAACATCTGTACCATAAAAACCTTTTGTTACTAGGACAACTGCATCAAGTGGATTAAATACACCAGTCTTCTTAACTTAGATAAAAGCCCAGTCATTCTATGAAATAAGAAAGGAACCTAAATTTTTATTTTGTTTCTGCAGATTCTTTTTACAGGTTCCACCGAGACGGCTCCCTCCGGTTAGAAGTCAGAATTTTGGCAACAAACAAAGAATTATATTCCTGTCATCCAAATCACCTGCTGGCTCGATTCGAGCTCCCTGAGAATATATGAAAGATCTCCTTGCAACAGCTCCGCTGAGAGGTCATTCAATCTTAAATGGAAAAGATGATATTTCACTGAAGCGCACATCTCTATCCTGCTTTCCCTATTCTTTCTCCTATCAGTCGCCTTCCTTCACAGAGGGAGCTTTTTAAATTAGCTTCTCAATCAAAACTATAAACCTTAAGGTTTCTCGCCATGAGATGATGGGAGAAAGAGACACACACACACACACACACACACACACACACACACACACACACACACACACACACACACAGGCAAAGCCTGTCTGTCTGCTCCTTTATGTTTACATAAAGGCACCTTCTGAGGCACCTTCATCTCACCGGTTTTTGAAAGCAGCATATTTACTCTATATCATTTCTGCTTTATTTTTACAAAATGAATTATTTTTTGGGAGAAATGGCTGGTGTAATCAGAGAATATTTGCTGTGTTTGCACCAATAATACTCATCCGTCTTGCCCGGTAAGATGTACTTTAGGGTGAGCAAGCATCCATATGTATGTGTTAGTAATCTGGTAACATGGTGGTATATGCTACCCCTGAAACCTGTCTCAATCCAGTAACTTCATAAATATTCAAGCTTGCCTCCAACTGAATCCAACAGGTAATTCAGAAATCCAAACTGCAAAGTGCACCATGGTCCTTCTTTCCCTCTTTTGGGGTTATTTTAGATCTGGTGCTTCAGGGACTTTCTGTAAAAATCATACAATACACTGATCAGCCATAACATTAACACTGCCTGACTAGTCTGCGGCTAGGCAACCCCACACACTGCAAGCTGTAATACACTGTGTGTTTCTTACCTTAATTCCATAGCCAGCATTCGCAATTTCTGCAGTTTGTGCTATAGAAGCTCTTCTGTGGAATCAGACCCCACATGCATCAAAATTGGCCATGGGCACCATTGACCCTCCTGCCAGTTGTCCTTTCTTGGACCACCTTTTGTAGGTACTTACCACCGAATACCAGGAACACCCCACAAGACCTGCCATTTTGGAAATGAACAGACCCATTCGTCTAGCCGTCACAACATAGCCCTTGTCAAAGTCATTCAGATCCTTATAGTTGCTTATTTTTCCTGCTTTCAACGCATCAACTTCGAGAAACAACTGTTTACTTTCTGCCTAAAACATTCAAGTCCTTGGTAGGTGCCACTGTAATGAGATAACCAATTTTATTCACTTCACCTGTCAGTGGTCATAATGTTTTTTTAATGTTATGGCTGATGAATGTATATGTCCTGTAGTCTGTGGGCATCTGCCCCAACATAAATATCTCATTTTTAAAAAAAATTCTGATGCTTCTAGTGATCGTTTAATAATTCATTTTGAATAAAAAAAAAAAGACACCCAGCTCACATGAATCTTATGGAGAGCTCTGATTTTAGGCAGTGCCCTAATTTCTATACATTAACCTCCACTTCTTAGAGAAAATGTTTCACTAGATTCTGGGGATTATTTTGATTGAGGAAGCCATGGGTGATCAGTAGGGTTGAGGTTAGAGCCCTGTGCAGATTTTTTACACCTCATCCAACCTTGGCAGAGCATCGCTTCATTGTCCTTTCCTTGTGCACAGGGACATTGTCATGCTGGAAAATGTTCAAACTTATTAGTTCCAGTAAAGGAAAACCTATTAAAACCAAGCAGAATTTGACACCTGTATGGACGTGATCATCATGTGTAGAATATTGTTGTACCAGTGTGCTTTAGTCAAAACCAGGTTGCCACTGAAAATGTGATTAGGACTCGTCCAAAGGTAGATCTTTGATCAACAGATAAATCTCAGAACAGATTTGGACGAATACTTGCTAGCAACTGTACACACAAAAATAACAATAATAACAATAATAAAAAAATGCTATTCTTATCCTGAAAAGCATCTTAAATTCTCTTGCATTTTACTCTCCCAGGAGGTTGCAATTTTGTTTTAGGTGGTTCTTTTAACAAGATAAGCCCAAATCTAAATGAAAATCAACCATAAAATTATTTTGGACATCTGGCATCTCAAGGAGCAGGAGACACCAACACACATGCACAAATATTAAAATATAAAGAAGCTTAAATGTTGTGCACGAAGAAAGGGGTCATGATCCACTGAACCACAATCTCTAACATTATTAAACATTACAGCAAGAAATTCAGTCATAAAATAACAACAACAAAAAAAAAACCCTTTAATAGGAAAACCTGTGTTTGTTAAACTCAAAATATCACTAATTGCAGGTTTTATTTGCTTTATACAGTATATACATTTTTGTTCATTTTTAGAATGAGCTCATTAAAATTCTAGTGTTGACTGTGCCTGTATTCCAATGTGGCATACTCATTATTACAGCTTGGTAGGTTCCAGGCATGTTGCCAGAGTACGTTCTTTTTACAATTTGTTGGGGTTATTGTACCTCACTGCAGTATATGGTTCCAGCTGCAACAACATCTCACTGGCCGTCTGAACAAAACAGCTCCAGAGATGTGCATTTATCTGTCTGTCATAAGCACTGTCTCTCTTTTTGTCTCTTACAAAAAAAAAAGAAAAACATGCTCTATTAACTTAAACTGGCAATCGGCTATTATATTTTGTTTTTTTCCAGTGGGCACTTTCAACCAGAAAGATCACATTCTTTATTAAACAGACAAAAGAGAGAACGAGAAAGAGAGAGAGAGAGAGAGAGAGAGAGAGAGACAGAAAAACAGACAGAGAAAGAGAGAGAGCACTGAACTGCACCCGATCAATATAGACAACTGGGGTCCTGATGCTTGCTGGTCTGTATTGGCTAAACAATTTAAGCCTTGACTCTTTGGTACTGGGCAATTTAGGAATATGAGCAATTTTACACTATACTGTACCTAAAATCAAATCCTTGCTGTATGGCACTCCAGATGCATGCTATGGTATTGGGTAAAGAATAGTCAGTAAAGAGTTCTGTTCTGTACAAAGCACAAACCAAATCATTCTGGCAAAAAGAACAGGGCTTGTGTTGAAGGTTAAACTAAAGGAGACATTAACGGGTCATTACTTAAGCAATTGTATAAAATGAAAATGCAATCAAAGTTAACTCAGTCGAGTCACTTTCAAAATGGCTGCAGTGCAGTGAGTGATGGAAAAAAGTACAGCACAAGAAGTTTTCAAGTAACCAAACTTAGGGAAAACATAACTTAAAAGGCTTTAGGACTACTGACAATGAAGCGAATTATTATACGACAACAAAACATGCAATCTGATTGGTCGGCGCATGGGCCAAGTTAGCAGTAAGTCACCTTCTTTAGCAGCTTTCATCAAAAGGAAAACAAGCTGAAAGCTACCTGTCATGAATGTATGTGGTGACAGGATGCATATGCAAGATGAGGAGTTTATTGTGGATTGGCAAGTCAGGACATACAGGAAATGAAACACAAACTAAATCAAGTAGCAAGTAGCCGGATAATAAACAACAAACTAAGTAAAAAAAATTTTTTTTGATTGTTCTATACTATATTAATCCTGCACAGGAATTTTTTTGTCTCTGCATTTAATCCATCTAAAGTGAGAACACACACACAAACAGTGAGCACACACTCGGACCAGTGGGATGCCACACACATTGGGAGTGCACCGGAGAGCAGTTGTGGGTTAGGTGCCTTGCTTAAAGGCACTTCAGGCTTGAAGGTGTAGGAAGGGAAGGTGCAGCTCACTCCCCCACTGCCACATATTTTTTCTGCTGGTTCGGGAATCGAACAGGCGACCTTTAGGTACCAATGCCGATTCTTTAATCATTAGGCTATGGCTGCCCCCAAAATGAGCATGAGGAAAAGAAAACACCAAGAACAAGGAATATACAGAAAAACAGAAAACTACAACAGAACATAGAAAAAAAGCCGATGTTGTGAGGGCTGCTGAAAGGTTTAATGCTCCACACACAATTTGCCAGCAAATCAGAAGTGGTGTTGACACTACTAAAGCCATCACAGATATGGATATAGATCTCGCGCTCAGTTAATAAGTAGTTTTTATTTCTTTCAACTTAAATAAAGCAACATTAACAAGCTTAAATGAAAGCAAAAGAAAACAAGATGTCTTTGAGGGAGGAAGAGGTCGATGTGTAAAGAAACTTACTTTCCACAACATTAAATGTGTCACTGGTTTAATTGCTTGGAAATTGCTGATGAACAGAAATAAAACTCTGTCATATACATCACACCAGCCACCACGGACTGTTTTCCTAAAACTGCACACCCATTGGGTTTTAATCCTGCTTTCTAGCATGGTTTAATATACACTGACCAACATTCCTAATGGGACAATCCTCTTGCCACAAATAATCAATGATCGGAGTAGAATCCCAATTGACATAATCTCATAAGAACACTGACGGCTGAGATCAGATCAATATCTTGCCGTCTGTAACACAACATTAGACCCATTTTACTGACACTCTCTTTAGTCATGACAATGTTTAATTGCTGATCAATATCATAAGCACGACAAAGCAATAAAAAAACAGTGCCTCCGGTGACGTTCGTCCTGATGTCACAAAGAGAAGAAAGTCTGAACTTTCTTCACATTGCTGTGCTCCGCTGCAATTCAATTGAGTTAAAGTGAAGTATTAGCATCATAGATTCTGCTTTATTTAGGGGATCGCATGGGTAACTTGCCTCTATTAAGTGTAATGAGGGGGAAAAAGAGTGGTTGATGGCAGAGAGAGATAGACATAAAGCTGCTGAAAGAGATTTTTGGAACTGCCTTCACATCCTTATAGTTTCCAGTAAAATATATTGTCTGAAGAAAAAGAGGTGAGAGTCTTAAACTGCAGAGTCAGGGACAAATTTTTTATCATCTTTCTGTCAATTTCTTGGCATCCTGATGAACATATAGCTATATATATACTGTATGTTCACCCTTCATTCATTCACTCAGTCATTTGTCAAACTCTAGTGTTGCAGGTAAGCTGGAGCCTATCTCAGCCAACACTGGGCGAAGGCAGGGTTCACCCTGAACAGCTTGTCAGACCATTGCAGGCCCAACACACACAACCATTCACACTCACATCAGCCAATTAGCCTATTGTGCATGTCTTTGGACTGTGGAAGGAAACCAGAGTGCCCAAAGGAAACCTAGGCAAGTATGGGGAGAACATGCAAACTTCACACATAAATGCCTAAGCCAGATATGCTTACCACTATGCCACCATCTCACACGATCGTAAACATATAACTCTATACACTGAATGTCCACCCTTCATGAACATAGACCAGAATATGTGCAATTGAACTGAGGGAAGACTGAACACTACAGTGACTCACTAACATCTCTTTTTATGACCAAAATGATATAAGAAAGACAGACTAGAGCCAGCTTTTTAGCATGTTAACTTCAGTAGATAAATCTGCAACTCTAGAGTCTTTGACATAACATTCTTCTGATTCTGTTCATAATTTTATTAAACTTTTTAATATAGTTTAAACTAAGATTCTTACACAGAGTACCATAAAGCATTTGCTCCTATAATCTCCTCTGTCTCTATTAATATAAAAAAAAGACATACCAACATACTGTAGACTGCTTTTGGCTTTCTCTGGAATAATTGATCAATACCTTAATGCTGTCCTGTCACAAAAGAGAAAACCATCAGCTGCAAGTTGCAGGATTTAATTCGATGCTCCTGCTGTCACCTTGAGCCTAGTTTGAAAGAAATTTTTTTTTGAGGCTGCATGAATGGGCCTAATCCAAATCAGTAAACAGTACACAGGAACAGTGTGATCTGACTGGTCCACAATCAGGGGGCTAGAAAACATTACCCTGATTGGAAATTGCTTGAATCAAAATGATGGACAATCATAGTTTGTCACGGCTGCTTGGAGCAGGAGGCATGATGATGATCAGACTTTAATGGAAAAAATCCAAATTCATTTATTTTCTGAACCACTTAATCCTAATTAGCGTAGCAGGGAGGCTAAGCCAATGCTGGGTGAGGGCAGAGTACACCCTGGGCAGCTTGGGAAAAAAAATCCTAAAAGTCTTTAAAAATTCTTTTGTTTTGCTTGTATGTCCATGCAGTATATACTCAGACTCTTAAATGGAATTAAAGAGATGCCATTACTATGTACCAGCATAACTCTCTCACTCACTCATTTGCCAAGCGGCTTACTCCTACCTAGGGTTGCGGGGAGGCTGGAGCCTATCTCAGGCGATCAGGATTTAAAAAATGTAAAAAATAAACCATGAAATCTTGTTTTAATGTGCTTTTTTTGCTTCTTTTTCTGTGTAGCATATATTAAAACAATTACTTGCCTCAGGCTTGGTGGACGTCACTGAACTGTATAATCCCTTCAATATTAATTCCTCAAACACTGTTCAGCGACATCCACCTTGCCTTCGGGGAAATAACTGTTAAATATTATGTTATTTACTGTAAAATAAAATACCACTTCTATTCATATTGTGTGCTAGCTTATAAAAATAATATTTGATAGACAGTAACATTTCCAATTATTTGAACACAGTAAAGTAGAAGTAGTGTATTTTATCCAACATCATCAATAGAAGACCTTAGGCATGAGTAAGAAAAGAAGGGACTGGATTTATTAAATTATGTATACCGCATGCCTTGTACACTGTGCACACAGGGATACTCAATTGAGGTCATGAAATTGTAATGAGTGCACATTAGCGTTGTAGGCTGATTCTCCTGTAAATACAATTTGCCCAGTTTAATGGATTTTGAAGCAAGCACAATATGCCATGCTAAAATTCCTGCTTTGTGCTGGAAATATACTTAAAACCTATAGTGTTCTATTGTAAGTCAATAATAAACACAATAAATTAATAAAACAAAAGTAATTAATAGTATTTTCCCTATAAAGTAGGGGAATAAATCTTTCACATGGAGGACATTGGAAGAAACAGCATCTTAATCTGAAGCTCAAGGTCTAATCTTTTATTCATTTATTTTTTGATAAAAATACAAAGAGCAATAACAGCAGAGTAGCTGACAACTGCCTTCAAACAGCAATACACTGATACTATGTATTCAGCTGACCTTGAAATATATTTTATTATAACTGCTAAATAATGAAAATGGAAGCTATACTGTTACATTAAAGCAAAAATTGCACTGATTCAGTCTTGTGATCAGTTCACAATTATTCATTGACGGAGATGTGGATGTCCCTCAATAGACTAATCAGTGCAATAACATACACCAAGCCTGAGGCGTATAATTGTTTTAGTATATACTACATGGAAACATAAGCAAAAATCAACACCTAAATGAGATTTATTTATTGAAAAATTTTTTTTAACCATGACAGACTCTGTCAGATGAGCTCGCGCTCTAGGCTTTGCTAAGCAGTCGCTAGGCTAAAAGGTAACCTACCTAGCCGGATCTTCCGTATATTCTACCATTCATTCAAGTTATTCCAAGAAAAGCAAGAAAATTCTGGAAGAAAGTGTCCAAAGGCAGGACCTTATTCTTTTTGATTTTTCAAAATTATGCATTTTCACCCTCCATCAAACGCAACTCTTTCAGCCTGCTCCGTGGAACTGGGCTCGGGAATAAAAAGCCATCATGAGATGGTGAGATTCCCTTCTAACCTAACTGGTTAGGATCAAACACAAGAAAAGCAAAATAAACTGGGATTTAGATTAGTAGATAGTTTAGATTTTTATGTAATATTTTTTTAATTTAAAGCATGTACTTGGCACTAGTTTTTCGAATTCCAACTCTTTATTCATAAATATTTCGGATAATCTTGGAGGTACGTGGAGCTCAGAGAATAACTTAAGCACTAAATGTTACCCATTTCTGAATACGAGTAACTTTTAGAAGTAAACACAATGCTGGAGTCTGTTTGTTCACCTTTTTTATAGGGTTGGGTCCATCAATCATACCTCTTCTTCTTCTTTCCATCTTCCTCTTAAGGATAGCTGCAGCAGCCAGGCAAAGCAATTCTCCCACAGGGGCAGCAGCATGTTGGCTTCTTCCATTTCCATATTCTGGAAGTCCATCTTCTATATCCAGAGGGGGTTGCTCACCCTTTCTATAGGGACGAGTGGTTCAATTCAAAGATCTGCCTGGTATTTTGCAAGGAGTTGGCAAAAGGTCCCAAATCTTCCCAAGCAGTGGACAAAGAGTGACAAATAGTCCCTAAAATCACTAAATGTCACTAAATCTCACAAAATTACAGCGAACCATGATTTTCGTTGGTGTCCAAAATTCGCCACATTCGTCAGCATTCGTCACTCCGTAAGATACAAGCTATAAGATAAGCATTGTCTATGATTAAGACATTGCACCCTGTCTTCTCTGTTTGCATAAAAATTAAAGCCCTCAAAAGAATTCTTTAATTGTTTCGAAAGTATTCAGAAGCACCAACCAAAGTTTTGCAAGGTTAAATCAAGATTTAAAAAATGCACATTATTTCTTTCACTTTGCTGCAGTGCATTAATGCCTGCAAACCCAGACATACTCCAAGAAATCTCCATTTCAGCACAAATATGTAATGAAATAAAAAGAATAAGAATACGAGAATTAAAAAGGAGCAGAGGAAGGTGAATCTATCGAAGCCAATTTCATGCACAAGGACAGAATTCAGACGCTAAAAATTTTATTTATTTATTTATTTATTTTCGCATCCGGTAAAAGGAAACACTAAGGCTCCATGTGTAAATGTGCAACAGTCTTCACCTGAGTGCGTGGAGAGCAATTTTCTGCAAATCAAAGTTCTATTTTCTTTAAAAAACTTCAGTAAAGTGAAGGTTACAGCTGGAGGAGACGAGAAGCGGAGGCTCAGTCCTGCTGAACCTCTCTCAAGACTTGCAATTTCACAACGTGGTTTATAACGGTAAGTGACTTGCTCAGCAGAAAATATCCCTCAGAGTTATTTGGCTTCGTTCAGGGAAACTGGCAAGAGGAAGTGGATTTATGATTAAGATTTGTTTAAGGAACTGGGATCAAAGACAAATCAAGGATCTGGAGTAAGCAGAATAATACAGTATTTGAAAGAGGTTTGCATTCACCAATCAGCCATAACATTAACACCACCTGTCTGGTCTGCAGTTAGGCAGATTGATACACAGCAAGCTGCAATGCACTGTGTTTTGACACCTTTACTATCGTGGATAAAAAAAATTCTAATCTAATTGAGATTAGGCGGGCAGTACAATGGTGTTTTGGTTAATATGTTCGACTTACAGCAAGAAGGCCCTGGGTTCGAATCCCCAGCTCAGGCGTTTCTGTGTGAAGTTTGTATGTTTTTCCCGTGCTTGTGTGGAGTTCCTCTGGGTACTCTAGTTTGCTCCCACAGTCCAAAGACAAGCCTGGCTGTTTCGAATTGCCCCTATGTATGTGAGTGAGTGTAAATAGTTGTGTGTGTTGTCCTGAGCATGGGACCTTCTTGTTGTGAGGCGGACATGCTAATCAGTACACCACCGTGCCGCCCCATCAGTAAAATAATGAAGAAATATTCTTCTGATTCTAATTTTTATACTGAAGCAAACATTTTAACTCTAATGTTTACTAATTGTAGATTTTGGTTTGATTAAGTTTGAAAAGTTACATATATTATACAAAGTTACACATATTAAACATTTAGCAGTAAAAAACACCACTCTCCACATCAGTCTAACATTCATTCATTCACAGAACTGTTTAATCCTATAAGGGTCATGGGAAGGCTGGTGACCCTTATAGGATTAAACAGTTCTGTGAACGGTTGGCCCTGCGATGGTCTGGCAAGCTGTTCTAGGAGTACCCTGCCTCTAGTGTCGGCTGAGATAGAGTACTCCTAGAACAGCTTGCCAGACCATCGATAGGCCAACACACAAACAGACATTCACACATAAACCCACCGGGGGCAATTTGAAACAGCCAGTTAGCCTAATGTGAGAGGAAACCAAAGTACCCAGAGGAAACCCATGAAAACTCCACACAGAAACACCAACCACCATGTCACCGTGCCACCCTGAAAACACCACATTCACTTGTACTGAGAAAATTATAGCACATCCTTTTATTTCCTGTTTCAAAACTTTAAAGAGGGGCAAAACTGTGTATGGAGTGACAGCGAGCGGTCATGTAGATACTCTTAAATCTTTAATTCTATGAGTTTCTGCTGGACTAAATTCATTTCATGCACTAGGGAGAGACAAAGCACCTGACTTAGGTCTTTCATAATGAAATTACACAAGGGAAATGTTTCTTTTAAAGATTATGCCAATTATTTGTATTTGTGTGTTTTCCCAAAAGTGGATCACTTTGAGCGCTGACTTGACCTGATCAAAACAGACCATCAAGCACATCAGCAATGACTGTTTTTATTTTTTTAAACATTTGCAAAGAGGCTTTAATACGTGGCTGAGGAAAATCAAACAGTTGCTTTGACACTTCTAAAGAGAACACTATTTATTACTGTAATCATGCGCTGGAATTATGGTATGAAATCCCAGTGGATACATTTAAAATGATTGATATTACATTCAGCAGGTGATACTGGAGTCGGCTAATTTCTATACTAAACAGTACTCACATCCATTGCAGAGCAGCGCAATAAATTACCACGAATCCAAATAGGTTTTGTAATACTATAAAATAAAATGGTAATTACTTGGGCAGGAATGTAGATCCAATTTAGCACATGTACCTCAACACTCAATTTCCTTAAAAACAGTTTATAGTTCATTTCATTACATTCAAGCTGAAAAATAAAATAAATAAAAAAATGCAAGCACAACCTGCAGATCCCATTACTCTAACGCTTGTCAATAAAACAACAAATGCAATTTTCCAGAGAAATCTCATGTTATTTGTACAAAACCTGGTCACCTTGTGCTGCATTACCTTCTTCGGACCGCTCGCTTTTCCCTCTGTTTGTCTTCTACTTATCATTATTCCTCTCTAATTCTTCTTTTATTTCTCTCTCTTTTTGAGAGCTAAAACACTTTTTCCAGAACAGAATGCTCTTTTGTTTCCCCTGAAGGTTCTTACTTATTTGAAACCTGTCCATCACACTAGGGTACTTGTTAGTAAAAAGCAGTGAAAGGAAGAGAAGTAAATGTGTTATTGTTTTTGATTCGAAATAAACGCATCCCACTGCCTATATAGGGAATCTTAAAATTACAGTTATTTGTCTCAAAACATTGAAATATATATATACTTAAATTCTGAGAAAAAAATGTCCACGGGCCATGGGGCGACGGCTGAATGACGCAGATGATTTGCGGAGAGCTCGCCTTGATGCCCAGGTTTAATGAAAAGACACTAACGAAGCACACATGCCCACTGTTACACTATTTAAAAAAAAATTTAATCTTGTTTTAGTTTGCTTATCTTATGTTTAACACTCTCATGGACTATTCAGTAACACCCCCCCACATCTTCATTGAATAATTGTTATATATCTCTCAGAGCTACCTGGCATGGATTCCACGTGGTTTTGGAATCATTCTTGTGTGATTCTGGTCCATGTTGGCATGATTGCATCATGAACATGCTGTGGGTTGGTCTACCACATTTTAATGCTTCACATTTTCTGCTCTAACACACAGACACGCTCTACCTCCACATCTACCATACACACACACATACACACATACACACACACACACACACACACACACACACACACACACACACAAGAATATTATTCACAGGCAATGCACATCGACACTTAAATAATATATAATATACTTACTAATAGCCAGCATCTGAACACATGTTGCTTTTTCTAGTACCTGCACTTTATTTCTTATTATCTGACTAAGAGTTCTGCATTTTTAACATTTTTTCTGACATGGAAAGTAGTAATATGCCAAATATGCTATTCTAGACTCAGATGTGGTGATTCATAATACCTCATGGATCAATCACCTTGATTTTAAACAGGTAGACTGCAGCCAATTGCATTAGCATTACAATGTTCAACTGATATTAAGGGGCCCAATGCCTACCAAGAAAGCATTCGCCACACCATTACATCATCACCAAGTCTAATCTGTCGACACATTTTTGACTATTGACACTGAATTCTGACTCACTCATCAGACCAAGTGAAATTTTCCCCATCGTCAACTGTACGGTTTTCTACTGAAGAACCCAATGTGGTCTGCTATTGTAGAACCCAGTATGGTCTTCCACTGTAGAATCCAGTGTAATCTTTTATTGTAGAACCCAATGTGGCTTTCCACTGTAGAACCCAATGTGGTCTTTCACTGAAAAACCAGATGGGGGTCTTCTACTGGAGAAGCTGACCTGGTCTTCTACTGTTGATCCACATCAAAATGTGATGTGCTGTTCATTCTGAGATGCTTCTCTGCTCACCATTATTGTAAATAACATTTATACTATTTAATTTATTTACCCAGACCTGTCTCCACAACAAAGCATTTCCAACTACAGACCTGACGCTTCTTGAATTTTTTTCTTTTGCGTCATTCTGTGTAAACCCCATACTGTTATGTCTAAAAATAAACATCAAAAGCAACCAACCATGCTCCAACCATATCACTATCACAGATCTCATTTCTTCCATGATGTATGATGTGATCATTAGCTAAAAACACCTGAGATGTATCTGCATGATTTTAAGAATTACACTGGTGACATATCATTTGCTGACTGGAGAATTACATTTAGAACTAGAACTAGAGGAGCAATCAGAGTCCAGGGTACCTCTGCCTCACAGCATGGATGATGTAGTAAATATGCCCTATATGAGTACTGAGTTTAATTACCCATATGCTCATTCTACAGCGGGTGTGCCGAATCCTGTTCCTGGTGAACTACATTCCTGAAGACATTTGCTCCAACCCTAATGGGGCCCACCTGACCATCCAATCATCTAATCAAGACTTAAGACTTGGAAATGAAGAATTAAAGCGATGATTGCATTTGTCAGATGGGCCCCATTAGGGTTGGAGTTAAAATCTTTAGGAAGGTAGATCACGTGTAACAGGATTGGACACCCCTGTTCTACAGTATGTGGATGGGATCCTCTTCAGTTTAATGGACTTACAGGATGGCTGCCGTTTAACCGTTGAAAGCCTCTCAATTTTCTCATTTGAAAGCCAATTAGTGTTCCATAATAACTATCAGCACTTGTTTTGTTAAGCACTTTGTCATCTAAACTTTGTGACTCAAATAATTTCTGGGACTCATAGCGTAGCGTCGCCACCAAGTTCGGTAAAAATCCATACACGGGTGTGGTCAGAATTTTTTTCACAAATTGACAGACAAAAAACCCAAACAAACAGACTTACAGAAGAAATAAGTGCACAGGTGTTCCTAACAAAATTGCTGAAGAGTGTAGGCTGCAAGTGACAGGTTTTCAAAGAAACCAAGTGTTACTTATTAGTTATCTTATTCTTATCAAGTCACTACTACTATCACTACTACAGCCCAAGCAAAATGATACCGAAGGCTACATCTCTGTAAAACTTAACCGCTCACTCAGATCCTTAAGGACCTCTAAATTACTTCTTTATTACACATGAGAACACTTTTAGGGTCAAGCAATTTAGCCTATAGACAAAAAGACTCTCAGAAAGCACTAAGTGAACAGAACTGTAAAACCTAAATATATAGTGTGCTTAAAGTAGATAATTATTGTGATAAAGACTTTGGCATTTTCCATCTAAATGTAGATTGTTCCAATACAATAAAGTAATTCCTATCATTTTTTAAATCACTAAACTTTCAATAATAAATATTCCTTTAAATCAGGCTTTCCACTAGATTTTGAAGCATGCTGTTGAGAATTGTGCTCATTCAGTCACAAAAGCACAGACAAAGTCATGCATTGCTGTTCAATGAGGAAGCCTGGGGTGCAGTTCACCCCCCAGTGTGTTCAGTATGGCTGAGGTCAGAGCTCTCAAGTTCTTCGACAGCAACCTTGGCAAACCATGTTTCCATCAATCTTAAATTGTGCACAGGGATATTGTTTTCCTGGAACATGTGTGCGCTAAGCTTTTAGTTGCAGTGATGGGAAATGGGTATGCTACAGTAAACTTACACAATATTGAACAAGCCAGACTGTGGTTATACTGAATACTGGCACTGTTGTGATTGAGTAGTTCAGTAATGGGTCTATAGTATCCAACCCTCACCAGCGATGACACTGTGTTTAACAGAGATACTGTGTGTTATCCAACCTGACATTCACAATTTCATACTGTAATGGAAGAAGAGCCAGACAACTCTACCTGTTTATAACTTGTATACCTCTCTGGCTTGAGTACCATTTCTTATAGAATCTTCTGAGCTCCAGTTTAGTGTTTAACACATCTGATAACCTCTGTACCTACACTGTGTGCACAGTTATTAGGCAAGTTGTATTTTTGAGGAATAATTGTTATTGTATACTATACAGTGCTCTTCGTCAATCCAAACTGTTAACAAACCCTCATACCTGAACATTTAAGTAATAATGGTGAAGTTTTGGCTTTCTTAAGAGAATATCTACATGTACACCATTTTAGGTAACTATTAGTGTGCAGAATTATCATGCAACTAAATGAAAAACAAAGATTTTTTCCATCGCACTTGTTTTTTTCATCTGTTAAAGTGAGAATAATAAACAAACTCAAAATTTACAAATAAACATTTCTGAAATTAAAAAAAAAAAACCTTAGTGACCAATATAACCCCTCTTCTTTTCGATAACAGTCACAAGCCTTCCATTGACGGAGTCAGTCAGTTTCTTGATTTGTTCAGAATCAACTTTTTGTGCAGCTGCAATCACAGACTCCGAGACACTGTTCAGAGAGGTGCACTGTTTACCTTCACTGTACATTACCTGCTTAAGAAGGGCCCAAAAGTTCTCAATATGGTTTAAGTCAGGTGAAGAAGGGGGCCATGTCATTAGTTTTTCATCTTTATGGCCTTTACTGGCCAGCCACGCAGTTGAATACTTTAATGAATGTGATGGAGCATTGTGTCTTGCATAAAAATCAAAGTCTTCTTCAATGATGCAGACTTTTTCCTGTACAACTGCTTGAACAGAGTATCTTCTAAAAATTGGCAGTAGGTCTGAGAGTTTATTTTGAGTCCATTTTCAACCCGAAAAGGTCCAACTAGCTCATCATTAATAATACCTGCCCATACCAGTACCCCACCTCCACCTTGCTGGCATCTGAGTCGAAGTGGAGCTCTGTGTCCGTT
>JAOUQZ010000019.1:3047839-3060943 GCA_028564935.1 Neosilurus hyrtlii
ATATATATATATATATATATATATATATATATATATATATATATACACACACATATACACACACACACACACACACAGATTTTTTAAATCATATCTTTTACTTTTATTATTTTTTAAAATTTGTTAATTAATGCACAGTGCTGAGCAGAATTTTTACAGAATTTGCATAAAATTTGAGATTGGTCATGTCTGTCTTTCTGTCTGTGTCTATGTGTCTTTGACCATGATATCTCGAAAACTAATGGACATATTTACATAAAATTTTAACCAAATGTGGGTCTTGGGCAAACAAAGAACTGATTAAATTTTGCCCATTATCCAGATCTGGATCCAGGACCATTTTGAAGAATTTTTTAACACTGCGTTATAGGGTAAGAAGGCAGAAATTAACCAGAATGTGCAGGTAGAAAAAAAAATATAGAGCTTAAAAATAATTATGGAACAGGCCACAAGGGGCAGTGTAATTCTACATCATCTGCCACTATAACCCATGTAAAGACAAGACTATATTACCTTGGTGGAGGTCTGCACTCTCTGAATGCATTTTCTAGCTACCTATATTTTTCCTATGTTTATATTTTCCTTGTTAATTATCTCCAAACACTTTTACTACCATACAAAAGACAAGCTGAGTCAACGAAATGCACAGTTTTCAAATAACCCTGTGATTAATTGGAGAAACGCCCACCACATCTACAGTATATCACTACGTGAAAAAGTAATTGCCCCTCAAACTCAATACTTGGTTTTGCCTCCTTTAGCAGCAACAACTGCAATCAAATGCTTTCAGCATCACAAGATCTTTATGTCTTTAGCATCAGTGTGGAAAAATTTCGGCCCACTCCATTCAGGGTATAGAACCAACTGCGTATTATGAATAAACAACAGCTGAGGTAATCAGAAAAGGGCAAATATTTTGTCATGGTACTATATTTGGTAGCAGCCGTTCTCATTTACAAGCTCAATCCGATTAATTCTTCAGAAATAATTACTTGTATTAAAACATTTGTGTTGATGCCCTACTTGTGCTGCGGTGCAGCCACACCGCTCTTAAATTTTACAGCTAGCATTGAAGGTAATTAAAAAAGCATTAAGTCATCTGAGAGTTTGCTTCAGAATAAATCTTTAGTCCCGCTGTACTTAACACTTCTTATGCTAATTATTCTCTCCTATTAATTGCAAGGTAGCTTCATTTTTTTGTACAGTACCTAGTAATGCTGGTACTAAATCAAATTACTAAATGAGAATAATACTGACATTTATTTCATTATCTGGGTGAACCAGGAAGCTTCTGATACCCTTTTTTGGGGTGCAGTTCAGTTTAAAAGGCCAAATGTTCTAAATTAACTTAAAAATAATATATTAATTATCTTAGACTGACATTTGCTCACATGTACTGTGTATTTCCTCTCACCCCTAACTCTCAGTTCAGGACTCAGATTCCCTGAACACACCGAAGCCTATAGTCATAGCCAACACAGACTCAAGCAACCAACATGAACGCTATCTAGATACTCACACAAAACTCATACTAATGGTGCACATCTGAACACAATCAGTACAAAAACACGTCAGCTGCATTTAAGCAAACATGATTAATACATCAATTTTTGGGTTCTGGAAAATGTAACAAAGTACACTTCTTGAAATATAAAACAAAGTACATAACTAAAATCATAAATATACTAGAGGTGTAAAGTACTGCCATGCAGCATGGATAATTTCGCAAATAGGGCTTATAGTATGTTGACATCAAATTAACGAAAATAATTGTTTGAAGTATTTATGACCTTTCCAGTTACCCAAGGTCAAAGGTAACTATCTCATCTGAAAGTCAATATATGGTTTCCTATTTGTGTTCCATAGTTTCAGCATGTCTATCAGCAGTGTTTAAAAGTTATATGTGCTCCAGAAACATGTGACCTTTGCTGTGACCTTCACCTTTGTCTCTGACATTTTAAAATCAAATCCTCCGTAGGACTCAAGTAGGGTAATGTCCCCACCAAGTTTGGTGAAAATCTGTAGATTGGTGTGGTCAGGATGCCAATGATTCCAATGCTAAGTCTATTAATGCAAATCATGCAGCCTTGGTATCCTTGTTCAGCAATACAAAGCTAAATGTTCAGCCCTGTTCCTTGCATTGATCATATTTTCAGTGCACACTGACGACACATTGACGGAAATATAAAACATAGCAATAAAATGCAGACAATGTGAAATAGCATACAGTAAAATCAGATAGTCAATGGCTCCCAAATCAACATCAGTTTGCGTATGACAAAAGCATGTTTGTGCAAGCCCTCCCAGAAGCCATACTGTAGATTGTTTTGGAAAACATTGCCTCAACATGACCGTCCATCAGAGTAATTTTTAACCAGACTGCAACTCTTGTTGCATAACACAGTAATACGTATTGGTGCCTGAATTAGCAGCTTTTGCTAAAAATAGATTGGCCGTTCACCAGATGGTCCTTGTATGACTATGAAGGGTTTATTTAGCAATGAATAACATGGAGCCACCAGGTTCACACTCATAAATAGCAGAGGCCAGTTAAAGACCCAAGGACAAAAACCAATCAGCAATCCTGTGCATATAATATAAAGCAAAGCTGCATGGACACACACACACTAACCATCGAGAGAATGTGGCTAATCAAAGCAGCTAGCAGCTAGTCACTAGAGCTGTGGCGGGAATACAAAATGTATCAGATGTCAGGGGTTCACAGGATGCCATTCACACACAACCACACATTTAATGTCCAAATTTTTTTCCTGTACCTTCAGTCATCTCTCTGTCCGGCCATGAATGGAATCACTATAATCCTGTATACGTGATTCTTAATGTGGTTTCTGTACTGAAGGTTGAATTGATGATATTTTTGTACACAGGCAACCTTGGTTTTGGAACCTGGAGAATGACTCAGTGTGGAGTGCTTGCATGGGTTTTCTCCAGAGACCCTGGTTTTCTTCCCACAGCCCAGACATGCACATTAGGCTAATTAGCTGTTCCAACTTGCCCGTAGAATGTAAATGTGAGTGTGAATGTGTGTGCTGGCCGTTGAATGGTCTAGTCGAGCTATTCAGGGTGTACCCCGCATTCTCCCTGTGTCGGTTGAAATAGGCACCAGCATCCCTGTGACCCTAATAGGATTAAGCTGCTTGGAAAATGAGTGAGTAAGTTAGTGTAACCATAAACCATGGTTCATTGATGTACCTTCTAGGTCAAGATGAAAAAGGAATCATGTTTTGCGGTGCTGTAATACTAAGCTAAATTATAAACAAGAGTGATCCTATGAAGCAATACGGCAGCCACTCAGGAAACTCGCTGAAAATAGCTGAGGGAGTATCGGAAACCACTGGAAATAGCCAAGTGAATCCCGACTGCCCCGCGTCAGATATAAAAGGAGTACCAGCTCCAAAGTACCCATCATGCAATGCCCAACATGGAGCGCCCACCATCCAAAGCATATTTCGACAAAATATCAGAAAGGTTCTTTAGTTGGGACTAAGGCTGTACAACATGGCAGAACCACCAATTCCAGTGATTGTTTTATTGTTACTTGCTTAGCCTGAAAACCTCTGTATGGCTACTTTAGCTGATAAAGTGTGGTTTGGTGCATCCTCTTTCACTGCACTAATAGCAGCTTATACAGTGATGTCGTGGAGTTCTCAGTCCAGTCGAGCTCATCAGGTAGTATTTGGAAATGACTGCTCAACTAGTAAAACTTAACAACTGTGAAAAGCATGTGGTGTTCAGTGAGCATTAAAAGAATGAATGGAACGTAGCAATACACTTCCAAGGCACACAAATACGTGCTTGTGCTTCACATGCCTCCTTTAATAATCACACTCTGTCTTTCATGCAGACTGTGTATGGCATCTCATTTGTGTAACCTTCGACGTCCTTCACAGTCTCATTGTCTGTAATAAAAATTCTTTACTGCATAACGAGACCAAAACTGCATAACGTAACCCTGAGAGCGATTAACGGCGCGATGTCCGTTTTCCAAAGGTAGTCCTAATATTTTAATAAATCAATATTAAAACATGGAGGAATCATCGTTTGCATGAATCACAGTCTGGAAGCCAAGGACAGCAGAGGCATCTTCTTGGGAGCCACGTCAGCACCAAGACAGCGTGACTTCAGAACTGGAGGGTCACGCTGCAGTTTGGTATATCAGACAAACCTGCCCTTTTAGCCATCACTTCCCCGAGTGCTGCATTCCGTCTTCCATCTCTCACTTTTATTGATGAATTATTCATAAGCAGTCTCACACGCAGACAGGATGATATACAGATAGAGAGTGGAGAAAGACATACATGAGGAATAGAAAGAGAGACAGAGAGAAAGAGTCAAACAGATATGTCTAAGAGTGATATTAGAGGGAAGTCATGTATTGGAAAATTCACATTGCTCAATATGAGCTACAAGCAGTAGCAACATAACACTGATTTTTTTTTATATATATATATATTTTCTGTACAGTCAAACTGGTCTCATGACTCATAATTAGATGCTTTCTTATCTATCACTCAGTCATCAGCATGTGAGTAAATCTTGATACCTTTGTTTTTGGTTTGATTTTATGAACTGTACTGAGAATTCCTTCTTAGCCCCTAGAACCCAACCTGTTTTTTCAGTGCTCCAGCTCTCTGCTTCACCACTCTTTCCCATCTCACATCAGTTTTGCAGCATGGCTGTCAAAAAATGTCTTCCCCCATCTCACAGTACATACCAACTATGCTTTAGTATTGCATGCTGGTTCGAGCTGTCCTGAAACAACCTGTCATGATCAATATCAGATTGGATAAATAAAAAAAAAAAAACAGATAATCTGCCCCTTGATAGAAAGCAGAACTGTGTGAGCTGACCATCACAGACATAATGAAAACAAGACCACCCCACCACTCAACTATCTCCCTTATGAACCAAAATGTCAAAAGTGGTCCTCTCACAATGTTAAAAAACCCTTTAAAATTCCTGGATACAGAATTTGATCTGGATCATCTACAAAGTTTCATGGAGACTTCCTTGTTCAAGGCCACACCTTCGGAATAAATGTTATGAAAATCCACACATAACTTTTTTTAAACAAATAACAGAAAGCACACATATGCTTTAATATGACACTTCAAAAAATCTCACAATGTCCCCCCGCCCCTTTTTTTCCCCATAATTTTAGTTGTATCCAATTCCCACCCATCAAATTATCTACCTATCACATATGACCACCACCGACCAGAGAGAGGTGTAAGTGCAGACATGCCCCTTCCGTGACACATGATTCTGCCACTCTTTACAGACTGCTGTGCATGCACATTTGGAGGTGGCCTAATACACTCAGAGGGAAAACACTATCCTCCCCTTTGATCGTATGAGCTAACAGGCACCCATGAACGGCTGGTGAGTGACAGGGAGGTGAGCGTCATCCTGGATGTGATCTCCAGTTTGATCATGCACCTTTCCGATGTGACACTCTGGAATATTGTCCAGAATATCATGACTCACTGATGTTTCCATTGCAGTGTATGTTTTACCTTTCATGGTTACTCTCTCTCTCTCTCTCTCTCTTTAGGTTCCATGGCACATGCCTTAGGCAACATGACCTCGGTTTCAAGCTGTGTCCCATGTTGTTCTTGGGTCTTCGAGCATTCAAAAGATCTTCTTCCCTTCTTCCCTAGATGTCTTTCAGTGAGACAAAGATCTTTTATCTCACCCTTCTGGATGATTTCACTGAGGAACTTCCATTGTTTCTCATGGATCATATTAATGATTTTTAGCTCCCGCCCATCAGGAGCTATAGGAACCGTCCGCCCATCACACTTTGGTTTCCGGGCATTTACTTGCCGTGCACTGAAGCTGGGGCTTCCAGTAGGCCTTATATGCTGGTTCACTACTATGAATGCTAGGATCTGCTGGCCGTACTTTAATCCGACACTTCCAAAAAATCTCACAAGTTCCAGAATTCCAAATCCCCATCCCTTGAAGAAATTTCAGGAAAATCATTATAGAACTTTTTATCCTGCTAATGATCCTGCTAACAAACAAACACACAATCTGAGGGTAAAACACAGTTACCTTGGTGGAGGTAATCATCCACAAATTGCATTTGCCCCAAAAGCAGGCCAAACACATGCCAATGGCACTAAACACCATCACCAGATTCAATCAGCAGATTCAGAACAATATATGGCCAAAGTGTAAGATCTCAAGTGGCCTACACAGAGCACTGACCTCAACCTCACTGAACAACTTTGAAATGAATTGAAATGCCAAACCAGGCCTTCTCGCACAACAGCAGTGACTAATCTTACGAATGCTCTTGTGGGCAAATGACCAAATCCCTTCAACTTTGGTTTAATGCAAAGCTTGGAATTTATTCCCACAGAAAATCAGATGACCTGAATCTGGAATAAGATGTTCAAAAAGCATGCATGAGTGAGATGGTCAGGCACTCCAGTTTCCTCCCACAGTCCAGAGACCTGCACATAAGACTAACTGGCTGTTCTAAATTGCCCCTAAACATGTGCTGGTCCTCCGATGGCCCCTGCCTTTGCCCAGTACCGGCTGAGAAAAGCCTCTAACAGGATTAAGCGGTAAATGAGTGAATGTGTGATTGAGTAGACACCAATGTACAAGAAATATGATTAGACCAAGGGACAGTGTTCACAGAACCCATGCATGCTTTTTGAAGATTCCAGCTTTAGTCCAACTGATTTGCATCTTTTTTCCTTCAATTGATCAGTTTCTGGGTGGCACAGAGCCATGGTGGGTATGACTCTTCCTGCCTTTTTCAGTGAATTAATTCTGGTATGGCGCATAAAGACACTGACCTGCGATGTGGATATGTGTGAACTCCATGCAAAGTTGTATTTTACTGGCTGGGTAATAATTAATAATAGAAATTAAATACAAAAGATTACTACCAGTGACTATGTTCACAAATCCAGCCTAATTATATTGCAGTTTAGACTAAACAACACATTACATTTTAATTATAATAAAAATGAATGATTTAAATTACTTGAATAATTAATTTTATCTCATTAACTGAGTAGAATTCTTCTTTTATTATACCACTGCTGATATTCTGTGTTGTTCCCCCTCTCCCTGGCATCCTCTGTGTCCAAGGCTGCCAGTAAATTAGCTGCGGTTTTTTCTGCCTATGCCGTATAATACACCATCAAGCTTCCTGCCAGATCTTTAAATATGTGTGTGCTCTATCATACACAATATACTGTACATCACAGTAATGGGATAAATGTGTTACAATGGGAAGACTGATTAAAATATATAAATAAATTTCCTTTTTTACATTTGGAGATAGCCTTACACACTCGGAGGAAAAATGCTATCCCTCCCCTTTGTACGAATGAGCTAACAGGCGCCCATGAATGGCTGGCGATAGCTATGAGTGACAGGGAGGTGAGCATTAACCTGGATGCGATCTCCAGGTTGATCAGGCACCTTGTCGACGCAACACTCGGGAACCCAAATCACCTTTTATAATATAACAGTATTATACTGGAATATTGTCCAAAATGTCATAACTCACTGATGTTTTCATTGCAATGTATGTTTGCTCTCTCTTTAGGCTCCATGGCACATGCCTCGGTTTCACAGTGTCCCCTGTTATTCCTGGTGTCTGCTTGCAGTCGAAAGATTTTCCTCTGCCCTCCTTGGGTTTTCTTCCCTAGATGTCTTCTGGTGAGGCAAAGATCTTCTATCTTGCTGTTCTGGATGATGTGAGTGAGGAATCTCGAGTGACTTTCATGTATCATATCAACGATTTTTTTTTGTTTGGTGTTAGCCGTGCTAAAGGACAGACTCGTCAATCTCATGATCTGTCCACGGGACCTTTGGCATTCTTCTGTAGAACCACATTTCTGCTGCTTAAATGTTAAAGGAGGTTTGTTGTTTTGGCATCCTTACAGTTCTATAAAGTAGAATGGGCCACTCAAAACATTGGAGAAGACAGCATTTGCCTCCTGCAAAACCTGGTCTCTAGGACAAACATCCACTCCCACTGAAAGGTAATGTGGAACAGCCAATTAGTCTAATGTGTATGAATTCCCAGAGAAAACCCACGCAATGGGAGAACACAAACCACCCAGAGAAACACAGTTCCCAACCCCAGGGCTTGAACCCAGGACCTTCTTGATGTGAAATTAGCATGCTAACTCATACACACAACCTTTTTGTAATGGATTTTCAAAATTACTGTCATTAGCTACATGTGTGTCATTTAAAAGGCATCCGTCTGTACACGCAGTTTAGTCATATTTGTTTCACAGTAATAAGTGTGTCCCATGTAGATGGCTGCATTGCACAGAAATAGCATTGACAGGCTGGACTAGATGTTTTTCAATGAAAACATGGTTATACAACATGAAAAGATTGAAGGGTCCTGGATATGCCTCCTGTAGTTGATTTATTCTCTTTGAAGTCGAGGAAAAACATAATTCTTTTTATGAATTGCTTCCATTCCGACCTGTCTTTATTGTTCAGCTGTTTTCCGACAAATGTATGACATCCTACGACATCCTTTGCTCATCAATTTCAATCAGAATGAATAAATGAATACATGAATGAACTATGCAGATGACAGAAAGGGTCATTTTTATTTTATTCATTTTTGTAATTCCTCACCATATAAAGAAAAACTACAAAAGGTCTAGAGTTTCACAACAAACAAAACATTTCACAGCTCAAAATAATATCCCTTTGTTACAGTGAAATTATTTCCAGACTCTATATGTTACAATTCATTAACATACAGTGAAGTTTTATTCATTAGCTTATTCCTACACTTTTCCCACTTGGTGTTCTTATTCCTAATTTGTTAGTGAATACCTGAGATGAACAACAGCGCAGCCAGCCATTTGTTTTGCATGAAAGAATTTTTGTCCCATTTTCCATACAGATGAATAGATGGGGAATTTCTAGTACAAACAGCAGTTTATTTAGCTTGCTCTATAATTAAAAAAGTCTCACTGTGTGCTTTATTGAAGCTGAAAATCTAGCAATTGGATTCTTAAGAAAAGCTAAACAGAAAGCAATGAAAGAGAGCCTTAAATTGCTTGTTGGGACCAAACAAAGATTTTACTTAGAGAAAGTTGTTTTTTCCCCCCGAAAAATAATAATAAACGCTCACTCCGAAAGGACCATTTCATGATATGCCAATATAGAAAAATAGGCAGCAGGGGTCCAAAGCTCCCACCCCCAGGAAACTTAATCTATATCTTCCTTAAACTAAAATTAAAACTGTAAGACAAATCTGCATACCAAATTTCATCAAAATCCGAGCAAGCATTCTTAAGTTATCGTCTGGAAACATAACTGTTGTGTTAAACAAACAAAGTCCAGCTGGCTCATTAATTAAGCACAGATTTTGGCATGCACCAATCCCAGGCGTGGTACCTGCAAGACAAACTCGCATACCAAATTTTATCAAAATCCGAGCAGGCTTTCCTAAGTCATCGTCCGGAAACCAAAGTGTGACAGACAGATAGACGGACGGACAAACACCAACCTTTCCAATAGCCCACCCCCCACCCCCCCCACCCATGTGGCGGGAGATAACAAGCATAGCAAGTTTGAAAGCCCCAGCTTCAGTGCGCAGCAAGTAAATGTCCAAAAACCTAATATTCAATTTTGCCTCTGTGACCTTGAAAAGTAGGTCAAGGTCACTCACACACAAATCCACAAATGACCACAAATCCAACACTCATAGTAGTGAACCAAGTTTGAAAGCCCTAGCTAGGACAGACGAAACCCATTCCTATAGCTCCTGATAGGTTGTTCTAAAAAGTAAACAGCAAATTATTTTGAAAAAATTATAATGAAAATAAATAATTTGCTTTTATTGAATATTCGTCGGGTGGCACACTAGAAAAGTGGTTAGCATGTCTGCCTCACACCAAGAAGGTCCTAGGTTCAAATTAGGTAGATTTTTTTTTTTTTAACATCTTTAAAATCATGACGAACAGATGATCTCCTTGCACGAGTGAGCAGGTGCACAGTAACTCTAAGAGTTTTAGTATATGTTACATGGAAACAAAGAAAAGCAAACTAAACTTAGTTTTTTAAGCACATATTTTAACTATTACAAAGGCGGGTCAGGTGAGCTCTAACCCGACCCAAGTGCTGTGTAGTTAATGGTGACTGTATATACTTTTTCATAATTTTAGTACTATAGGAAAATGAAAAAAAAAAATTATTTGAAAACAGCTTTATCTGTGACAAAGTATGAATATCCATCATTTTCAATTAAATTATTATCCACTCAGAAAAATGTTTTTTTTTAACCCTGATGGTGGATCCCATAGAGTACATGCATAATAAAATGTACCGCAAGTACAGTATGCACTACAAAACATACATACATTCAGAAGTTGCAATTTTGAGGGACCACGATGATGAAAGGACAAAGTGTTATACTGTTCTGCTTAAATTTTAACGTAATAAATGTGTGTGATTTATATTCAGAATTGATTGTTTTTCTTGTAAATTGTTTTTCTTGTAATTCGAGAGACGATAATTCTGTTATAAAAGGCTTTTAATGGCAGTGTGCTCTCATTTTATAATGTGTGTATTCAGAAAAAACTAACTTAAATCATGTTACATATTTCTCTTTTTATCATTAACTGCTATGCTTCACATGACTGCAACCACTACTCCATCGACCGCCACACTGTTTGCCCATCAGCTCTGACTCCATCTCACAGCAGTCACCACTTATCCCTGTCTTTCTGAAGCTCTATATGCAGCAGGTGCTGTCTGTCTCATGCGTCTTCTTTAGAGCTTACTAGGCCAGGCTCAAAAACATTCATTAGATGCACTGTCCTTCAGGATGTAAGACTGATTGTCTGACTATAAACGAGTGAATTTTTGGCTGACTGGGAAGAAAGTGTTGCTTTTGTTCCAGTGTCATTCATCTCCATTTTAAGTGCCTCTTTGTTTATATTTGGTTGGACTAATACACGGAGTCAGACCATTGGGGTGAGTGATATGAAAACATATTAATACATTTTTATAACACCTGTAACAAAAGCTTCTGCTATTTTCTGAAAGATCCATCTTGCCGTATGTATACCAGAAAGGACAAGGGAGTCACCCTTTTTTCTCCCTTTTTTAATAGCTAGTTACCATTAGCTAGTGATCTACTTTAGGTTATGCATTAGGTGATGACACAGGTGTAGCAAAACCAGCATCTCAGAATTCTGGGACACTCACTCATATGCCGAAAGACATTACTAGGGTTACATGTAGACTGGATCCTACCTCCGCCAACACTGGGCAAAGGTGGGGTACACTCTGAAGAGCAGCCAGACCATTGCAACGAGACACACAACCATTCACACTCACCCCTGGGATAATGTCTTTAGACTATTGGAGGCAACTGGAGTACCCAGAGGAAACCCATGCAAGCACGGAAAAAACAGGTAAACTTCACACCCGGGACACGAACCCAGGACCTTCTTTCTGTGAGGTGCATGTGTTAACCACTATACCGCCTGAGCCTTGGACAATTTAGTTGAAATATTCAGTTGCATCTATAGCACATCCTCTTACACCCAGGAACCCTCTGTGATTTCCCTCAAAGTAAAGCCTCAGGTGGTGGGACTGCTATGTTGGAGCCGGCACTACATTTATATCTGGAGCAGGTGCATTCGGGACTCCTCAACAATGTCCGGCAGTCATCACGGAGGGCTTCCCCGAGTGGCTGCCATATTGCTTCCCGGGATCACTAGCTAATAAATTAGCTAAGTATTAGGTGATTCCTTTTTTCTTCAGCTAGGTACTTCCTAGTTCTGCATGAACTGGTTATATCCTTGTGATGTCATGGTTGAACATAAGGCCTCCTTTCTTTCCTTTCTCCTTATTATCTCTTCTTGGCTTCTTAATCCCTTGTTAAGTCCTACACTCTTTCTACTTGGTTTTACATGAATTTGTCACTTCCTTGTTGTTTCCCACTTAGGATTGTTACTTTCTTGTTACATCCTGGTTCTTACTTCCTGAACCTACATAAACTTTTTACTGCCTTGCTGTTTCCTGTTTTGGATTCCTTGTTACATCCTGGCTCTTACTTCCTGGATTTACATGAACTTGTTATATTCTAAGACTATTTGTTGACTTGACTTCCTGATGTTCATAGTGAGATGGCTTTTGATTCTTTCAGCACCAACCCTCGAAGCATCAGTGCAATTATCACGTACACTTGCAGCTTGTTGCTTATCACCCATGGGACTATCTGCCGTGCTCCTGTCAAGTGAAACCAATTGGTTTCTCATGCTGGTTTCAGTTTCCTGTGTCCATTAAAAAAAAAAAAAAAAAAAAAACGAACAAGATTGTATTTATAGCTTTTATAAAAAAAAATAAAAAATAAAAATGGTGCAAATCTGTGACTAACAGAGGCAGCCCTAGTAGCTAACTAGCCAAAAACAAACTGTCATCAAAGCTGATGGTTTTGCTTGTTCACAGTAATAGTCACAATCATATAACATTTATTCGCATAACACTTCTGTTGTACCAACAAGAGGAAATCAACAGCAGCAGTTCATTTCACTGTGAGAGACAAATATGTGGACCACTTCTTTAAACCACCTACCGCCAGCCTATATCCTGACCCTGTTCTAAGATGCATTCAAATCTGCAATCAGTGAGCAATACAGATATGCGTAGCAAGTCCAAAAGTCCACAAGTTCACAAAAACTCTCATAAATGTAAAAATAAAATAAAAACTATCTTGCTCTATCTGACCAAGACAGGGCTGCAATCAAGAAGAGATGATAAAATACCATTTACTGATTCACTGACTCATTATGTAAATGTTGTATTAAATCAGGGGTGTTCTGCTCCTATTTTTTCCTGCGCAATTTTTTCCTTCACCATCTTGATAGAGCTCTGAGCTGTAAGACTGGTGAGTGGTCGTTTTTTTCGTGAGTATCTGGCTGTTATAATCAGGTGTCACCTCCTGAACTCAGCTAGCACTCCACTTACAATCACTAACTCTCTTTATTCCTGATGTAGGTGTGTGTGTGTGTGTGTGTGTGTGTGTGTGTGTGTGTGTGTGTGTGTGTGTGTGTGTGTGTGTGTGTGTGT
>JAOUQZ010000019.1:3074638-3094033 GCA_028564935.1 Neosilurus hyrtlii
GGCCTGGCGAGCTGTCCAGGGTGTACCCCGCCCTCGCCCAGAGTCGGCTGAGATAGGCGCCAGCCTCCCCGTGACCCAGAAGATGAATGAATGAATGAAAACATCATGCACAATATTATGCTCAACAACGCAGAATTTCAGAAGCTAATGTCACCATACTGTGATGTCAAATCAAATCTTCAAATAGCCAGAGGGCAAGTCTTAGTTGCAAGGTTTCTATTCATTCATTCATTTTCTGAACGCCCATCTCAGCCAAGCCACATGTTTCTGACAAACATAAACATAAATGAATTCCTGAAAACCATTCACAGGAGCATTAACACTATAAAATGTGCCATTCAGAAAAACAGGGAGAGTTCAAAAAAACATTCTTGTACTACTGGAGATCTATCAACTGTGGTGTGATTGTACTTTCAAGTCATTTATCATCCGACACATGAGTATGAAAACAATATCAGGCATGAATTTTTACCTCCACTGCTTGAACTACTGAACCGATTTTTTTCAACCTTGGTGGAGGGATGGGCTCTGGGCCTGTCAAGAACAGATCACCCTGGTACACCCTGGACAGCTCGCCAGGCCATCGCAGGGCAGAAACAGGCTGACGGCTATGCAGCCTACTCATGACGAAAATCAGCAATGGTTGTTTTACATGCCTCTCACCATAGACAGTGAGAGACATGCAAGGTTTCTATTTTCTGCCAAATGTTAAATTCCATGACTAAAAGAGCTGTGTTTCCATGACCTATGGACTTCTAGTAAAATAAGTCAATACAGAATAATACGGCACAAAAAGTATTACATTTAGATGAAAACCTTATTTTAACATTTAAACATGCTACAAACAAAATTCCCTGATATATTATGACTTATTAGCGTACCATAAAAAATAATAATATCCTGTGACTTCAATATTGCATGGTATTCAACGGATTTTATGGCCAGTGAAACTGAAGTCAGTGAGTAGAAAGTATAGAAGTGGCAACCCACTCACTCACTCATTTGCCAAAACACTTAATTCTATTAGGCTTGCAGGGAGGCTGAAACCTATCTCCGCCCACACTGGGTAAAGGCAAGGTACACCCTGAACAGCTTGCCAGACCATCACAGGGCCAACAGACACACACACACACACACACACACACACACACACACACACACACACACACAACCTCTCCAAACATCAGTGCTCAACATCCTGCACGCTTGTGGGTAAATGAGCAAAACCCCATAGCCACATTCCAAAACTTTAGGAAAGCCTTTCCAGAAAGGTAAAAGAAGAATGATTCACCATTAAAGCCCATGGTATGGAAATGTTTGGTAATTAAGTGTCCACATATTTTTAGCCACAGTGTACAGTCAATGAACTCACTTTCAGAGATAATGAAAATATGAATCAAATATCTGTAAGAGAAATTAAACAAACTGCTGCTAAATTGCAAAAACATTTAATCACGTAGCTGAGATGGCAATGTTGGTCTACCAGTGAACATAAGACGCAAAATGTGTGATGGGACCAGGATTTTTGAATAAATCGTTTAATTTGGTACATGATGACACAATGGGACATACTGTTTAGACACCTGTCCACAGTTTTTTTTTTTCCCTCAATTTATTTAACAAAACGAAGTACAAAGAATGAGGACAAGAATGAATGAACACATATATCCACTAAGTTTTAGATCTTTGCTTTATCATTTGGAAACAGCTGTGGTACTGGTTCTTGTAGTTGAGAAGCTCTCATCAATCATCAACGATTGCATATGGTTGCCATACTTACAACTTCACCCGTAGCATTCTGCAGCATGATGCCCCATGCCTCCTTTTCCATGGCCAACTTTCAATGGAGAGCCTTTCATGGGGCGTTCCTATGCACCTCATCCCAAAGCCTGTTCAGCATGCTAACCAGTGACTGGTGATGTGTAATACAGGCTGACTTAAGAGCTGAGTCCTTAGCCTGTCCCAGTTTGAATGACCGACCTCCATGGTGAGGAGCCATATTCTACCTGAGGTGTCCCTGTTAAAACCATTATGGGGCGGTGAAACAGAACAGGTCAGATCTAGGCATGAGGATGCCAGAAGTAACCTTTCTGCCCTCAGCAGGAAAGCAACTATCAAGACCAAGTTATCCAACCCTCCTGTATGAGAATAGGGCCAGCAACCCTATCTTGGAAAAACATTAACACTAACATAAACCTTAAATGCAGCTGTGGACTTTGGGTATTTAACTGTAGTTGGTAGGAACACCGATATGGTTGCATTTCTTTTAAGAAAATAGTGCTTCAAATGATAAAAGCTTGAATGGAAAACCAATTATAGAGTGCAGACAGAAAGACAGAAAGTGGGGGAGAGAAAGAGAGAGGGGGTATAATTACAGTCTCGGTGAAGCCACTGGACACCATAATGACCTCACATGAGCCTACTCGTGAACACTAGTCCCCCTACTCACCCCTGTACTGCCTCCAGTGAAGTACAAACAACAGGTACTACTCTTCTCTATTGTGTACTATTTTGTGAAAGTGAAAAATGACAGAACATTCAACGAAATTAAATAAATAAATGATGTAATTCAAACTAATGTTTAAATGTATCTAGTTAATTTAATCTAATGTAAACTAACTAGATAATAATGGGCTTTATTTCTAAAGATGGATATTGGCAGGTTGGTGTTAGACTTGATGTCGAGCTGAACGCATGGACTATGCTGCTGAACTACTGTAACAGATTGGCATCATAGTTGGTGCACGACTGTCCGTCAAAAATCATGAATCTGGATTAAAGCGTCACAGTTTAATGCTGTATATAATATACTACGGCCAGCAGATGGCACCACCACAGACGATCATAAGCTTGTTCATATACGTACACCACCCTTGGGTTATATAGAGATAAAAGCCTGAGTTTGGAATGTCTTCAGTGTTTCACAGTACACACGCTTCCCCACGCTGTTCGCTTGTGTTCTTGAACAAGTTTCACCCGATATCTTGTCCAGGCTCGTGTTTACATTTTTTATTTCCCTTTTCTGACAAACATAAACATAAATGAACTCCTGAAAACTGTTCACAGGAGCATTAAGAAAAACAGGGAGAGTTCACAAAAACATTCTTGTACTACTGGAGATCTATTAACTGTGGTGTGATTGTACCTTCAAGTCATTTATCAACCAACACATGAGTATGAAAACAATATCAGGCATGACTTTTTACCTCCACTGATTGAACTACTGAACCAATTTTTTTCAAACTTGGTTGAAGGATGGATCTAGCAAGAACTCCAAAAATTCCGGAGTAGATCCGGATGGCGAATCTGGATCCAGGAATTTATTAAAGCATTTTTACATAGGCATTTAATAAAGGATTTTTTTTTGTTACCAGGATTACGCAAAACTACTGATCTGATTTTCCTTAAACCTGGTGGAGAGGTGGGGCCTAGACATAAAACGAGCCCATAATGGAGGTGATCTGTGATTGGGATCATATTGAAAAAGTTCGAAAAATCCTCATCTTTAACATGGGGCAAAATGTTCTTCCAACCCACTAGAGGGAGACATTTCATTATACTGATGCCAAGTTATAATAATTCATTTGTACACGGTGGGGACGTGTTGCCTATTAAAACATTAACACAAAGCTGATAAGGTGATTGAAATCCTTGTAAAATTAAATAAAACACCACTAACACCATTTGCAGCACCATTTACTCTCACCTTTCAGGATATAACAGAGGAAGGAACATTAGTACAAATGGAGTCAGCTGAGATGTAAATACCCTCCGAGCTCATAATGTCATCTGGCTCTCAAAAGGCTGTTAAGAATTATAGAACAGAGCCAGCTTACTCAGCATCACCACTGCAACACACACTCATCATGTGCAGTCACAATCAAGGCTTACATCCAGAATCTCTCTGTATCCTTAAACACAAAGATAACCAAACAGTGGGATGAATTCAATAGTGTTATTAGTTTACTGAAAAACTCCAGACATTGCTTTTAATTATTTCAACATTTAAATGCAGGAACATTAGAGGTTCAGAAATAATGCTGCTCTTGTAGCCCTCACCATCGAATAGTCTTCAACATCCAGTTTCACATGGAGATCCTTTTAATGATGTTAAACAATGATATGCACCCAGAGGCTTGGTATAATACAGGCTTATTGATTGACTTTCACATGCTAGAGAATTTCTTTGGTGCAAGTCATCAATAAAGAACACAATAAACAGTCCATGCTCCTTTATCCTTTTTTTTTCTTCCAGTGAACACCTTGTGAAAGTTTTTTTAGAACGAAATGATAGAATAACCTTTAGTTTCTCACCTTTCACTTGAAACTGCCATCATCTTTGATGTAACCTCTGCTAGCATCAGCCTAGCGAAACTTGGCAGAGTGACAGTCACATCTGGCATTACAGGGGTGTGATTCTGATTGACAGGTGTCAAGAACCAATCACACTTGACTAAATACCATAAAAAAATACTGATTTGCCCGGGATGCAGAGAGATCTTAATCTTCATCTTAAGGTAAAGATCTTAATTCTCCAAAAGTTGAAAGAAGACATGCACACTCATTTGGGCAGCATCCCTCTAGTGTAAAATATAAGTAATTATACAGAAATTAATTAACCAAGAAAACAATTTGTAATAAATTCCAAACACAAATTCCAGACACTGACTGACTACCAGCCAGGTAAATTGAATAAATAAACAATTTCAGCTTCATAGTTATTTATTTATTTATTCACCAAACCGCTGAATCCTTACTGAATCTGTGCAAAGGTGTGACACACCCTAAAGAGATCGCCAGTCCATCACATCACACAACCGTTCACAATTACTCTCAAACCAAGGGGCAAGTTGGAACAGTGTTTGGACAGTGGGAGGTTTTTTATGCATTCATATATTTGTTCTGTTTAAAAGGGAATGAAAGCATGTTCCACTAATCCAATAACCCTACAAACAATCTACAAACATCTTTCATACACTTCCTTGTTGCAACAATTTCAGCATCCTTTTGACGTACCACTAAGGTTTGCACATGTTGTCTTCCCTTTATTCTTTCTTCCTCCACGTGATAGTGATAAGGAATGACAGGACATCTATAGCACCTATCAGATTGCATGTTAGTTTAGCCTTCAGTCACAGGAGAACGCATGTTCTGTAAAAGAGCATTTCCCCATATGATAAGCATTTCTTGTCTGAAGAGTTCACATGCCTGGCTGAGGAGACAAGCGTTCTTAAAGTGATAGACCGCACTGGCAGCTCTCCACGAGAAAACTAATCAGTCAGAGAGCATATGTTAAAGTTGGGTGCGGATCCAGGTCTCTCTGACATTGAACTAATCTCTGTTCCGTTTTGATGCATGGCGCAAAGCCTGTGCTTTTGCGCTTTCTCAGACTTTCACAAAAATATAAATCTTTGAACGGAATCAATTATCTTCATCTGGCTGGTCCGAGTAAGTCATCCAACCTGCTCGCCTCTACTGCCTCGTGGCATCATAATCCGGGGGTTATAATGAAAAACGGTGACCTGTCCTGACCTCTCTGCATAGCTGCTAAATTAATATTGACAGATTTCTCTCATATCAGTGCAGCCTTACACAGGGCTTTGCAATATTAAAGCTAGCTTCAGGCCATCTCAGTGACATTGAGAGACTTTAATCATTTCCTCTAATCATATTAATTTTTATTTCCCCTATAAAACCTAATACACAGCAGTGTGACGCTGCATTTCAGTATACTCAATATGAAAATATGTTTTGGAAGCATTCACATGGCTCTTAAGGTGACCGACACTCTGATCCAAAGCTCTTCAAATAAGCAGGAGATTACAAGATCGAGATGAATATATTCCCTTCATTAGGAGATGGTATTATTTTCAGATGGTTTAAATCTCCATGTTACAATGAACAATTTGTTTTTTTGCAATCAGCATCTATTAGAGTAGCAACTTCTATTAGAGTAGCAGCAAATTCAGATGAGATTTCCTGGATGTAGGAGCATTTAAAACTGAATGAATTGAACTCTTGAAGAGTACTCGAAATTCAGAAGTATTGTGTCCTTAGACTCAATGTTCTTGGCTAAGCTCCCACATCACACTCAGTCAAAGACCATGAAGGTCATACTGCAAATATATCAAAATGGATAAATACACAGTTGACACTATGTCCTTGGTATGCTCGTGCCAGGTTCTCGCTGCAGCTAATATGTTAACAACTGGGTTATCAAATGCAGGCCATGTCTCTCACTGTCTATGGTGAGAAACATGTAAAAGAACCATTGCTGATCTCTCTTCAAGAATAGGCTGCATTGCCGTCAGCGTGTTTTTGCCCTGCAATGGCCTGGCGAGCTGTCCGGGGTGTACTCTGCCCTCACCAAGAGTCAGCTGAGATGGGTGCAAGCCTCCCCGCGACCCTAATTAGGATAAAGCGGTTCAGAAAATGAATGAATAATAATATCTTATCATGCACCACATCAGTACATTCTTACTGCATTCTTACCACAACCAATTACATTCCACCATACGCTTAACACATTCTGCACCATATGCTGCACATTTTCATTCACTCTGCAAGTTTTCATATCCACATCCATGCTCTTCCATACATCCAAGTCTATGTCTGTGAACTCCCTACAATGCTTTTTTTTGTCTAAAACTCGGCCACTTCTTCCACATCCACAGAGACCATACCACATTCTTATTGAGTTCTACTACATTGTGCAAGTTCTCACTGCATCCACCCAATTTTTTGTGGATGTAGTTGGAACATGGTTGACTGTACAAGGGTTTAACAGGTTTGTGAGTTTTGAGATGATTTTTTTTGCTCAGCAAAGAAGCAGTCCAAGACTCTTCTGGCTAAGAGAGGAGTCAAAGACTAAGATTGCATATTCTCCCCCATTCTGCTGTTGGATGTGAACATGAACTGCACACCTGTATTTTTATGATTTTCTACACTGCACTGAAGCCACATGATGGCTAATTAGACAGCCGAATAAAGGTTCAGGTGTAAAGCTGTTCCTATTATTTAAAATTACTAAAATGATTTGATGAACTATTTTGCCACGACATCCAGGACATGTTAGACATATTTATGTCGATCTTTTGGTGCAAAATAAGTTCACTGTAATAGTCTATAAAAAAAGCAAGTAAAGAATTTCATATCAACCCAAACTTCCCAGTTAAGTGTGATGTTAGTGACAGTGAGTTTGTGAAGTTGTGCTGGCCTGACAAAGTCTGCCAAATAACTGAAGGAACTTTCCAGGATGACAAGGACCTCTGTTCTTGGAAAGTTTGAGCTTTAGATGGTGATGTTTCATCTGGGTTTAAAGTAAGCCAAAGCACACACTGTGACTGTAGTCTCTTCTGGAGGGGAGAACAGGTAGAATACTGTCAATCACACCTAGGGCCTAAGTGGATGAATGTTCTAGATGAGATAATGTACAGCAGCATGAGGTGTACCAGTCATTATCTTATGTGAAATAGAAACCCTGACCTTCCATGGGATACTGTAAGACTTACCAGAGAGTTGGGTCTCAAACTAATTGAATACAGGGGCCAGTAATTTTAATGGTTCACCAGCAGCAGAAAACTTGCTAGCACTTTTTAAAACAAACATTTACTATTTTTGCACCAATGCAAAAGCTGAGAATTGGCTAAGGTAACCACTGCAATCCCACTGTCTAGGCAAAGCCAGGCAAGCTACTGTGTTCTAAGGCCATTTCTGCTTCCAGTGGCACTTCCAGTGCTTGACTGCGCCTCCTCTGGGCTAATTTGAGGCTAGAAGCTTGAGGAATTTAGCCTGATGATTACCATAGGCCAGATGAGGCCAACTGGTTCATAAGGCAGTGTCAAGGTGAAAGGTGGTGTATCTTTTAGTCCATGAGACTATGTATGATGTATAAAGATATGTAATTTGTGCCCAAATATGTATTTATAACAAAACTAGACTGGTACAGCCATAATTCAATCAATGCTTTGGGGAATGTATGCAGAGGCTGAAAATGTCAACCACTATCAATTTGTCTTATTTAATTTTTATAACAAAATCAAGAGACATGAGTTTCTGTGCATCTTGGTTGTTGTGGCTGTAGCTGTTCATCATAGATATGTTCATATGTTCACATGTTCACATGTTCACAGGAAGCCATATTTGCATTCAGAGCATGTGCACCAGATGGTAATGTGAACTCTAATCAAACGAGGCTATCGGGGAAAGGGGGGCATGAAATGAAGGTACAAAACATTCTGCGAAAGGGTGACAACTAGAGACCAGCATCTCTCTGAGAAAAGAGAACAAAATTCGATGGTAGGCAAAAAAACGCTTGAACAATATGTTCATTTACTTATACAAAGGCAGTTTCTTTCTTTTGCTCTCTTTCTTTCTCTGAGCAGCTTAACAGCAGTGAAGCTCCGACAGCTCCGAGGTGAGGTGGCTTACTTCTTTAATTATTTACCAACAGGAGTCACTGATCATGGCAGCAGCCAATCAGAGGTCTCAGACTGCGCCATGGCACTCACCAGTACGATAGGGCAGACCTTCTCATCAATACTGCACTGGGTCTTTAGAAATGCATACACAACACAGAACAGTCTCTCTGTCCATCTACCATCTGTAGATACGAGACATTGTCATTTGTCCACCACTTACTCAAGTCGAAGTAAGAGAAGATGTGGACAAAGAGTGAGTGGGTGAAAAAGAGGGGGGGGGGGTCAAGTAAGCTGTATTAAATTACTGCACTATATTCTTTCTCCTTAAATAATCTGAGGAGGAACAGACCAGACCTCAACCAAAGAAAGCAGTCTTTTGAGTTTTCTATGAACGTCAGTATAGTGCTTATTATGTAACACTAAAAAGCAGCAGTTTAAGTTCTACTCGAAATGAGCGAGTGTGGAAATTACATTATCTACAATAAAAGAAGGAACAATATGCATGAAAAAGCTTATCTGCACAACAAGAAAAACAAGTCGGCCAATTTAATTTTCTTCATTCTTATTATAATCTAATGTGATTTTATGCATACAGTAAATTACAATCCTTTAGAATTTAATATTTCTGCTTAAATATGACCTCAATCATCACAATTTCACACCCAAGGGGACCCAACTAAACAAACAAGAAAAAAATATCATACTTAACTTTTTACTTAGATTACTGATAGCATGATCATGTCAGATCTGAAAGCATGACATTATTAGGGTGCACATTAAATAATATAATAATAATAAAAAAACATAGCTGTGCAATGTCAATTCACTCAACAATGGGACCGGAAGGTAAGGCACGCACTAAAATTCTGAAGTTGCATTTGAATGCACTAACCCTGTTATAGCATATATAGCATAAAAGCACATACACCAAGTCTAGTACATACAGAGCAAAACAAAGTTTACCGAAGTGATACAGCTCATCGAGTGCTCTCGGCAAACCGGGAAATGCTGAGTGCTTTAAAAAATGTCGGGACAGACAGATTGTCGATCAGCCAATTGTGAAAATTTAAATATATGTATGTTAATAAAAACAAATCCCAAAACAAACATATAATCATGATAAATGATGATGTATCATGTGAGGTTTTGGCCATGTATGACCTGGAGTCATGATTACTAAAGTGGTAATCTTTTCACGCACACTGCGTATTAATATATACATTTATGGAGGGAACAGTGTTGTAGTGGTAAGCACTCATTTCACAGAAAGAAAGCCCTGGGTTCGAGTCCTGTGGTTAGTGAGGCTGTTTCTATTTTTGCGCATGCTTATATGGATTTCCTTCAATTGTGCCGGTTTCCTCACACAGTCTGAAGACATGCACGTTAGGCTAACTGGCTATTGTAAATCGCCCCTTGATGTGAATGTGAGCACTCTTGAGAACAGGTTCTGCAAGAAAACAATACAACAGAAACCATGAAAGGGGCCCAATGCATCATGGGTGCACTTATGACACTTTCAACTTTTTTAGTCCAAGTCAGAGCAAAAGATATCCTTTAGATTTATTTGGTATTTGACTTAGCTTGTTTAAAAATTCCATTGCCAATGGAATAGGTGAAGAACATCACTGCCATTGGAAAGGATGATGACATTGATTGACTTAGGGATCAGTGAGCTCATGTATGCTGGAGAGGGCGGATAGCAGTTGCTCAAAGACATGTGTTATGTTGCTCTTTGATCCAGCGTGAGAACAGTTCAGTAAAGAAACGGTAGCTGGCTTCACATATCTTGGAAGAAGCATATACCACCTTTCCCAGTCATTAGCTGTTGAATGATGGGGGAAACTAGCTGGTGGGTGGAAACTGGTAAAAACCAAATTAGGGAGAAAATTGGTGGCATTTCTATAGGGATCCATCCCTGTCCTTTAACTGTTAAAATAAAACGGAATAAATTATGCATATTTTAAAACACCCTTAACCTCCCAAATAAGTAACTGAATTGAACTGCCATATTATAATCCTTTCCCCATGGCATGTTCTTTAATAATCCTTATGTAACTATTCTTAAAGCCTTACTTTTCTTGCATGTGTCCTGTATTCCTGCTTTTGTTCTCATCAACAAAAATTAAAAGCTTTACATTGCATTCTCTTGCTCCATCCTCACAGATCCCAGCATCACTTCTCCTCGTTTCCTCCTCATCATTTGTTCTTCTGTCTTCTCCCTGACTAAGCACAAATTATTAGCTTTAGTAGGCATAGTATTTTTTCTCTCGGATGCCATAATATAACACAGTGTGTGTGTGTTTGATATTACTCCAAGTCATTCTGAAAGGTGTTGAAAAAGAAGCTGAGAGAGAGAGAGAGTGAGAGTGTGTGAGAGAGAGCGCGAGAGAGAAAGAGAAAAAGAGAGTGCGAGAGAGAGAAAGAGAGAGAGGTAAGCCAATCAGTACTGATCCTTCTTGGTTCTATATGCCACTAAATTCTGAAATATTTTTTCTTCAACCAAACATTGGCAGCCATTTGAGTCGAATTTGGCTCTCAGTGTCAGTTATCAAAAGTATGGAGTAATTATCCTCATTTGAGCATCTCTGCACAAATTAAAGCACTTTCTCAGTTATTAAGGTGATAATCCAAAACAGACATTGAATGAAGCTTGAAACAACAATCAGTTCTCATGCTTTCATAAGGAGCCTCAAAATGCTCTGCAGTTTACCAGATGGATCAAATTCCGAGCAAGGTTATAACAGTTTTCCATTTTCAAATTGCTTTTTATTTTGATATATTTGTACTCAGCCTGAATTTGTTTTTCTTTGGTTTGTCACTCATGCTCTGTCTTGCTACATCATCTTTTATCCTCATGAAGCCCCACTATCACCGAGTTACTGCTGCAACCCCACCCCATCCCAGTGCAGCTAACTGGGTTATCAAAGGCCAGCCATGTCTCTCACTGTCTGTGGTGAGAGGCATGTAAAAGAACCACTGCAGTCATTCATAAAGAATAGGCCACTGTGTTGACGTCAGTGTGTTTCTGCCCTACGATTAGTAGTAGGTGAAACACTAAATCCTATTGGGGTCGCGGGAAGCTCATCTTTGTCGACTCTGGCCGAAGGTGGGGTACACCCTAAACAGCCCACCAGACCATCACAAGGTCAACACATAAACAACTATTTTTACTCACACTTACACCTAGGGCTAATTTGGAACAGCCAATTGGCCTAATGTGCACGTCTTGGGACTCTGGGGGGAAACCAGTGTACCCATGCAAGCACAAGAAAAACATGCAATCTCCACTCAGAAACGCCCTCGACAAGCCCAGTGAGGCAGACATGCTAACCACTACGCCACCGTGCCGCCTAGACAAACTTTGAATTTCAGTTTGAATCTTATAGCAGGTCTGACTAAAAAAAGCTTAAAGGTGCTACACCTTTTTTTAAGTGTACATAAGACACCTGAAAAAACTGATACATTCAGTTATGTGTTATAATGCCAAAGGTTCATGGACACCTGACCATCATAGCTGTGTATGGTTCTTCCACAAGATGTTACCACAAATTTGGAATAACAAAACTGCATAAAAGCTACAAAATAATTTCTTTCACTAAAACATCCAAACCTGTTCCAGCAACGCCCCTGTGTACAAAACAAGGTCCCTGAAGGAAATTTGCCAAGATTGGAGTTGTAGATCTCAAACTGCCTACCCAGTGCCCTGAACTCAACCTCACTGAACACCTTTGTGATGTCAATAATGCTCTTGTGGCTGAATAAACACAAATCCCCACAACCATGCTCCAAACCCTCACCAAAAGTCTTCTTAGAAAAGTGGAGGATGCTATCACTGTAAAACATTGGAGGTTCACCGCATCTGGCTGTTGGATTTTTGAGTGTACTGAATGGATACCATTCCACCACACATACTAGACAGCAGAGAAGTACTCCTGTTGCTGGTGTTTTGCTTTATTTTCACCAGGAGAAGAAAAGTGACTGCAGGGAACAGTCATTTATCACAGCCAGCTTGAAAAAGGAGGCAAACTCAGACGGCCCTGAAGATTGTGCTACCCATCATGTGATACGACTCATTGCTGCACCAACACACAAACACAGAGCTGCTTCAGTCACACCCAAGTGTGCCCATCTAAACCTATACATCTCTGGACCCATATTTCCCCTGGGATGAAGGGGGCATGACGATTAATCCCCCTACCTGTTGGATTATCTCCTCTGAATAAGCTGAGATACATCACAATATCCACTATGTGCACTAGAGACTCAGGGGACAGTCGCATTGTCTCAGACAGATGGTCGTCCTTCTGCTTCTAAAATATGAAGATAACTTTGCCTGCTGACATGTTCACTGAACATATGGAGAAATATATTCATTTTGCTAAAACCCTGATGATGAAGCTGGGGTATTCAACTAAAAAGTACACAAAACTGTTTTAATAAAGCTCTGGATAAATGGCTAAAATTATGGAACGGGGGCACTAGTGACTTCTTATTCCTTAAAAATGATTGATCTGTTAGTGGATAGAAATAAGACGCTTTGAAATTGCTTTGCTTTGTTTCAAGTGCACACACACACACACACACACACACACACACACACACACACACACACACACACACACACACACCCACACCCACACCCACACACAAACACACACACTGGTGTTTTCAATTGCTTGGCTCAGTATTATGAAATATTTTGTTAGGTGACAATCCTTACTTAACGATTACAGAAAAATCAGAGAGACAAGGACTCCTGAATTAATCCTCTCCTCTGGACTGTCCTCATGCCCATGTATCATTCATTCAACTACGATAGCAACTCCGTCTTTAGGCACCTGTGTTATTACCCAGGGGTCTATGTGATGGTGCGAGGAAGAGTATTTACAGCCATCCATGTGCCTGCCTATGATGCCACAGCTTCTCGGTGGGAGAGATAAGGCAGAAGGGGAAAAAGCAATGAGACTGAAAAAGTTTTAAACTGTTTACTCAATTGTGGCATTAAGCCCTAGAGGTATTTTAAGCACTTAGAAGCCACTGCTATAAAAGACTCTGTCTCTAATAGCGCACCAGGAAAGCTGGAAAGAGGCTATATAAAGAAAAACTTGTGGCAGACATTTAAAGATGCTTTTCTGAAGATATTTATGCAGTCGTGTTTCTAAGAGGATGGCAGCTGTCAGAGGGATATTGCCATTCTTTTGTTTACTGGGTCTGCTTTTTATCTTCGTTCAGCCAGATGCATCACTGCCATGCAGTTGATGTCATCTTAAAGCAACAAGCAAAATTAAACATGCATTATATGTTTTAATTGATTTTGTTTGACGGCATCCTTGACAGCAATTTTATTGTCGGGCTGTCATAGGATCGCATGTTTAATGCTGCAATGTGTGGATTTTGTATATGTGGGTTTTAAGGCTTTCAGATCCTGATTTCTGAAAATTCACAGATGCCTGGAGCATGACGAATTTAGCTTAAATTTATCACACAATTTAGCTAAAAATGGCCATGAGATAACAGGTCAGAGGTGATCATAATATGCTCACAGTCTGATATTGTAAGCTCTCATATGAATGTAACTGCACCAATTGCACATTAATTATGCTAAAAATAGCATGTCCACAATTTGGTTTAATAGATGAACTGACCAAGCAGCACTCACAGGCTCTGCTCATCAGGTGTACTTTATAATGAAAATAATTAAAATTCCCTCGTGTTTCATTTATGGCATTTGGCAGACAGTTTTATTTCATTTATGAAAGTGAGTAGTTGAAGATTAGTGGCCTTACTAAAGAGCCCAACAGTAACTCCTTGGTGGTACTGAGGCTTAAACCACCAACCTTCAGATCAGTAAGCCAGAACCTTAACCACTGGGCTACCACTGCCACTGTTTCAGATGTAATTGACCCATCAGGTGATATCAGGCCAAAAAGTAGCTTCTATTGTCAAACAAAATCATAATAAACAAAAGATTTGTTAGTCAACAAGAGCATAGGGCTGAGCATGTAGGATGATATTAGGCTACCAAGGAAACAACAGAATTTACTTACCCTTAACAGGCTCCATTAAACTAGTATCAAAGCGTTTATTTTTTTGTTTTTACTATTTCACTTTAAAATCTCCAAATTATGAAGCATCCATAAACCATTGTGTAATTTAGGTGGCAAATTTGCTGGTACAGTCTATTTCACATACCTAGCACATACCTGTTCCCGTGTAGTACATAATAAACTAGAACTGAAGAGTCAGTTCTCAAAGTTGGTGTGAAGGAAGCAGGAAAAATGAGCACGAGTAAGGATATGAGTGACTGACAACATTGTGATGAATAAACAACTGGGTATATTCATCCAGAAAAAAAACCCCAGCTGGTTTGGTGGGGTGTTCCTGGTATGCAGTGTCAAGTACGTACCAAAGATGTTCCAAGAAAGGGCAATCAGTGAGCTGGCAAGAGTGTCATGGGTGACCCAGGCTTGCTGATGCATGCTGGGAGTGAAAGCTAGTACATCTGATCTGATCCCACAGAATAGCTACTGTAGCACAAATCTCGATGCTGGTTTTGATAGAAAGGTGTCAGAACACACAGTGCATTGCAGCGTACTGTGTGAGGGGTTGCCAGTCAAGTGGTGTTAATGTTATCACTGACTGCTGTACTTACAACGTTTCAAGTATCAGATACTTTCTGTTTAAATGTTGGTGCATCTCTATTTTGCTTACACACCATTGTGTCTAGCCTGTGTTTCACAATTTTCACATTTCAGATGTCACCAATCCTTCAGTCAGTTCCTGCTTTCATATGAATAGTCAGAAATGAAGATCATGAAGCAAAGACTATGATTGCTATTTGATTACATTGCACTCACTGTAGTGTATTTTAGCAGTTGAGTGCCGAATGAACACATTTGTGTGTGCACCGAAACACCCAGTCCAGGAGCCCCTGAGAGGGTTCCAGTCTAATCTAGAGCTGTTCAGTTACAGATTTGATCCTGAAATCAACCCAAATCCCAAACATGCCGTGTATTTCGGGATGCGAAACTGACCTATAAGGAGCAAATGAGTAGCCAAATGGATTACTGCAGAAGGGTAATGTGTTTAGATATTTGGACAGATAAAAAAAATCTGACTCCCATGCTTTATGATCTATACATATGCTTAATGATGATCAGTTCCAGTAAATAAAAGAGATATAGGAGTACATTTTTAACAAACACACCTCTCTGCCAACATTGTCACTTCTGCCTCAGTTTGTATGTTCATTTGTGTTTGTTAGCAGAATCATGCAAAAAGTTCTGCACAAATTTTTTAAGAAACTTTGGATGATTTTTGATATTTTGATTCACATGGGCGGTTGCTGGGCCTGGCAGAAGTTTGCACTCTCTGAGTGATGTTGTTTTTGCTTGTTTTGTTTATAACTAAACCAAAACCAAAAAAATGTCCTTTTTTAATTTTTACTTATTAAACAGACTAAACTTGTGCTCACACGATACTGATCATGATCTCGATTTGCCCCGATCATATTTTGGTGTTACATCAGAGGAAATCGGAGAACATCAAAGGACATTGGAAGAGTGAAATATTTTGGGAGGGTTGAAAAAGTACATCGGAGAAGCAGAGAAAAAAATTAGAGTAACATTAGTATAACATCGGTGAACATTGGTACACATTGGTAGTGATCAGTACAAAATTTGGAAAATATGGGAGCAACATCGTGAGAACTTTGGTACAATTTGGAGTGACATCAGTATAGATCATAATAACAAATATAGCAATAATATTGGAACATAGCAAAATAAAATCATATGAAACATTGGATTAACATTGGAATATAATAGGCTCAGTTCAGGGTCATGATCATTATCGTATGGGCACACCTTAACTACCTTAAGGTAGAAAATTTAAAGTTTGCCTCAATGCCACTGCTCACAATCGATCCAAAAATATAAATCTATGTCACTTTACATATTATTACATATTTTGGAGGTAAATGGTGCATCGATTATAAAAATTCACTTTGATGTATTTTTATTATAAACTTCATCACTTAAACTGACCAACTGTTGCAGCACTAACAACATGCATGTTCTAATCACCTTTTTGTCTTACACAAGTAAAAACTGCACTACATTTACAGTACCATGGATATCTCACATAGTTAGCAAAAAAAAAACAACACAAAAAGAAACAAGAGACAAAATAAATGCACTCACCTAATATTAATTGATTTGTACTAAAGAACAGTAACTTCATCCCTATTTCAGTGCGATGAGTTATATGGAGAGAATATGTATTATACACATCGATCAAAACTCAGCATGCAGTATCCAATTACGGACATAAGAGAACAGCAGAAGGTGAGCAGACTGATGAAATGGACAGCTGTATGGACCTCCTACACTAAAAAAAAATTCCTAAAAGAAAAAAAAATGAATCACATTGACTCCTTTGGAGACTGATATGCACCTTGGCTTAGATGAATAAATAATTAATCGAGGAAATGGGCCCAGGTCTAGCATGGTGTCTTTTAATGTGTTATTTTTCAAGTATTAAAAAAAATAATAATAATATATAGAGCAATAACATACATCTACAGAGATTATTCACTCCTGTAGTCGTTTTTTAATTTACCCTTTAACCCAGCAGTCAAGGACAAGGCTCTTAAATGAAACAAGTGATGATGATAAGATTAGAGAATAAACAGTAATGAAATCCCACACTGTCCTACCCATTAAGAATTTTTCTATAATGAGATATCTATGTAACATTTTAGGAAGGAGTCTCCAGTCTCAGTGCTTTCTCACAGTCAGAGTTCACCTTGAGAGAGTGAAATGTCACCAGGATGCTACCCGTCATTAAAGGTTGCTTTTTATTCTCCTTATTAACTTTTGATAGACAGGGAACAAAGAGAAGCTGGTAAAGAAATAACACATTTTATCTGTTATAATGTAAATATCCACAGGAAATAAATGTTTGTTCTAGAGATGTTCTACATTATAACTATAAATGAAAAAAAAAGTTGTGGTAAAGGAAGATTACACGTTTTAGCAGGTGCTATTTAAAAAAAAAAAGTAACTCGGTGGTATGGGAACTTCCGCCTCACAGCAAGATGGTCTGGGGTTCGAGTGTTTCTGTGTGGAGTTTGCATGTTTTCCCCTGAGCTTGCCTGGGCTTCCTCCAGGTACTCCAGTTTCCTCCGACAGCCTGGGCTGTTCCAAATTGCCCCTAGGTGTGGATGTGAATGTGTACGGTTGTGTGTTTGTTACCCTGAGATGGTGTGGTGGGCTGTTTAGGGTGTACCCCGCATTTTATCAGTGTAGGCTGAGATAGGTTCCAGCTTCCATGTGACCCTAAAAAAAGGGAAGATTAAGAGGTCTGGCAAATGAGTGAGTGAGAGAAATGTTGACTATTTTACTATAAACCCCCACCCCAAAGTGGTTTAATCCTATCTTAATTACTACTACAGTTACAGATAATAAGGAAAATAACAAGGACAGTGTACTAAATTGATGTGGAACTTATTAACTGCTGGCACTCTGATCCTGCTGAGACTCTAAATGAGTGCTTTATCAAAAGAGGACCAAAACTGTTAAGTCGATAATAAAAAAAAGTGTGATGTCCCTGTTACAGCGATAAAGATTAGGGCGAGATTGGTTAGATTACAGTTGGCAAAATGAAACAAAATTAAAGAAGCTCTGTCATGGCTGTTGCACCTGTGGGAAGAAAATCTACCTTCAAGAAGCAAAATAAGAATTCAGAAACACTCACTCATTTGCTGAACCTCTTAATCCTACTAGGGTCGCAGGGAGGCTGGAGTCTATCCCAGTCGACACTGAGTGAAGGCAGGGTACACCTTGCGTGCATATCTTTAGACTGTGGGAGGAAACTGGAGGACCCAGAGGACACCCACACAAGCACGGGGAGAACATGCAAACGCCACACAGATACACCTGAGCCTGGGAATCAAACCCAGCCATGCCTCCCATCCAGAAACAATCACAGCACAAATATTCAGGGTTCGAATCTTGCAGCAACTAAGTGCCCATCTGTGTGGAGTTCTCCCATGTTTGTGTGGGCTTCTTCTGGGAGCTCCAGTTTCCTCCCACAGTCCAAATGCATGCACATTAGGTCAACTGGCTACCCTAATCTGCCCATAGATGTGAACGTGAGTGTGAATGGTTGTGTTTGTGTTAACCCTGTAATAGAATGGTGACCTATGTACCCCGCCCCCCACCTGGAGTCATCTGGGATTGGATTTGGCTTCTCCGTGACCCTGACAGATAAGATGTATAGACAATGGATGGATTTTAAATAAATCTGCTAAAATATAGTGCGCTCAAACCATGGCTCTGAACCGTCAGTGTAAATTTGACAGAGTACATCCTGGACAGCTCGCCAGGCCATCGCAGGGCAGAAACACGCTGACGGCTATGCAGCCTACTCTTGACGAAAATCAGCAAAGATTCTTTTACATGCCTCTCACCACAGACAGTGAGAGCCATAACCGGCCTTTGATAACCCAGTTAGCTGCACTGGGAGGGACAGCAGTGACATCCCGCTGATAGAGGGGCTTGAACCCCCGACCTTGGGATCAGTAATCCAGCACCCAACCACCGGGCCACAACTGCCCCTGAAATTATTTATACATTTAATACATTTTTCAAATTATTTTGAAGGACGGAATGGTGGGGTAGTGGTTAGCACGTCCACCTCACAAAAAAAAGGTCCTGGGATCGAGTACCTGGGCTTGGGCATTTCTGTGTGGTGTTTGCGTGGGTTTCCTCTGAGTACTCCGGCACATTAGGTTAACTGTTCCAAATTTCCCCTCAGTGTGAATGAGTGAGAATGGTCTGGCAAGCTGTACCCCACCTTCGCCCCGAGTTGACTGAGATAGGATCCAGCCTCCTTGTGTATGGAGTAAGATTGCTGTCAAAAAGATGTATGCATAATTATTTATTTGTATTCGTATTGTTGACCAAAAAAAAAA
>JAOUQZ010000019.1:3094133-3146252 GCA_028564935.1 Neosilurus hyrtlii
TTCGCTGCCTTCCATTTTCAACTCCGCGCCATGCGCGTGCGCAGTACAAGGAATCGCGGGTCGATTACTTTTCTCTGAAAAGTAAGAAATAAATAATTATGCATACATCTTTTTGACAGCAATCTTACTCCATACTTGTGTCCCTTAAGCAGTTCACTCACCATACTATAACAGGACCAATACACATACTTGCACTTGCACTCACATCCACACCGAGGGGCAATCTGGAACAGCCGATTAGCCTAATGTGCAAGTCTTTGGACTGTGGGAAGAAACCAGAGTACCCGGAGGAAGCCCACACAATCACAGGGAAAACATGCAAACTATACAGAGAGACACCTGATCCCAGGACTAGAACCCAGGACCTTTTTGCTGTGAGGCGGACATGCTAACCACTACGCCATGGTGTCGCCCTTAAAAGGGAAAAAATAATGAAGGAAATTAAACTTAAATGTAATTATTTTTAATTAATGCCATGTAATTTTCCCCCCCAAATTAATAAAAAAAGGCTATAAAAAACAAACAAACAAACAAAAAAACAACAGGTTGAGGATCCTGTACATGTGGTGATTCAGTCACTTGTTTTTGGATTGGTCATGTCAGTGTGTTTTCTATAACCTCCTGAGAAAACAACAGGCCCTGTTCCGATACATCGGTCACCTCAGGTTGGAAGGGAAAAAAAAAAAGAAAAAAACATGTCCAGCTGCTACTACTTGCTGTATTATTCTCACACCTTCCCCATGTGCAAACATTCCTTCACTTCTTCAGTCTCTCTTTAACCACCAACACAGCAGGTTATGAATGGAGCATAATATATATCTATAATCACGCGACAAAGGTTTGTCTTCATAAAACATACATGTCCAAGAGAAAGTTACCTGTCATTTTCAAATCCACCTCATGCCTCAATTCTTCCAAGAGAAATTGTAGATGACATCACCCCCATACTGTACCATTCCCGCTGACACAGGTTCCTCTCCATGGTCCTGGAGATTCTTCACACTCACATGGGAAGGACCCGGGCTTCTCCAGAATCAGGGATGGGAACCTGTAGCCTTCCGACACCCAAAGCGCTCTGCCCTACAGGTGTGAAAGTGGATCTTACCTTCACCGCCTCGGCATGTGTGACCCTGTCGAACACTTTATCGTTCACTTTGAGGATCTGGTCGCCGACTCGCAGTCCCTCTTTCTCAGCCATGGATCCCGGTTCCACCAGAGACACATAGATCCCGACCCCGTGCTCAGACCCGCCACGGATGCTGAAGCCTAAGCCCTCGTTGCTCTTGTGGCGCTTCAGGGTCACCTGTCTGACTTCACCCGGGGGTTCAGGAAGGAAATGTCTGCCTAGAAGCGGCACGAGCGCAGTGGATGTCCCGTCGCTGCTGCTGCCGGTGCTCTGGTGATCAGGGGACCTGCGCAGGGGTAAACGCGCGAGCGCGGTGCCCGAGGCGCTGGTCTCGTGCTCCCCGTTCCTATTAGCCAGCAAATCGGATTTTAAATAAAGTCCCTCTGAAGTGTAGCGATCAAACAGGAGCTGGTCGGAGCGCGGGATGACCAGGCGCAGCATAGGAAGCAGTTGCCGCTTACTCGGCGCGTCGAGGATTACTTTCAGGGTCTGGACCAGGTCGTAGACGTTCCGCTTGGCGTGGTAGACGTTGAGGCAGTGCACGAATTGCTCGCGCTCCGCCTCGCTGAGCAGGAGATTGAGCGCGTCGTGCAGTTTGCGCACGTTGGCTGAGAGCGAGCGCGCGCTGGAGGCCAACGAGCCCGCCGACGAGGAGCTCAGCGACACGCGCTCCAGGTCCGCGCTCATCCTCGCGCTCACCTAACCTCTAGCCCGCCACCTCAGCGACCAGTCACGCGCACAACTGACAAAACCGCGGCTACCGGGCGCTCCGGAGCGGCGCGTGGCGTCGCCAGCCCTGGATGTCACTTTTCATGCTGATCTCCCAGTCCAGCAGCTTTAAGTCGCTTTCCATATACGGCTACGACGCACGAGCCTTAAGGTCGAGAAGTTTCCAGATGGATGTCATTATAGAGTGCTTTCCCAGGAACCAGGACGAGGCGTGCTATTAGTGAAGCAAAACTCGGAAGTGCTCTGAATTACACTGGCCCGGCACTTGTAGTGTGGTTCAGGTGTATCGGTGTCCTCTCCGGTGCGTCTTCCTTTCTGGGAAACGGGGTCAAGTGGCAGGAAGAGCTTCTCCAGTGTCTCCGAAACCAAGCAGACACCCTTGCTTTGTTTAACACACACACACACACAAAGTTGAGCCACTAAAAACCAACAAAAACCCCGGGTTATAACTTGGACACTCTCCTCAGAGACATTTCGGCGTCCGTTTCTTCCGTTAGTCCGGTTACGCGACGACAAACCGTGTCCAACATCCGTCCAAACTTGTTTTTCGACGTAACTAATTCACCGAGTATCTACTTTTTAACGAAACACGAAGAAAAGTATCCCAAAAACCGAGAAAAATCTTCATTTAGACAATTTTTTTAGCACATTAGTTGCTAACCATACACAAACAGACCTGGCGCTCCTCAGCTGCCTGCGCGTGAACAGACTCGCGTCTGACTCTCGCGCAGTTCAGCAGGAAGTGACGCAGCTGTTGGGCGCAAGTAAGTTGCTAAGTAACCAACAATACACGTGCGCGCCGTTGTTGTTGTTTTAGCTTGATTATAATTCATCCATCAGAAATAACATGACTCTTGAGCTATACTATTAAATATATTTTTACACCTTTATAATCACTTCTGCCGTGATGGTGAAGGAAGGGTGGGTGTGTGTGTGTGTGTGTGTGTGTGTGTGTGTGTGTGTGTGTTGGGGGGGGGTCCTCATTTCTTTATTGATTTACCAAAAATATATTATAACAAAATAAATAAATAAACACAGGATGTTATATTTTTGGGGTTCTGGATTGCTGATCCCAAGGTCGGGGGTTCAAGCCCCACTATCAGCGGGTTGTTACTGCTGTCCCCCCAGTGCAGCTAACTGGGTTATCAAACCAGCCATGTCTCTCACTGTCTATGGTGAGAGGCATGTGAAAGAATCTTTGCTGATTTTCGTCAAGAGCAGGCTGCATAGCCATCAGTGTGTTTCTGCCCTGCGATGGCCTGGCGAGCTGTCCAGGGTGTAGTCTGCTCTCGCCCGGAGTCGTCTGAGATGGACGCCAGCCTCCCCGCCACCAATAAGTGGTTGAGAAAATGAATTAATGTTATAATTTTGTATACAGCATGTATATCACGATAACATACTGTACTGAAATGACATATTCTGTATAGTGGCTTCAGAGTGAGGGACGCATGGTGGCGTAGATGGTAGCAGGTCCACCTCAAGGATACAAGGTCCTGGGTTCAAGTTCCTGGATGTTCTCCTCCTGCTTGGTGGGTTTACTCCAGGTATTAAAGTTTCCTCCCACTGTCCAAAGACATACACATTGGTCTAATTGGCTGTTCCAAATTGACCCTTGGTGTGCGTGTAAGAGTGAATGGTGTGCGTGTTGGCCCTAACTTCAACCAGAGTCAGCTGAGATAGGCTCAAGTCTTCCTATGACCCTAACAAGATTAAGAGGCTTTGCATATGAATGAATGAACGAATGGGTTTAGAGTATTCAGTTTTTTGAACAACATTCTGTTATAAATTTAATTTATAATTGATTTAATGTACTTTTTTTGGCATTCAGCCTACATATAATAATTCATACTGGCAGAGCAAAAAGTGTTTTTTTTTTTACCCACCCCTAATTTATTAGAAGTTAAAAACTGAAATATCTCATTTAGATAAGTACTTCAACCTGAGGCACTTCAAACTTGAGCTCGAGTGCATCCTGTTTACTCTGATCATCTATAGATGTCTCAAGAACATCAAAGGAGTCGGTAGCAAATTCAATTTAGATAGGCACAGAATAATGTTTACAAGTTTCTACAGTTCACAGTGCATTTCCATGGAAACTCTCGGTAGACATTCATTCATTCATTCAATTTCGGAACCGCTTAATCCTAATTAGGGTCGCGAGGAAGCTGGCGCCCATCTCAGCCAACTCTGAGCGATCCCAGGCAGCTCGGTAGACATGAGCAACCAAAAACTTGGCAAAAGTGTAAATTGCTTTCTAAACCACCATCACTCCAGCCAGACTCAATTAATGGGTTTCAAGGTCTTTTGGTAAGGACCTAGAACCTGATGGCCAAGCTAGAAAAGATTTAGTAGCCCAGCCGAATGATGAGAGAACCTGCCAAAAAGATAACCATCTCAAACATACTCTCAAATCAGTCAGGCCTTTACTGTAGTGTAGCTACAAAGGCCAGTCATGAGTATGGCAATAACTTAGTATGCATAGCTACTTGTCTACTCGTAATATCATTCGTATGCGGAAGCATGGTGGTGGCGGCATCATGCTATGGTGGTGCTGGAGACAGAGACATGCCTATTGGTTAGAAATATGGGAAGGATAAACAGAGAAATCCAAAAATATCCTTACAGTAAACTTGCTTCATAGTCCTGGGGATCTCAGATTGGGGTGAAATATCAACCTTTTGCCCTTTTACATGATAAAGACCAGAAATGTACTGTATATTTGAGACATTGCTGAAGTAGCAATGGGACACGTTTCTGAAGTGGCCTAGTTAAAGTTCCGAATTATATCCCAGACAAGATTTGTGGAGAGAGCTGAAAATTGTGCTTCATAGACATCATCCATCTAATCTGATTGAGCTTAAGAGGTTCTGCAGGAGAAGCAGGAGAGACTGCAAATCCAGGTGTCCAAATCTGGCTGTTGTTGCTTCAGTTTTATTTATACATTCACTAGACTGTTTATTCCTACTTTGGCCAACACAGGCACAACCATTCACACTCACAATAACAATGCCGACTCACATGTAAGCGATATTGCCACAATATCATGCAATTTCATTTTTATTAGGTTTTGGTCAAAAGTACTACCATTATGCTGGAAATAAGGAGTCTTTTCAAAAACGTTTGAATATCTTCGATTATTATACTGGTGAGTCTGAAAAATTCTAATTTGGCACCAAATTTTGCACAGGTCCAAAATCTTTCACCAACACCACGAATACGGGTGAATAATTCCACTTCAAATTCGAGTTCCAGTTCGAATTTAATAAATTCCCTTCAAAATAAAATTCGCTTGTACTTTTGGACAAGATTGCTTACGTGTTAGTCAGGTTTGAGGGACAATTCAGAACAGTCAATTAGCCTAAATTGCATGTTTTTGGACTGCCAGAGGAAACCAGTGTACCCAAAGAACACCCACACAAGCACGAGAACAACTTCCAAACTCCACACAGAAACTCCCTCGCAATGCCCAGGACCTTCTTGTTGTGAAGGGGAGGTGCACTCTTCATCACCACCCAAGGCAAGCCTTGAATTTTTTTTTTAACATCTACAAACAAAGAAGATGCAAAATTTGGTGAATAAATGCACCACAGAGTGAAAAGGAGCTTGAATTTAGAAATGTTTATCCACATTTTTGTTGATTCCAACAGGAGAAGAGTTTGTGCCAACTCAAATTTTTGGTGCAAACTTTTGGTGCATGATTCCCTTTGAAGCTTTTTGATAAATTACTTTCTGATTTCCAAATAAATGTTGTAGGGTCCTAGAGACTGCTGATTCAGTTAGTAGGTGCAGTAAAACTATCAACATTGTGAGGTATGTCATTTAAAAATGCCTTAATAAGCACAGTCTATCAAAGCAGAACCTGAGGTCTTGGCATCCTGATAATTCAGGAATTAATAATTCTAAACTGTTTCCTGATAGATCAGGGTTACAAAAGGTCACAGAGTTAAAAACTTTGCCCAAGTTTCGCACTTTGCATTCAAGACATTCAAATTAATGCATGCATGGCTTGGTTGATTCTGATGTTGAGTCAGATACTGAATTCCCCAACTTCCAGGTAATTGAGTTCCAGGTCGATAGACTACATAGGTTTTTAAGATTTGTAAGGTTCAGGAGCTTTGTGCAATGAGGTAGCGGGTCAGTTTCACTGAGCTGTGAGATCAGCCCTGAGCAAAGACATGAGACTGAGTGATTGATGGAAGTGATTAATGGAGTTAAAGAGTAACAGCTACAATAAGGCCCTCCAAACAGTACAATATAACCGATTAGACTAAAACAGGCAGAGATGGAGTGGCAGCGGCTGAATTTGAGCACAATAAGCAGAGGTAATTAACTTGCACTTGTCTCTCCTTGCTAGTACCCACAAAGTTAATGACTTTGGCAATTTCTTTAATTTTCAATTTACTGTGCAGTGTCTCACTGTGCATGTTATAACAAACAAACAGCAAAAGCAATCAAATCCTTTTGAGGTGTGTGGTTTTATCTGCCTGGATGGGTAATGTTCAGCAGATTAAAAAAAAAGGATACATGATAGGTTTACTACATCCAATCTATCCCCTCATCTGTCTATCCACGTACAAATGTGTGTGCATTCATGCAAATCAACATGAAGGGCACTATGAAATATAAAGACAGTGGCTGATTATTCCCCAGAAGTACTTTATGTAATAGACTATGGGTGAAATTACTCCATGGTACAAGAAGTCATCAGTTTAAACAGAGTGAAATATATTGACCTTGTAAAATATATAATTTTAAAAAGGGTCTGATTCTATTTTCTCGAAAAAGCATCGTCATTCTTCTCCCCATTCTCAGAATCAGACTATAGACTTTCTTAAAGGAAAAACACCCTGAAAGACATTTAGAGTGATGGGGTTGTGATTCTGGTGTTAATTTGTTGCTCGGTGATGGATTTCAGTGAGAAGTTTGCCGCTTTATGTCATTTTGATGCCACCATTACACATAATGGGGTTTCATTGGAGGGAACCCCCCCCACCCCCCCACCCCAACTCCAACCTTTAATCCCAGTTCAAAGTAAGCAGCAATCCAAAGAAATCCAAATGTAAAACTAGTGGAGACGCAACATTCCAGAATGCAATGCCGATATGTAACAGGTGATTGAAGAGACCATCCAAGAGATGACAAGAACAATCACAGTGATAGTCGGCATGAAAATTGAAGCTTTAGAGCTGGATGTGTTTGAGCAGAGTGTACAGAGGAGGAGGTGAGAAAACCTGACAGAGTGTGTATTCCATTTCTTTTAGGAAGCTTGGATTTCCTATATTTTCCTCCTAAAGTCAGATTCCATACTTTTAAGGTCAGAGGAACCTCACCAACCCTGACTTTAAAATCCAAGATTGCTGCTCACATTAACAGTAAGTAAAAGCTGTAATAATAGTTTTTAAAAATTTGGCAATGGTATATCTAATTGGTTGACACATGCTAGCTGCACCATACGCTATGATCTTGAAGGGCAATTAAACTTAAACTTAATAAACATTTGCATGCATTGTTTGTTCATACCCATCAAAATGTGCTATTCTTATTAAAACCTCACACAGTGGGGCGCCCTTGTACTGCAAAAAGTGGGGTGAGATTGCTGATGAAGAAACAGTTCTGTTCAGTTCAGTGTGTGCATTCATGTATATTATATGTACATGAACATACACTGTGCTTCATGTAAACGAACAGACGCTTGTCTTTAGGCAAAGACTAAGCAAGAATTAAATTACACTGGGGTGGCATGGTGGCGTAGTGGTCGGTTTGAATCCCAGGCTCAGTAAGGATATATCTGTGTGGAGTTTGCATGTTGTCCCCATGCTTGTAAGGGTTTCATCCTGGTACACCGGTTTCCTCCCACAGTCCAAAGACAAGCACACCAAGCCAATTTGCTGTTCCAAATTGCCCATAGATGTGAGTGTGAGTGAGAATGGTTGGTCGTCACACTGGCATTACTATCAGCCTGTACTGAACAGTAATGGATGTTTACATTAAAAAATGACCCTAACTTAATTTCATTTATTTACATGATTCACTTATTTGTCTTATAGTATAGACAATGTCACAAACTGACTGCATGTGAAGTTCCTATAGGCTCTACTCACTTTTTTAATGACCATCAGATGGTGCATAAACATTACTCTGAAATATTTACAGACTTTCTGCTGAATAAATAATTAGTCACCAGTTTGGGTAAGCACTTTTTCTTTAATTTTATGCCATAATGCTAATTTTTTAATGAAATACTCACCCAGAAAGTCACATTGATGGGACCACACAGGCTAAATAAATTGGATATATACCCAAATAGGGTATAGACAGCCCCTGTTACCTTAATTATGAAGGTAATTAATTACTGCAAATTAAGAATGAGAGCAAGGATATTTTAAGCTTTTTCTTAAGAACCCAGCTGTCTGTGCCTCTCATCTTCCTTCACTTCCTCCTCCTTCTCCTCTACACACCCTTGACCTTTTCTAGTTTCTCAGTATTGATTCATTTTGCCCATCTATATGGTGACTCTCTCCTCATTAGGTTCAATCCCCTGTCTGCCTGTATGCATTACAAATCCACCCACTGAGGGTTTTTAACCCCGTTTCTAACACAGATGCTCTGTCTTTCGTCCTCACATACATCTCAGATCACTACATATGGATAATGTGTGAGAATAAAGCCTCTTTAACACCAAACCAAATTGTTCTCTATTTGCAAGAGGTTTGATTGACATTTAACATAATTTGGACTTAAAGGCTTTCAGCTAGAAAGCCTTGCCTTAACTTGCTTCTTTCTGGTGTGCCTTGAGTTCCTCCCCAGGCCATTTTCAGCTTCCATTCTAGAAGCATAAAGACTGCTGAGGTCATCAGTGCACCCATGTCCTTTGCAGCATCTATTCATTCATTCATTTCCAGAACCTCTTAATCTACAAGGGTCGTGGGGAGGCTGGTGATTTAAAAAATAGATCTTTGCCAAACATATCTTTTCCTATTTGCATTCTCTTGACCTTTGCTGATGAAGGGGGGGGGGGGGGGGGGGGTGTTATTCAAATTAAACCGCACATAGCAGCCATACTTAATTTGCAACTTGCCTTGTGGCATGAAATTAATTGGGTCAAGAAATGCTACATCAGAATAGCTGATGTGAGGTATATATATCTCATGGGTGATATGGGTGATATATATATATATATATATATATATATATATATATATATATATATATATAAAAATAACGCCTTTATTATATTCATGAGGTAACACATACGGTATGTTCCTATTCATCCTCGGAGTCTGGCGCACTTAGCCCTGACATCGTCATATTACTGTTTAGGGTATGAATCCAGAGCCTGCTGTTGAATTGTGATAAGGTGTGATAAGGTGTGTAGAACAGGTTAGAGGCATGGCATTAAATCAAGAATTATACAGTGTTTTTGAAAACTGTATTTGTTTCCATGCACCACTAAGCTGTGTGGCAAAGCTGGCTTCTGACTGACAGGTTATACTGTTTGTGTTTGGCTGACTTAAAAGCATGAATGCAATGTGGGTGTATGACGCACCTTTCGGTCCATAGGAGATCGTTCGCAGGCTATATGGAGAGCTGTAGTGTTTACCATTAACTCTGAATAGTTAGGCAGACAGGTGGTCCCTGTGGAGAGGCTGTCAGACTGGCAGAGATGAGAACGGTGAACGCTGCCCACGCAGTACAGCCGCTCTCTAGACTTCCAGTACAGCTAATCCCCATCTACCTGCACTAAGGACACATATTTTTAGTATTTGCTTCATGAATCACTGCCTTGCCCTCTTTATCTTTCTCAGGTTTGATCAAAGCCAGCATGAGACTAACATAACCACCTTATAATGGAAGACGTGATGTCATACGGTGGTACAAGTTGCCACAAAAATGGATGTCTAGTGGTTCAGCAGTGTTTAGTGTGCTTTACTATCACTAATGAAAATACTGTATCTTTAAAGTATTGTGCTAATTCTTGTTAAATAATCTCAAGTTAGCATGTGTCTGTCAGAATATATTGTTGTTAAATACATTATTATTTTTATAGTAACAGCTGGGAGGCATGGTGGTGTAGTGGTTCTCACATTCACCTTACAGCAGGGAGGTCCTGGGCTCGAGCCTTGTGCCCACTGAGGGCGTTTCCATGTAGAGTTTGCACATTTTCCCTGTGATGGGTTTCCTCTGGTTTACTCCAACAGGTCAACGACATGCACATTAGGCTTAATGGATATTCTGGATTGCCCCTAGATAGGGATGTGGGTGTGAAGGGTTGTGTGTATAGCGAGCTGTTTAGGGTGCCTTCGCCTAGTGCTGACTGAGATAGGTGCCCGCCTCCGTGCGACCCTAGCAGGATTAAGCGGTTCAGCAATGAGTATATGAGAAACCCTGAGGAAGCCAAGCATTGGGGTAGTTTATCATGAATTACTGGTAATCGTAACCTGACACACTGCAATACAAAGAAACATAAACTCACGACCACACCACACGCTGATGACGTTAAATCACTCTTCAGATACCGGGTTCATAAAATGTGCCCTTTATCATATTCTTTCACTTTTCAATGCAGTAAAGTATATGCTTGTGTAGAATGTCTTTATTTCACCCCCTGACTCTTTCTTCCTGGATAAATGGTGCAAGATGGCTGTCTCTTTCAGGCTCATTGTCACCTAATGATGAGTCATCGTCAGGAAGCAGCTGCCATCCGTCCTCTTCTTTCATCTGCCTTTGACAGACTGTGAAGTGCAGCAATTAGCAACATTAATCTCAAATTATATCAAAATTTCTCCTTTTTCGTGATTATTTCTGAAACTCATTCAAGTCTTTCTTCCTGAGTCAGAACACAGTTAATCCCTGACTAACACTCGAGTCTACTGTAACTGAATAGGAATATTTTGTTCAGAATCAAGCTCTGAAATGCTAATAGTGTTTTAGACTGCATGAATAGGAGGTGCACTGATTTGCTACAAGGCATGTGGTTAAGCCTGAAACAGGGTTCACAGGGTTCCTGCATGATGCACAAAAAACCCAAAAGTCTCATGCATTGTAACTGAGACCACTTGCCTATATGAGTGATGTAGCTGAGGTGACAGAGCAGCTGTTCCTGAAAATCTACCTTCCTGCAGGTTTTATCTTCAAACAAATTCTCATTTATCTGATCAAGAACCTCTTCATTCAAAAATTAGATGATCAGGTTGGAGCCAGAGTACATTGTTGATGACCACCAAGTTGAGGATAATGGTAGAACTCAGTAAGATAAAAAAAGAGAAAGAACTGCCCAGAGGAAGAGTTCCCGATATATGTCCATTGTTAGGTGTCCGAGCCTGGGATTGCTCTTCATAACCTTACTAGCTAACTCACTAGCTAATTTCCGCTTTCATTTGTATCACCTGTCGTTATCTGTCTAACAAGTTCATGTTCCATCAGGCATTTCATTTCAGCGTTTGGTCCATGAATATCTATTTAACTGCAAGTCTGTATGCCTGAGTTATATTGTATGATTTCTATTCTCTGTGAGTCTAAGTGGTGGTGTATGAGCCTTTACTTTTCTGGGTTTCAATTTCATTCCTAATATTAAATCTTAATTATTTTTTATTGCTAACTATCATCATGTAAGTCAGCAATACACAAAAGCCAATCAACATCAACTCAGTGATGTAGCAGCTTTATTAGGTTCCCCATGATGGGAACACATGAGTATGTTGAAATGCCCTGCACAAGAGCTCCAATAAAAAACACTTCTGCTTTAGGCCATACTCACTTTCTCAAATAAAAAATACAGCTACAACTATTTGGAGCATTAAACAGAAAAAACATTGCATTTTACTTTACCTAGCACTTATCGAGCTCCTTTTTCTCCCTATTGCTGTCGAAAAAGGACTCCTCTTCCATGGGCTCATATACTGTACAGCCTAAGGACATGTTGTTAGGGGAGCACTGGATAGTCTTAGGACACCTGGGATCTCATGCTGTTAAAACTCATTCACAGCCATATATTGACGTTTCAAAGCTATAGACTTGGATTTTGCTGTCAATCATTAACCCATAACCATGACACGCCCCTTTAAACCATGATACAAACCAGTGTAAAGCATTTTTGAGATAAAATAAGAAGACGATTGTGTAGTCAAAACAGTGTCAGTAATACATCTACTAACCGTGTCACAGCACAAAAAACCTCCCAAGACTACAAACAATGCTGTTTTCAACGTCTGCAACTTTTCGAGTGGGCTGCAAACAGGCATGATAAAAGACAGATAATTATGTACCCTTTCAGCTCTGGAGAAGCAGGAGGGTCACCTGGGGTCAGCACTCGTTTCATCTTCTAGCCAAGCAGGAAATTGCTTAGGTTCTGTAGGATCTCTAAGACCCAATCCTGTTTAGCAAACTGTCACACTCCAGACAACAGTGGTTAACCAAATATTCTAACTCACAGCTAACAAGATCACGTTATAAACATGTCATGAAAATTTACATTCAGAGAATTACTAAGGTAAGGTCATGCTAGCTGATCATCTGTGATTTGTTGAGCTGTAATATTTTGGGCTGCACAAGTATTTATAATAGTAAATGACTCTAGTAGAGACAGTAGGAGTAAAATCTACAATTTTACCTTTGGAGCCAAGGTGGCGGCCATCTTGATATGGCCACCTCTCCGCAAGACAGTGCAGCACATTCTGTCTGCCTACCTTAGGTAGACTGTATGTTTTTTATTTTGTGCGAGTCTGCGTGATGTTGTATGAGATTCTTTTTTTCTTTCTTTTATCTTCTTTTTTTGAAGCCAAGATGGCCAACACCTCAGTAAGACCACCTCTCTGCAAGATGTCATTACAGTGCAGCACATCTAGAAGCCAATACGGCTTGAACACTGGAAAACAGTGCTTGATGTATGCTGTTAAGCGTTAAGTGGTATCATTAATGTGGCGCAATGTGGGCCACAGTAGCTTGTGCGATTTGTCTGCACAAGAAAATGACATGTACACACTTACGCAGTTTTATTTGCTCACGGCAGAATCAGTTGAAAAGCGTTAAAAAAACGACAGCCAGTGCAATAACGGAGGAGGAAGATTTTAGGTTCTTTCAGCTGTCTGAGAGGAAAAAGCAATTGTTTTTTGCAATTGCAGTGATTTCTGTTTTAGGACTTGTGCCTTTAGTGTTCAACATGGCGGCTTTTGCTGTTATTCATGTAAAACCTAGCCTTACATCCACTCGCATGGATATAAAGCACTTTGTTCCATTAGTCACACAGAAATTTGCATGTACAGTCACCAGAGTACCCTGAATGATTTTTTTTAGCTTACTTTAAACCAACACAGCTGCAATACAAATCACATACTTGTAGAAATACTGTACAGTTTACTGTACTGTAAAGTAACAGCAAACATAGGGTCTTGTACTGCAGATGCTGGACATTTAAAACAAACTTAAAACACGTTTTAAACAAGATGGTCTTGGGTTTGAGTCCCACGTTCTGTGACGGCATTTCTATGTGGAGTTTGCATGTTCTCCCTGTGCCTGCGTGGGTTTCCTCTGGGTACTCTGGTTTCCTCCCACAGCCCAAAGACATGCACATTATGCTAGCTGGCTGTTCCAAATTGACCCAAGGTGTGAGTGTGAATGGTGAAGGGTTTGTTGCCCTGTGATGATCTGGTGTGCTGTTTTAGACTGACATGTACTGTTAGGGTTAAATGAGAAAGTATGATGTTATAACATGTTTATAAAGCATTCCTACACACCTCCAGTAAAATCTGTCTTAAGAACTGCCACAGAAATTAGCAGGCTGTTGCTGCAACACAGAAGATGACTGTCATAGCAGTTACCTAAAAGAACAAACAATAGGTCTGCAGAAACATAAAATAAATTGTCTTGTCATAACATTGGCTGTTTGTGATATGATGATATTCGTTTTAAGATGCAAGCTGTTAATCAGACAACCCACATGGCCTTACGTCAAACCTTTTATTTTACAATTTCAAACAAATCTAGGGAGCTTCACTCACAGAATATGGTACAGAGGTTCAATTATTCATCCTAAAACATATCAGATGGGAAACACAGGAAGCAGCTGAAAGAAGCAAGAAGGGAGTTTTGTGGTTGATTATGCAAACACTATATCCAGACAAGACATTTTCCTTCTTATTTTTTTCTTTTGATGCTACAAGTATTAAGCATAATGTAAAAATGGTCTCTACTATACATTCGCCTGATGCTTTAAGGCATTGATGTCCAAGCTTATCCTCAAAGGGCCAGTGAGGGTTTTCACTTTAACCAAGCAGTAGCCACAACTTCCACCTGTGTCAATCACTGATCTCAAAAATAAAGAAATAAAGAAATTATAAAATAAAATGAAATTAGACAGCACATTAGTGTTTCAATTTTAAACAGCCGGGTGGCAGCCATCTTGGTGATACCACCTTACTGTTGAAAGTTATATTCAAACTGCAGAAAATGATGAGGAAAGATGTACAAATGTCCAATTAATTACAAATATCAGCTAAATTATTAAGTTTTCGATGGTTCGACAGTTTTCGAGCTGTGTTGGCTTTCAACGGCTCCCTTCTGAGATCTCAAAGCAAGGTGGGCTTACCAAGATGGCTGCCAGCCAGCTTCAAAATTGAAAAGCTATTGTGCAATCTAAAATTTTTTTTAGGTCAGTGATTGAAACAGGTGGATGCTGTAGCCACTGCTTGGTTGAAGTGAAAACCTGCACTCATACTGACTCTTTACAGATAAGACTGGATACCCCTGCTTTAAGAGGAACTCCAATTCACCTACAATTATCCAATCAACCAACCATGTAGCTGTTGTGGTGTCATGTGTTGGGAAAAACAAAAAACATCCAATGTGTGGCAGTTCTGGGGAATCAGCAACTAGGGAAAATAGGCTAGTTTGAGGCGACAGTAACTTAAAATAATAAGCGTGTTGAGCAGAAGAGCATCTCAGAATGTAAAACATGTCGAACCATGGGGTTGTTGGGATACAACAGCAGAGGAGAACATCGGGTTCCTCTCTTCCAGACATGAACATGAATCAGAGTAGGCTTGAGCTCACAGGAAATTGACCAATTGAAGATGAAAGAAGGTGTTGTATATTAGTGATTAAAACTTTGGACTACTGAGCAGAAGGTTGTGAGTTTAAATCCCAGTCCAAGATAAGCCAAGATCAACAACAAGTTGTGTTGGGTTTTGGACAAAGCCCTTATTTTTTATATATTGTATTAATAAACATACTGATATAAACATATAACAGAAGGTCTAGAATTCAATCCTCTGCACCACTGTTGGGCCCTTGATCCAGGCCCGTAACCCTCAATTGCTCAACCGTATATAAAAAAGAATTAAAAGTGTCTGCCAAATGTAATCAATATAAATCTAATGACTAGGTGAGCAGGGATTCCTAGTACAGTGACCAGTGAGTGTATATATTACTCTAAATGCAATACTTTTTCATGGCTGTCCTTCACTTGTTGCTAAAATATACCACACTTTAAGACTCATAATAAATAATAGTAATTTTTGGAATATTTCTCCAGTCAACACACACACACACAGAGACACACACACACACACACACCTTTACTAAAAGCATCTTTACCCTGAGACACGTCTCCCTTCTACGCTCCTTTGTAGAGAGGTCACGCTAGTACAACACAAACAGAAATCTGCTGGAGAGAACAAAGAGTTGAGCAGACTGTGAATTCTTTATCACGATCATTTCAGGATTCGAAAGGCATGAAAACAATTTTCCACCATACTGGCAGTGAGTAGGCAGCCTCTAATACAGGAACCTGTAGTAGTGGGGAGCTTCAGGAGGTTCAGAGCACATGCTAACCTAACACAGATAATCCTTCAGAATGACAGGGTATACAAAATAACACATGACATGAGCCAGAATAATCCCTCAAACTCTGAAATGAAAATGACTGCACATTAAACAGCTGCATCTATTATGACTCCATCTAACGCCTCAAATTTTTGGCTGTTTGAACTAAAAAAATAGAGAAAATCATAGATTTATATATACGGTGTTGAGCAGTGAACCTTGATTTATTGTAAAACAATAGCTTATAGCATTATATTTTAAGTTATATTTAGCGTTAAACAATAGCTTATAGCGACTTATAGCGTTAATGAAGAAATGGCCTAAACTCCTATAACATCTACTGATGAGTAAAGTACTCATTAGTTGAGTGGTTTAAGGCCAAAGTTCATAAAGGTTTTTTCTTCTTTTTCTTTCCCTTTGAGTTATTATCCTGGTCACTAGAATTGAATGGATTTACTCCAAGACTCAATAACTTAATAATGAGAATTTCACCTAATGACAGTAAATCTAGTACAAAGTTAAATAGAATAAGTTCTGGAATAAAAAGGTCTACAGCATCAAAAAAAAACACCCATGAATTATTACACACAGCAATATAGTAAATCATTGTAACATTGTAATCTTTGTATTTAAGGACTTCTACATTATCAAGTTGGTACAAAAACATTGTAGATTTCTAGCTTAGAAGTAATTTTTTACAGAAAATGTTTGTATGTCTATTAAAAAAAAGCAGCATTATATTATGTAAGAAACTAGTTCCCAGAAAAAAACACAATAAAGACTGCTGGGTTTTGTTCCAACATTAATAATAAAACCTACAATCAATTTCCCTCATAACACTGCACAAATTGCACCTGTGAATACTGTTATTGTAGTAATGCAGAATACTGTACATTTAATTAATTAATTTAATTAGTGCCTTGCAAGTAATTCAACACCATTAAGTTAATAATAAGCCTCAAATCTGAACAGTTGAATTATATCCATAACCAAAAGTTTGTCCTTAAGGTGTCTGTGTGTATATATATATATATATATATATATATATATATATATATATATATATATATATATATATATATATATATATCTCATAACTCTCATAACAAAAGTGCCCAAGTTATTTTTTGTCGTTTTAGGAAAAACACATTTTGCATTTTTACGTCACTGAGTATTTATTAAATACTTTTTGTACAAATACTTATCAAAATAACACTAATAGAAAATAAAAATATATGAGTTAGGCATAAAATCTCAAAATGACTTAGGCACTTTTGTTATTAGGGTGTCGGTATGTCCTAATCTAGATTGTTAAAAATCATATAATAAATAAATAAATAAATAAATAAATGCAACAATATTTTCCTCCTTAAAGTATTTTAAATCCAAAATTGTACTTTAAATGGGCTATTTGTTTTAAAAAAATGATAAAGACCCAGGACCCTTTAATAGAGGTGGATAATACAAACAATTAAAATGTGTACATTTTTCCCCCCAGAAATATTAATCCTGTACATTCATGAATCATTCTATTCCTAAATTTGACTCTTTTTAAAGTTTTGGATGAAATCCATTTATTTCAAGTGACCTGACAAACAAACGAACAAGTATAATAACACAATAATTAACTTAAAAACTAAATAATAAAAATCACAGAGATCCCGGCTATCCTTCTCACAGAGCGCTATAAGAACCATGGCTTTTTTTTAAAACAATATTGCCTTGTAACAGATCTTCATTCTAAACTTCTCTATACAATTTTCTGGCCCTGAAACTGGCTCCACAGAGCTGCTCAACTCAAACATTTACATTTTTGTATGTAACATTTTCATATTTATATTTCTGCATAGTTGCATCACAACACAAAAGAAAGGGTTTATGGGTAAGAGTAGCTCAGTGGGATTTGCACTGTAGGCGAGGTGTTCACCTCAACACCACGTAAAATTTTTTGTGTGGTCCTTTGCTTCAGGTAAAGACTGACTGGTTACACCATGTACAGTATGGTGGCTTTTTCTGGTCCACTCTATCAGTTACAGTAATTCTGTTCCAACACACACACACACACACACACACTCACACACTCACACACTCACACACTCACTCACTCACTCACTCACTCACTCACTCACTCACTCACTCACTCACTCACTCACTCACTCACTCACTCACTCACAATATATAGCTTAGGTTGTCAAGTCAACCAAAAATGTAAGGTTTTTTTTTATTTGTAAAAAAGGGATTTTAAGCAAGAAGAGAAAGCCTATTTACATAAATTATCAAGGATGTGATGTTGGAGAGTGGAGACTCTCTACTGATTTGTTTCCCTTAGTGTCTAGTTAATGAAGTTAAACATTAACACAAATTCATCAGACGCCAGCTGATAAACAACTGTATGCTGCCCAAATTTATTTAAGCAACAGCCATGCTTACTTTGTGCTCTTTTTATTTTTTTACCCCTGACTGCATGTCATTAAGTTGAAAGGTAGGTAGTGTCGCTGTACAGTCGCTGTAGAGTGTATAAAATTCTATTCTATTTGCTTGCTCCTTGGAAAATTCCACCCTGAAATTCTTGCGTATTAATCTTCAAAATTAAATTGGGATGTTCAGTGGCATTTATTATATAACAAGAGTTACAAAATAAAAAGTTACAGTTTTCTAGCAGTACTTTATCCTGTGTTTCATTTACTTCAGAATTTGGAGCTGGCCAAAGTTACCCATGTTCCATTACAAGAAGTAATTTGCCATGGTTAGAAATTAATAATAGCGAGTTAATAATAGAGCACTACGCATTATTTTGCACATACAAACATATCCAGAGATGGAATTTGGACAGGACTGTGTTTACGACTGATTTAATAAGACACGTAATAAAAATCTATTAATCTACTACAGCTTTTACTTTGTTCATATCCAGTCTGTCTGTTAATTAATGTCTGTGCCTTTTGCTTTAATAGTTCTTAATATGATTTTCTTTCGATTCTGTATGATGTTTTCTATTCCCCCCCTGCTAGCTTCAGACATCCAGGTAGTGCTTGGGGTAAAGCCGCTGCTCCTCCGCATCAAAAGTAGTAAACTATGGTGGTTCGGGCATCTGATTAGAATGCTTCCTGGTCACCTCCCTTTAGAGGTTTTCTGGACACGTCTAACTGGAAGGAGGCCCAGAGGTATACCTAGAACTTGCTGGAGGGATTATCTATCCCGTCTGTTCTGGGAATACCTCGAGATCTCCCAGGATAAGCTGGAGAGTGTCGCTGGGGAGAAGGTTGCCTAGGGTTCCCTTGTAGACCTGTTGCCTCAACAACTCGACTTCAGGCAAGGAGGTAAGGGGTATGCTTATGCTGAGGACAGATGTTTTTTTGTTTGTTTTTTTTTTTTAAACTGACAGTAAAACTTGAGGGGTGACCCTAATATATTAAGGTTTTAAGTCCCCACCACAGCTAACGTCTTGCAGAAACAACGAAAACACAGCAGTAACAAACAAGTCTCTAAACAAATATTAAATAATTTAGTAGACGTACATATAATGTGCAGCAGGGTGGAATTTTCCTTTTTTTGCATGTGATTTTGCATGGACGCTGGCAGAAGCCTGTGCATGACACGTTGAGATACAGCAACACAGAAATCTGAATCCAGCCTTGCACGACATATCAGTGTTTTCAATGCAGTTCACTTTACAGGTAGCAGAAGCTTCCGAAATTACAATCAGCTCCTTTAAAATAAGAAAATGTACCACGAGTTTTTGTCGCACAGCTGGCGAAGATGTGGATCACAACACGAAAACAGTGCTGCAGCTCAAGAGGCTCCGGAGGGAACGCGAGTAAATCAAGTCGCAGGCTTTTACTAAAGTGCTAAATCTGTCAGACGAAGTGAACAGAAACAAATAAAACCTCCTGGGCCTTCGAGCCATCACATAAAATATAACTCTTAAAAACAAACGGCTCACTATTTGGTGCGGTCCTAAATGCATCCTGTATTTCATAAATGTAATGCTCAGAAATGCGTTTGTGGATCCCCTGCGTGAGAGCATGTCACATCAACAAGACGAAATGTAAAACCTCACGCGTGCCCGTACACAAAAAGGTATTAAAAGGGCAAAGTAATACTTCATCCCACATCAAAAATAACTTCCATTTTTATAGAATGTAATCTAAGCCGTCTCGTGCAAGTAAGATTATTCCCAAAAATATGGATGACAGCAGCTATAACCTATTAATACCAGTTTTATCTCTAATACTGAGTGCGTGGGTGGGGATAAAATAATTTCACAACTGTTACATTTACATGGTTAACCATTTCAACCTTCCAGTCTGATTCGTGTTGGCTTCAGCACCACAGATCAGACGAACCATCACCGTCCAAAATGCTTGTTAGTGTATGTACAGCTAAAGGCCAATACAGTACTGTTGACTGACTCCAAATAAGAAATTTGCCCTAAAGCTCTACTTGCTCCCTGACCCAGAAGAAGAGCTCTGTAAGATTACATGGAAGCCTCGGCCTCTACAGCTCCAGCACAGGTCATGATGCAGAGGGCCAGATAGGCAGAGGATGAGCCTCGGTGTTGAAAACGTACTTATCCAAACTGATCAGCTCAGGATCGTCGGAGAACAGCAGGAACAGATACTTCAGGGTCTCTCCGAGGAAGAAGCTCTCCATCTTGTCGTTGGGGTTGGGATTGACTGCGTCACGGACGTTCCCTATAGATGTGTAGCCTCCGCTGGGGACCTGGTAAAAAAAAAAAGCTTTTGAAGTCCTAGTGATAGCTAGCATAGCTTAAAATAAGGTATAGATTCATGCATGTATGTTAAAAGTGATTAAAAAAACATTTTATGACCTCTAACACTACCTCAGAACTCTAATAATGTTCTGTCAATCCTTCCTAGATTCTTTAGAATACCATGTACTGTTCTTTTTCATTCATTTGTTGAATTTAACCCGACTATGATCGCAGCAGGGCTGGAGTCGGCAGATCATTTAACAAAGAAGTACGCAGATATAAATAGGATATAACTCCAGATGTGTAAGTGAATTTCCAGAATGCAGGTTTAAAAGTTCAAAGCCAGATGTGAAAGTAGCAAAGCAAAACTCACGGCATTAATCCATCTGGGTAAGACGAGTAAAGTACTACGTACAGTGAAAGGATGTTCAATTATGCACATGTCAATATGCATCCCAGGATGGTCTTAATGATTACTTTAGAAGCTATTAGTAGAACCTAATATATAGATATAGGCACTGCCTAAAAGGGGATCTTCCAAGAGATATCTCTATTGAAAGTAATCCGAGGCTGGTGTTATAAGAGTAGCGCGGCTCCTTTTAAGGGCTGGATCAACTTCAGCCCAGGAGAAAATTAATAAATAAGTAAGTTTCCTGTGTTTCCTGACTACGGTCTGAGGCAAAAGTAGGAAAAGTTAACACCTCCTTTCGCAAGTTGATTTCCACGTTCACTTGTATCACCAGTCCTGTTAGATTAATTATCCATTTAAAAAGTTCATTTTCCATGTTTCCTGTCATGTTCGATGTTGTTTTGCTCAACGAAAGTTTGTCCGCCAAACCTGAGTTAGATTGTTGTTTATTCTGTGCAAGTTTGGGCAGTGGTGTATGAGCCTCTTATTTTGGATTTCAGTTTCTGTATTAATAATAAATCTTGCCAGTCCTCAAACAAGTCAGTGATACATAACAACCAATCAGCATGAACTTTGTGTCACGGCAGCCTTATTGGGTTTCCTTTGGTGGGCAGGCACGGACACGGGACAACCATCTAAATCATGTTCCTTGCCTGTGGTACACTGCTAACAATGTACAGTTTGCATTTATATGCAGGCTAACAAATCTGATTACATCAGGATAAAATCTGTGATATCTGTTATGCAGATTAATGACTTAACGGTTCAAATTTTTTTTTAATTTACATGTAAACTAAAATGTTCCATGAATTTCAAGTTGGGCTCAGTGTTCATATATAAGCAGTTCCGATAAAATCGCCAAATTTGTACTTGCAGGGAAAAAAAAAACATCTTATGTAAGGAAAGTCTTCATGACCATATTCAGACAGACTGTATGAGACGAAAAAAGAGAAAGTTGAAAAGATTCCCACTGATTCTATCCACTCAGGCAGTCTGCAAACCCTCTCAGGGAAGAGTGCTACTCGAACAGAACCACTAGAAAAGTAATTTTTCTGAAACCACTGTCATTATTTTAGTAAAAAGAAAGTACATGGAATAAAGCTGCGGAATTAGGACAGAGGTTTGGGGTTTCAAACTCACCCTGGTGAACTTATTAAAGCTCTCCAGGATTTGCCAGCCCCAGTCTCTGTATGTCTTGTCCTGGGTGAATCTGTAGAGGTAGAACAGACTCTCCACTGTCTCAGGTCTCAGCAGGTTGTGTCTGTCCGCTGGCTACACAGAGACACACAGTGTAATTGTATCACATTTTACTTAACTACATAATAGATCTAGAATAGAATCCCCTTCCATGAATTATAGTGTCCATCACACACAAGTATTTAATTCAGTGTATGTTTTTTGTGGGTTTTTTTTAAAGATAAAAAACAGGCTCAGGTATTTACTTTGACGTCTATATCCCGTCCGTTGCGGCTATACAGGTTGAAGTGGGCAATCTCAGGGCTCAGTCCGGTCTCCATCTGTGCATACATCTGATAACACGTCTCCATCAGCTGCACAGCCAGATCCATGTGGTCAGCTGGCAGGCCATTATGTGCTCCCAGTGCCAACGTGCCTGGGAGAAAACACACCAAATGATCCTGGAGAGAAAAACAGAAGAGGTTCCAGCAGGTCACAGATGCAGCAATCTCTATCAGTAATGTCAATGTTCTTCCTCGCAATTCAATTCAACAGAACTCATTAAGTGTACCAAATCCAAATCTGTGGATTAAACACACAGATGCCCTAAACACGCCTGGCTCACAGATTAACTCCAAATGCGAAGTGTTATCTAAACAAAAGTCTGGGCATGCCAGATTTACTGTTAATCTCTCACCATTTTGGGGTTGAGACGTCCATGAGACAGCTCTCCAACAAAGGTGTGCTTACTGGCGGTCTGTTTAAGTAGATTTTTCTTCACCCCTTCAACAGCCTGAAGGTAGTCCTCCAATAACCTAAACACACACACCCATATATTACATAATATGTAGATTTAGGCAGGGCCTAAATGCCGAGTCCCATTTGATATCCTTTATTAGCAAGTTTTTGGTAGGAACTCTCAAACCCCATACACGTATCCTACGTATATCAAGAAATTCAAACATCATTTTAATAGCTTGATTATAAAAGGGAATAAAAACGAGGTAACCAAACACGAAATCGTGGTCTCTGCATTTAGAAACCATAGCTTTAGGGAACATTTAAATAACACAAGAATATAATTAGTTCTTTATTTATTTCTTGTCATTAACAACATCACATCACATGACCCGACTAATATATGCCTTTTGTTCTCTATATTACTATATAATTATTACATTTTTATTCCTCTTTCGAGATATAAAATCTGCTGAATAGAGAGATGATTTAATCATTAAAAATCTTTACATATATCTGTTTGGAATTATGTGTTAGGCACACTTGTCCCTGTTTTTAAAAATATATTTCCTTCCTATGTTTCAAACTTGTATGAGGTATACGTACTTACATTAGGTGTGCTGCTATGTATGACATCACCTACGCACACAACACTCTCCAAACCAAGCATACGGGGGTTCCCATGTGTACACACGACGGAGGGACAAACGGATGGAGTGACGTACTCTACAGGTTTTTCTTGACGTTCCAAAAGCTACCTCGACGGTTAGACGCTTTTTTCTCATCAATGGCGTAAGCTCCGCTATTAAAGTGGTGTAGATTCTTATACAACCAACAATGTTTGCTTCATAGTCAAATTTAACAAAACACTAACACTGGAGACTCATTTCAAAATATCAAATAAACAACATGGTTGTGTGTTGGTCTTATGCACGATTCACAACAAATATGGCCTGACGCAAAAGCAAGTTGCTCGAGTCAGAATTCGGCTCAAGGTCAGATTTAAAATGTTAGGATTAAGGACCTGGGTATAGTTTAGTGAATGTGGCTTTGCGCACCACAGACGCACACAGTCATTTTCATCTGTATTTCATTACAGCTTTACTGTCAAAGAACATGGTCTAAGTGGACAATTGATATAATAACATAAAAACAAGAACACAAAAGGCACATACGGCAGTTTGTGACTCCAAAGAAGACAAGCTTCTTAATGTTTAATGATGATGTTTGAAGCAGAAGAATGAGACAAGAGGAAGAAAAATGTTCTGCATCACACACTGCATGCTCAGTTTCACACATCTGCAGCCAGCATGAAACCTGCGTCATGAGCACTGTGGCACGGACAGTACGTGGATCACAACTGCTCGAGCATACTCATCCGTAAGTCAGTTTCAACCAAATATTTTTTCTTCTGCAAGGAAATGTGCAGTACATCAAACATCGTACTACAGAAGTTGCGAACAGGCTGAAATTAGCTGGACTGCTTCTTTAATTTCAAAGCATGACTTCTTTCAGTGCCACCGTTATTAAATGCTGCTCTATTTTTTTACTGGAATATTTTTCAAAAGCACAAAGTGTGGAGGTGGAGCAGCTTTCAGCAGCAACTCAGTTTAATGTATGCACTGGCAGGAGGCCAATCATGATCAGGTGGAGAGCAGTGAGGTGAGAGGCACGCAAATGGCCAGGTGCTCTTATCAGAGCCTGTAAGCCAGACAGTCAGACAGACAGCTAACCAGACAGACATTCACCATTCCACAAAGCACAGCAGTGTGGGGTCCGATAAGAAGGGGAAAAAGCAATAAAGAAAAAAATCCTGACTGTTCCAGGTTATCCATGTAAGCTAAAAAGGCCAGGAAATGTGGACTCAGCAGTTCCCCAGTCACACTATCACACCCTTTGCCTCTCTTAAATGTGGTGCTGATAAAAATGCAATTGTGGGTAGTAAAATAAAAAGCTTTTTTTTTAACCTACAGAATAACTGATTCATTACTAATAACTTCATATACTCTGTATGATTCTCGTTATAATAACACTATAAACTCAAAGTTACTTATCCTTCCTTTGAACTGAAGGTAGTCTTTCAGCAAACTGTAGTAATTAAATCTGAACTACACCACAAAAAAAAAACTATTTTTTAAATCCCAAAAGACCACTCACGTGATGTCCTTTTTCCCTCCCTGCAGCCACTGTTTGAGCAGGTATTCGTAGTAGCTGTCTGCGCGGGCTCCCAGAGTAAACACTCCGCGGTGGGTAAACTTGCCACTGTTCGTGTTGATGAACATGGGCACTAGACCATCGCGCTTCCCATCCAGCCTGTGGACTAGCTTCATCACCTCATCCACTGCATTCTGACCAAAATCATACAACATATACATTATATACACCAACATTTGTTTTGTTCTTACACATTATGAGTTGCATATGGGGTGGGGGTGTGTGTGTGTGTGTGTGTGTGGGGGGGGGGGGGTGCTAATAATATACTACATATTGACCATAAATTTATAATTTTATTTAAGACTCATTTTCCTCCCACAGCCAAAAGACATGCACATTAGGCTGTTCCAAAGTGACTCTTGTTGTGGGTATGAGTGTGAATGATTGGGTGTCTTGGCCCTAAGATTGTCTGGCAAGCTGTACAGGGCTCCAGCCTCCCTGCGACCCTAGCAGAGTTGACTCACTGGAAATAAAATACAACGGTTTGAAATATAGATAAATAAAAACTACAATGAATACTACAACATGTACTAAAATTAAATAGAATTTCTTTACAGAACAAAATTTTTAACTTAAATTTTTGTTTAATTTTACAATCCTTGATTTGCAGGGAGTTGGTTGCTACACCACTTTGAAGATGTAGCTGAGGTAGTAACACACTAGTTCCAAAAGGTGGCAGTAATATGCAGTAATCAAAAAAAACAACAACAAAAAAACTAACACTAAATTAATTTTTACTTTAAGATGAATTAATGATCTTCAAAATTATGACTTTTAGAAGGAACAATAGCTGCTGTTATAGTAATTTGACCAGAACCTTCTGATCAGTCAGAATTGCAGTCAGTACCTGATACTGTGGGTCCTGAGTGAGCCTGCTGAGCTCACGAAACTCTAGTTGAATGCTGGTGACCTCGGCCACGGTGCTGTCCGTGGTCCAGCGTGGTGGGTGAGCGGTGCCTTTACCGATATTCACATCAGAAAAGGGTATCTTGGAAGGTGTCTTGAAAGCAGGCATTAATCTAGAACCAATATCTTTCTAAGAGTAGAGAAAGATTAAGCAGAGTAAGCACACAGACCCTCCAACAAAGCACTCACGCCAAATTAGCCTAAAAGACCTTAAAAGCTTTGTTCCGATACAAATGCTGACTATCTTTTCACTGTGAGCTCTAGAAAAGTGTTAGAAAAAAGCACTGAAGGTGTGTTAGAGCTACTGACAGCCTTGTTCAGGAACAGAGGGTCTTCTGTAAGATGGTACGTGCTCAGAAGGCCTCCGAGAATACGAATGGTGCTCTCAAACAGATTCACATCGACGTTCTTGGAAAACGATAACTCGGTCTCTACCCAGTTCCTAGCTTCCTCAAACTCTGAAAGAAATAGCAAGAAAACACAGACAGTAAGATAGAACAATTAAGTAAGAAAGATGTGCTGTGTTAGGGCCTGGCTCGAGGCTGCCGCAGTCTCACCTTCTTTCAAGCCGAGAATCCACATGGTGTCAAGCGCATCGATGAGAGTGAGACCCAAACCAAACCACTCCCTGTAAGTCTTTGAAACAGGCTTCAGCTCATCATGACCCCAAGCAAACTCTTTATAGCCTTTCCATGCGTGCCTAAAGGCTTCTTTGACAGCCTCCACCCGATCCACTGGGTTCACTGGGACTAAAAAAGGGCATCTAGTTAAATTGTTTGAAAATAATTTAACATATAATAATATTGTACATGAGGCTAACTGGCTAATCGACACTAGGTGTGAATGTAGGGGTGAATAGTTGTGTGTTGGCCTGCGATATGGCGAGATGTTCAGGATGTACCCCACCTTCGCCCAGCATTGGCTGAGATAGGCACCAGCCTCCCCATGACCTGACCCTGACATACTGCAGGATTAATAGGATTCAACCTAAGTGCAATTGAGATGAATGGTGTACAATACTTTTATCTGATGTAACAAAACTATGTATTGATACAAAACAGGTGGGGTTAAGGTCATTTAATGATTTGATAAAGCGCTGGGCACAAATAAAAAACCAGATATAACAAAATACTATAACAACAAAGTTTTTATTCTTAAAGGAGGGTACAAAGCACTCAAACATGGGCATGCTTTCTAGCCTAAATGTTGAAAATTTTGGTTGGGTTTTTTTTTGTTTTTGGAGTACATCAGGGGAAACAGGAAAAAGCCAGAGTAACATCCAAACTCATCGGTAGTGATCGGTGTAACATTGGTATAAAATAAAAAATTAAAAATAGGTGCAACATCTGAAGATTCCAGTCACATTTCTGGTAAATTTTAATGGGTTTTATTTGTTTGTTTATTTTTTTTAAACAATATCGGAATCACATCGGGAAACAATTGGAGAACACTGGTACATATCAGAACAAAACTGGCTAAAACATCGGAACAACATCGTAATATAATTGGGATAATGATCGGTATTGTGTGAGCGCACCCTTAAAGGGAGAGGCCGGTAAGCAGTAAGAGAGTGTGTGGTTTGGTGCATTAAAAAAGCCTCAGTGACAAACAGAAGGCAACTGAAAAGTGCCCGGTTTAAGAACTCTCTCTGTGTCTCGGAGTCTTTGGTATCTCGAACAAGCTATCTCTGTTACAAGCAATTTTTCTTTAAAGTAAGTTTCTTTTTAGTTTTTTTTTTAAATATAAGCTTGAGAAATACGACATAAAGAAAAACCTCTTTTGTGCAATAATAATTTTATTTTTAGGTAACTGTAGTGATCACTATAGAGTTGTCGATCCAGGTAGAAGGTGGATTTTTCCTACCCATTTGTAAAGGGACGGCTTCTTCAACCTCTGCGGCTCCTGCTGCCTCCTGTGGCTCAGCATCCTGCACGGCTTCGATCATGGCCCCTCGCCAGCTGTGCAGGCAAAAGCGAATAATGAACCAAGCCGATAAACATTTAGGGGAATCAAAAGGAAGTAAATAAATAAAATAAATCAAGCATTTAAAGCATTTCTAAGCGTTATGTGTCTGTATTAAGGCTTCTCTTGGCCTGTTCTTAAGAGTTGTACAGATTAATCTAATCCGAATCTATGAAAAAGAATTTATAACTTTACTTAGTACTGCTTCTTTACGGCTGTCACATTATTCATTAGCTTAATGGCCTTTAATGCATTCTAAGCCTCTGTGAAGTGACGGAGGTGAATGCAAAATTATTCTGACTGAGAACTATGTTCTGAATACAGGGAGCACAAATGGCACCATAAGCAGTGCTATTTAAATAAGCACAATGCTAATAGGACCAATACAGAACTACACTCTATTAATTCCGCATAATTACACTATGTTCTTGCATTAGATCTAAAACTCAAGTACTCAGTATGTGTCATAGGTTGTAGTTACTTGGGCTTTTTCTATTCACCGTGCGGCAGCAGATAATGTATACAGTCTATAATGCACTGCGTTTCTAATGAACTGGGATAATACCTAATGACCGTCTGCGCTTCTTCCTCCTGTTCGTCTTCTCTTCTGATGGCTAATTCTTCTCTGTCCTTCACCTGCCATTCTGACACATTTCCTCGTTTCTGTAAGCCTGGAGGACCACGCTTGCTTGGAGGTTTCTTCTGCAGGAGTTAAAGCACACCAGCAAGGTGGTCATGTGACCTACTTCATCATTTTCATTCTCCACATGGAGCCAGAGAAGCTGTCCTTGTAATAATATAAGCAGAAGAACAGATATGATAGCAAGTTACTCTGAACATCCTTGAGATGGTTATCCACGGAAACAGATTTGTGTGAAAGGTTTTGAATTGAACTTCTTAAATTGCAACATTTAAGTATTTTGTTTTCTTTTTCTTTAAAAAGCTAAAAGTAAAACTTTACCTGCAATCAATGTATTCATGTCCTTATGTGCTGTTATTACTACTTTATGATTGTGTGTTTATTTCTTACATATAACATCCATTTAAAGCCAACCTATAAAACAAGAACGATACTCACTGAACAATAAAGGGAAATTAAGCTGTCACTCAAAAATTCATTATCCAATAGGGACAACCCCTACAAAGAACCTGCTCATATTAGAGATTTGTGCCCGAATCGCGAAGCAGAGAGTGAAACGAAAGTGCTGGTAACTTAACTGCAAAGACAAATGTGAGCAGAGAGTAGAGAGAACCTTTGCTGATGCTAGCAGCACTCAATGAACAACTTCCAGGGAACTGAGCTGTCACTCAAAAAAGTATTAGCCATTGAGGACACACCTTTGAAAAACCCCACCCACACACGAGATTTGTGCCAAAATCGCAACTAAAAATGAAAACACACTCATCTTCCTGTAAACTTTGATATCCATGTGAACTTCAGATACTACTTCTAACCAAGCATGGAATACTGACCAGAGCAGGAGGCCTGGGAAGGACAAATGTGTTCGGTCGTTGTGGCTCAGCTGGTTCGTTGTGTTTGACCTCAGGTACGGGTTTTACGATCTGATCCGGGGAGATAGGATGGAAAGCCAGATTCTGCAAGTTATCCCCAACATCCCGGAGTGATCCATCAGACAGATCTGAAGTGATGGCAAGAGAAAGAGCAATTAATTCAAACTAATTACCAAGCGTCGGTGTAAACAGAAAAGCAACCCGGTGACTCAGCTCTATAAGAGATCTATAAGAGTAACAGAACATATATACAGTATAAACACTGGTAACATCATCAATGTCCAAAAATATCTTTGCTGGCATTCTCACAAAATCATAATATTGTTTTATAAACCATTTTTGTTACTTGTAAAAGAATTGTTGAACACATGAATGGTCCTGGGTGGCATGGTTACATAGTGGTTAGCACATCCACCTTACAGCAAGGAAGAACTGTGTTCAAGTTACAGGCTCGGCGAGGGTGTTTCTGTGTGGAGTTTGCATGTTCCCCCCATGCTTGCGTGAGTTTCCTCCGATTACTTCAGTTTCCTCACATATTCCAAAGACATGCACAGTAGGCTAATTGGCTGTTCCAAATTGTCCCTAGGTGTGAGTGTAAATGGTTGTGTGTGTTGGCCTTGCAATAGACAAGCTCAGAGTGTACCCAGCCTTCACCAAGAGTTGGCTGAGATAGGCTCTAGCATCAGATAGATCAGAAATCATTACACAGAACACTGAGCTCGATCAAATTCCCGTCTGTGGTTAGCCTTAGTAACAGTCACCCCAAAACACCCTCACAACCTGGGTTTACCCTGAATGCAGCTTGACAACCCACAAATCTCACGGCCGGAGGAGAAAAGTACAGAATGGTCAGAGCAATGCTTTCAGTCATTTATAGTGGAGGAAGATGCCTCGGAGTCAAGGGAGTACGCCGTTCTGTCACAGCGATTTGGCAAGGAGCCCAAATTATGTCCTGTGGCTTTCCTCTCCAAATAGCTCTCCTCTGCAGAACAAAACTATCACATTAGTAAAGGAGCGATACTGGCTGTCAAGCATATGCTGGAGGGGTGGACACATTAACTAGAGGGCACTACACACTTATTTACTGTTTTCACTAACCCCAAAAATCTTTAATACCTCTGAGCGGACAAATGCCTGAACCCTGCACGCCTGACATTTTTCAACAGGGTTCATATCACCGTGTCCTATTGCACAGGGTCCAAAAATACCAAGGCGGACTCTGTAAAGCATGTCTCCATCTAAGAAGCCCGGATTAGGTCCAGAATTCATCCTGAAACTAAAAATGCTATCCCTTGGGACTTTGTCAAGAAAATGCTCCTGTAGCACATTGCTGCTGTATTCCTCCCTGGACAAATCTTTTAGCTTTAACAATTCCTGGGATCACTCATAAAGCAGACTCGCACGGCACAGGCTAACAAACATCCAGGAGCACGGACAAAGCATGAGCCGCTCACTGATAAATGGCCAATCATGTGGTCCAACATTCACAAGAATATTGCATCCTGTTAATCCTGCTATGTTAGGTATGTAAGCTATGTTACATCCACACTGGAGTCCACCACTGAATCTATTTCCGATGGGCACACTCAGTGTACAGTTATAGCCAATATAAACTCTAATTTTCTGAGCTCACCACAACTCACTCCAGCTCACCCTCCAACTAATCATGCATACCCCCCCCATCCATCACACACTAGGACAGAGACTATACTGGGACACTGCACACATACACATTACGACACGTCATACAAACTCTTATTGGCAAGCCTGTTGATTCTTTAGGAGCCTGAAGTCAACCCATCCAACATCCATCACTGATTACCATGATACCATCCAACCAATCACTGATAGCCATGATCCCATCCGACCAATCAATAAAAACCAAGATCCTATCTGACCAATCAATGAAAACCAAGATCCTATCTGACCAATCACTCATAACCATTACACTTATCCTACCAATTGGTGATTATAATACAAATGACACTATATTATACAAATGACAAATTACTGATATCTGTGAACCCATCTGGCCAATCAATGACAACCATAAACCAATCTGACCAATTATTGATGACCATGATCTCATCTGACCAATCACTGATAACTATGATCCCATCCAATTAATCACTGATGACCATGAACCTATCTGACCAATCACTGATAACCATAACTGCATCAGACCAATCAATGATAACCATGACCCCATCCAATGAATCACTGATAACCATGATCCCATCTGACCAATCACTGACAACTATGACCCCATTGACCAATCACTGGATACCATGACACTATCCTACCAATGACTGATAACCCTGATCCCATGTGACCAATCACTGACAACTATGACTCTATCGACCAATCACTGATAACAGTGATCCCATCTGACCAATCACTGGAAACCAAGACCCCATTGGCCAATCGGTAATGAGTATGACCCCATCTGATAAATCACTGATAACAGTGATCCAATCCGACCAATCACTGATATCCATGATACTATTCTACCAATCATTGGTTTCCCTGATCCCATCTGACTAATCCCTGACAACCATGACCCATCTAAAAAAACACTGACAACCATGATCCCATCTAAAAAAACACTGACAACCATGATCCCATCTGACTAATCGCTCATCACCAGTGTTTGTCATGCCTTTTTATTCATACAATGAGAGACACGGCACTGTGGCATGTTGAACAAACAAGACTTGAATTTTGAATCATGTTACTGATTATTGTTCGCAGCTTGCCTGACCATTATCCTGTCCCTGACCTTGAACTCTGTTGTCTGATTTGGATCTGTTTGCCTCGATGTGTTAAAAGAAAACAAACTGCTGTCGCACAGAAGGAGTAGTTTGCCTCCCCCGTGCGCAACAGAGTGAAGGTGAGAATACCAAACAAAATTATTAATGTGAGATGGGGAGGGGAAGGCCTCCAGGGGTGTCAGATAATATCAGTAAGATCAAAACAAAACCTTGAAACCATTCCAGATTCACATGCTAATAAAAAGCTTGTTTGCAGAGGGGTTTTTTTCCCCCTCAGAAAAGGGGGAGGACTTTCTGCAAACCTTCGAGTGATCATTCAAACCTGCGTACTACAGTGTAAAAAGGCAATGCTCCTATTCAGAGGAAAACTCAAAAGACTGGCAGGTCTGATTCTATCATTTATTCTTTTGTGCTATTTTGGGTCTGTGAATGTTCTAAAGAATAAAATCAGCTTCTGTCATCTCGCTTCCTGACAAAGATCAAAGATAATTTTTTTTTAGCTTGGTTGTGCTCCACTATATTATAATGATTCCACATTGCTCTTGCATTCATTACTCATCATTAGTCACTTCACTTAAGAGCTAAAGTTAGCCAAAAAGGTTTCTGTTTCCCTTCCCACTCGCACCAGGCAACTAAGCAGCATAAATGCAATGTCTAATCAGGTTTCATGTGTGTTCTTACGTTCTTCTCACTGCTAGGCTACTTGTGTGAAGCCAAAGATGATGAATTTTTTTTTTTAACACTCACCTGTCCATTGTTCGGAGAGGCTGGGGTAAGAAAAGATCCCTCCGATGAACAGAATGCAGAACAGAGACAGTATCAGACTGCGCTGCAGCCGGGAAAACTGCTTCCATTTCTGAAAAGATGATCAGAGACCAGAAATTATTAGCACGTCCAGAAAGGAGGGTTATGATAAATGTATCTTAATTTCTTCTGTAATAAGAAATATTAACACATGATAGGTATCTTAATTATTACTATACATACAAATACAACCACACAAATATATTGTTATAGGAACACAATGAATGGAACTGAAATATTTTTGTATATTTTCGTTTTACACGCCCACCCGAGGGTTTAGGAACTCTTTAGTGGCAGTACATGACTTCCTGTTTCACTGGGACAAAAAAGCTAAATTTGTATCATCAACATCGAAAAGACCAAAGAATATACAAATATAATGGGATAAAACTGTGTTGACCTTAAAAATGACCCCACCAATAACCACTGTTCTGTTTTGAAGTTGAAGTTTTAAAGAACCTGCTTAGAAAAGGTCAGAAATGTATTTTGGTCTGCATGCACAGTTAGGATGGTGGTTACAGAGCTGAAAATGGGAAGTTTGAAGAAGATGGTAACATTTTGGGGTCAACAAATCCAAAAATATACAAATAAACACACCCTTATGCCTATGCCAATAAATATATTTGAAAAGTGTGCCAGGAGACCGGTAATAGTGGTATAAAGGTTTAATTTAATAAAAGATTGCAAACATAAGTCTTTTCACATAAAACACACTATTGTTATTACAAACTTCTTAATAAAGAAAAACAAACAAGCAATAACTCCACACACAGCAAGGCAATACCGTTCCACAACAAGTTGCATGTGATTCATATGGAAAATTTGCATTAAATAGTTTGCAAAGGAATGAACAACGGGACATACTATTCATTCCTATAAACAAAGCGGACACTTGTCTGATGTATGTAAACGGAAGCGTGTGTAATATGTAGATGTGCCTAGTTTTATTTTATTTAAAAGTTCACTAGTTTATATCTGACTTGTTAGTTTAATATCTGTATACTGTAATTTTTGCCATTATCTTGCCTTATATGAACTAACGCATTGACGTCTTATCATTGCAATTCTGCCCATTTACGAGAATGAAATAGACTACTAATTGTGGCCTTTTCAAAGTGGCTAACATAAACTATCAAATGGATTTTAGCAGATTGAAACTTTGAAAATGTAAGTAAAAACCACCTAATGTTATATATGTTTATACATATGCATAACAGGAGAGTTTAAAAGGCTTGCCTATCATTTCACTTTAAGAAGCTGGAGTTCAGCAGACACTACCTGTCATCATGGTCAGATGAAACACAAACAGAGCTTTCTAGCAGTGAATGCTGAAGGTAGACTTGGCATTAAAATAAAGGTTGGTTAAACATAAAGGTATATAATCCAGAAAGATAATGAGCGAAGACTGAGAATGTGTACAGAATGTTTTGGGGCTGTTTTTCCTTGGACACACCAAGTTAGAAGTTTGTCCTTTGACCGTTGTCCCAATAATCACAGAATCAAGCTTTCAACTTGGCCATTCAAATCCACTGACATCTCTGAAAACCTGTAAACAAATGCTGAAGAAAGAGGAACTAGAACCATTAAGGATCCAGACATATCCTGTACTGAAAAGATATTTCAGAGTCCATTCTCTACACAAGACTTTTCCCCTTAGAATAATATGACTGCTCACATATTTCAGTGTAAGCCAATTTTAGGATTTTTAAAAACCCATTCTGTTCAAGGGTGCCAATAATTTTGAAGATGATTACTACAGAGCGCATAATTTTCCTCTATTACATCCCATCATACTGATCGAAGCTAATTCTGCTATAAACGCTGAATGTGCCATCCTGAACAAAGCTACAATATTAAACTAATATCTAATGAACTGGGGCAGAACGTATAAGATATGGGACTACATACATATTAGGCAATCAGGCGTCTAGACAGAAAAATGAACACAATTAGCAGAAAATGGAAAGCATGAAGAAAACTAGAATGGGTCATTCACACAGACAAATATACTAATCAACAAAGATTCCTCACCCACTCATTCCCCAACATAATAGGGAGCTGTCAGGGAAACCGATATAAAATTTTCGATCATCATTCGATAACTGTCCAAGCTGTACCATCGCGTCCTAGCATTCATTCATTCATTCATTTTCTGAACCGCTTATTCCTAATTAGGGTTGCGGGGAGGCTGGTGCCCATCTCAGCCGACTCTGGGCGAGGGCGGGGTACACCCTGGACAGCTCGCAAGGCCATCGCAGGGCCGACAGTCACACCACCATTCGCACTCATACTCACACCTAGGGGTGATTTGGGACAGCCAATTAGCCTACCGAGCATGTTTTTGGACTGTGGGAGGAAACCGAAGTACCTGGAGGAAACACACGCAAGCACAGGGAGAACTTGCAAACTCCACACAGAAACACCCGAGCTGGGAATCGAACCCAGGACCTTCTTGCTGTGAGGCAGATGTGCTAACCACTACGCCACCGTGCCGCCCCGAGTCCTAGCAAATAAATATAAATAGTATATACGTGAAATAGTAAATGAGTCGCATGTTTACATGTCCACTGAAGGAAGAGTAAACTAATTACAACTGTCTGAGTGTAAGAGTTTCGTGTGTAGGTCAGGTTTTGTGTTACTGAGTGGAGGGTAAAAAAAAAACAAAAAAACTATCGACTCAAGAATGTGGGTGGTACGGTAGTTAGCATATCTGCCCCACAGCAAGAAGGTCCTGGGTTCAAAGTCCCGGGCTTGGCGATGGCGTTTCTGTGGGGAGTTTGCATGTTCTCCCAATGCTTGCGTGGGGTTTCCTCTGGGTATTCCAGTTTCCTCACACAGTCCAAACACATGCACGTTAGGCTAATTAGCTGTTCCAAATTGCCCCTAGGTGTGAGTGTGAATGGTTTTGTGTGTGTGTGTGTTGGCCCTACAATGGCTTGGCCAGTTGTTCAGGGTGTACCCCTCCTTCCAGCCTCCACACACCCCTAGTTCAGAAAATGGAGGGATGTATGGATGAACTCAAGAATGTTAGAGACACTGTTAAGTCCATAAACAAGACTTATTATATATGGATAAGTAGCAGCTGGTGAAATTCCCCTTAAATAGCACCTTTTCAACAATCACAACCAAGAATTAAAAAGAACTGTATAAATACTACAACCAGCTGTCAGCGAGCTGATCTTTTCATTATGGTAAACGGTTAAGGGGGAGATCACACTAGCGGTGCGATAGAAAAGCGACTGACACGAATGGTAATTCACGGCTGTCGCTTTTCATTCTCAAATTTGTCGTGCGACATTTGTAGCACTGCATTTTGGTCGCCCGGTACGTGAAGTCATCGCAAAAAATTTCAAACAAGTTTGAAATTTACACAAATGTTGCAATACGAGGCTCTGACGCGGAATAGTCTCAAACTGTTCTCAAACAGTCCGTACATGTTGCGAGAAGGTTGCAAAGTTGTCGCAAGGACAAAAGCGACAAGTTGGAGATTTCCACACAAAGTGTTTTGCCATCATTCGTATCTTATTTGCATTTTGCTTACGCTACTAAAGGCGGATGGTTTGAGAACAAAACACGACTGATTTACACAACCGGAGATTTATGGGGTTTTTTGCCAACCACACGCAAACCAATCACAAATGACTCACAAATCAGTTACGCAAATTGCACGCGATATTTGTATTTAAGCCACAAAACATTCGCTTGCAGGTGGAGTCGCAAGACATCTTGACAGAAAAAATAAAAATTAATAAATAAATGACAAAATAAAAACAATTCACATCACTTTTCTATCACACCTCTAGTGTGAATATGTTTCAATATGATGATGAAACATATTTAGAGGCTGGAAACTTATAAGCAATCAGCATTAACCCCAAACCGCTGAATGGATGATCGAGAGCCGACACAAAGGCAGACTGTTTTCATACTGACCCTCAAGCAGGACTGCTTTCGGTGCTTTCCATTATTATAGCTGCGCTCTTCCAAAGTCAGAGAGACAAAGTCCTTCCTCTGTGCTGAATACATTTCTCCTCCTCAGCAACCACAGACACTGAGCTAGAAGAAGAAAAACAAGGAGACAGATAATACGAACTGGAAGGAAATTAGGAGAACCAATAAACATACGGAGATTTAGCTCGCTTTACTGAGCTGTCGAGCTTCTAATAATGTGAGAAGACCTATTGTTTCTATTGCAATGTGAGATGTTGCAGTTAATGAAAACTGAGGTGTGGAGTGAAAACAAATCTTTTGATTTGATTTATTACCAGCTCTGATACACTGGCATGAATAAACGGAGTACTTTCTGTAAATAGATATCATGTATTCAAGGAGCACGGCATTTGTCACAATATACATTCATGAGAAATGAGTGCAAAGGAAACAAAGTCCAAAGAAAACGGCATCAATGCTAATTTGATTGAAATGGATGAAGGAGCTCGGGGTGTGTGTCCACTAGTGTCATATTTACATCATATCCATAAGTCACTCCCTAATTTGCCAGCACATGCTTCTAACTTACATAAAACTCATCACTAATTTGTGCAGCCAGCCAATAAAGAAACACATTCAGCAGATGACAATCACTTGAGAGCTTTGAATAAGTCAAAAGTTAATGGTATCACATCGCAATATGGTATTATTTGAAGAATACCCGTTTATTATAATAAGAGTGAAATGATATCAAAGTCTAAACTGACTTTACCTCAGAAAGATATCAACATATTTCATTGTTATTTTATATATATTTATTCTCTCCGTACTCACTGGATATGTGCGATCATTCATTCTGACTGGCTAATCTACTACTAGGATATCACTGCATATACCATTAGTAGCTGTGTTAACTGCTAAAGCTAATAATAATAATGCTAACGCTAACGCTAATAATAATAATAATAAGAGGTGTTGCTCCAGCACATTGAGTCAGCTGAGGTGCTTCAGGCATCTGATTAGAATGCCTCCCGGTTGAGTCTCTTAAGAGTCCCAGGCATGTCCAACTCGGAGAAGGCCCCGGGGTAAACCCAGAACTTGCTGGAGGAAATATATATCCAGTCAGACCTGGGAACCAAGTGAAAGCAAACACTGAGTGAATGATGAGGAGCTTCTTCCCGCAGGCCGTTCGGGCCCTGAACCAGAACACTGGTACCTGGACACTGTAGACTCTCCCCTACACATAAACATCAACTGATGCTGCACACAGACGCTTGTCACTTTGCACAGAGACAGTTTACACTTTACAGACAATTACTTGAAAAATCGCTACTGCATTACATTATATTTCATTATATTGCCTGTACATTTGCATATATATCACTTATATTTCCTTTTATATATATATATATGTTTTTTGTATCCTATATTTTATTTTATATTTATATATTTTCTTTATTTCTATTTTTTTTGCATTTTTATATTTATACTGACCTTTAAAATCCTTTAAAAAGTTTTAGTTATTGTTATTTTTGTCTTGTTACTTTGATAGTTTATTCTTTACATTTTGGACAGTTGTACTAAGCATTTCACTACATATTGTACTGTGTACAATTTGAATAAAATTTGAATTTGAACCCTTTGACATTGTTAACAACAACAACAATAGTAATAATAATAATAATCATCATCATAATGGCTTGTCATGTTACAGAGAAACCAGAAAGTACTAACACTGGAGACTCCTTCCTTAAATATGCTAATTAGCAAATTAGTAAAAGCTTCAGCCTGTAAATGATTAAACGTTTTTTTGTTTAGGAAATAAATAAATAAACAATAACACTGCCCAGACAGCCCCAGTGTTTAAACTGTCACTACAGAAGAGATAATAGTATTTTAATAGTGGTGCTGAAACCTGTTATAGAAAATTAGTGAGCACCTCCTGACCTATCAGGATGGAGAGATGTGGGATAAGTGGAATATAACAGGCAGGTACTGGGTGATTATGGTATGAAACAGAAGGTGATGGGTTTGTGTCAGAGAAACCCTGAGAATTTAGATTGGTTTGTGTGTGTGTGTGTGTGTGTCTGTGTGTGTTTGCTGGTTTGTGGCTTGCTCAGACAATGTACCTCATACAGACAACATCCACCTCCATCCTCACTGTTCCGAGAACATGTGGAGTCTAAATGTTACCTTAAATCTGTTTACATCCAGAGATCCAGTGATCCGAACCACAGGCAGCGTTGTTAGCTTTCACTCCCCTGTTCCCTGCTGCTAGCCATGCAGCTAACCCATTAGCATCACCGCCTAGCATAGCAGGCTAACTAGCACCATAACTCTGACATACCGCCTTTGCTATAATAAAAATAATAATTATAATAATAATAAAATAATAATAATTCCGAGTAAAACCGAGTTCACATTTTCTTCCCTGTCTACATTTATTCAACTGAGATGTCTGACAGGACAATGTTTACTCAACAGCAGCTGCTTGTGTCACGTGACAGCGCCGGTGTGACGTCGTCAGTGAGCCCGCCTCTAAAAGACCCACCGTTAGAATGGACATCTGACTACAGAGCATCCCAGCCCTAGTCTTCCTCTCTTATACATCTAGTAACGGTATCTACTCCTCTGGAAAGACTTTCTATTCCATGTGCTGACATGCTGGGCACTGATGCTGGGCGAGGAGGCCTAGGTTCCAGTTCTATCCCCATGGGATTGATGTCAGGGCTCTGGATGTGGATGTGGATGTTGAGATCCTCCACACCAAGCTCAGAGTTCACTATGCACAGTCATGTGGTGGTGTGGTTAGGGTGCTGGGCTCATGATCGAGAGGTTAGGGATAAGACCCCTGGGAAAGGTTGAAAACCGCAAGTGTGCCTCTGTCCACCCAGCAGTTTAAATGGGAACCAGTGTATATTGGAAAGGTAACCGGGGATAGTCTAGCATCCCATCCAGCAAGTGTTAAACCCCTAGTCACTTTATGATACCTTTACCTACAATGGTGGCGTATGGTAAGCACATCGACCTCACAGTGAGATGAGTGAGGCACATACTCCGCCAGGTACTCTGGTTTCATCCCATAGTCCCAAGATGCACATTAGGCCAATCGGAGGTTTTGTGTGTGTGTGTGTGTGTGTGTGTGTGTTAGCCCTGCAATGGACTGACGAGTTGTTCATTGTGTACCGCGCCTTCACTCACTCGACAGAGTCACTCACCCGAGTAGTATTTACTTGCTGGTACTATCCACTCCTGTGGATAGAAATCTCCCGGTAGCTTCCGAATGCTGTTGAAGTTTGATTCATCACTCCAGACATTCCTTTGGACTCTTTGGAGTCTAGTGTCAGCTTTTTTTCCCCCACCACCTGAGCTGACACTCTGTGCTGTGCATTGTGATATAAGGCTTGTTTACAGCTTCTTGGCCATTCAAACCCATTTTTAAGAAGCACATGATGCACAGATGTCATGCTGTTGGTGCTTTCAGAAGCAGTTTGAGCTCTTGAGTGAGTGATGCTACAAACAACAGGTGATTTTTATTTTCACACTGAATACTCTAATATTCAATAGCCTGTTCTGTGGGTTTGCATGGATTGCTTCATTGTTGAGTTGTTGCTCCTACAGGCTTCCATTTCACAATAATAGCATTTACTTGATCATGGAAAATCTAGCTTGGCAGAACCTTCCTGTCATGGCTGGTTAACTCAACAATTCTATAATATCTATTAGATACATAAATGGTTATTACATCTACCAATGGAGGAGGTTATGTGATTGGTTATGTGTGTGTGTCTTTGACCACAATAATTTGAAAAACTAATGAACGGATTTCCATAACATTTCAACCAAATGTGGGTCTAGGGCCAATAAAAAACTGATAACATTTTGAAAGTGATCTGGATCTGGATTCAGGACAGTTTCGAAGGATTTTTTAACATTGCTGAAATCCACAGAATGCGCTGGGAGAAAAAAAAATACAAAGTAAAATCTTACTTCTTTTGAGTCTTCGGACACACGCATGCTGTCTAACTTGAAGATGATGTTGAATTTCTAATTATTTAATTACATCCCAGCGTTAATCCCAGCGTAATGATTTGGTTCAAGCATGTACTTGTGGACTGCAGACAGACTTACAATTTTGTGTGGAATGAAAATCAGTGTGTCACAGTACCTTCCACGTTGCTCACACAAAATGTAATGAATCAAAATGCAAACTAATCTGTATTTGTTACAATACTACGGTACAAAACTAATCTGTATTTGTTACAATACTACGGTACAAAACTAATCTGTATTTGTTACAACACTACGGTACAAAACTAATCTGTATTTGTCTTTATGAGTATGTCAGCTGCTCTTACGTAGAACTTACAAAACTGATTTTTGATTGTACTGTTGTTTATTTTCACCAGTTTTACAATTACGAAGTAAACATTTATGATCACTGTCCAAAGGCCACTTGCTCATGATCTTCATGATTCTCCCAGAACATTCAGCACAAACGGAATGATACACATTTGCTGACATTTTTTTTAATAAACATCAGTGTCAATTTCAATTATACAAAACATACAAAATTAACACACAATTACAAAGGAATACATGTCATTTCTTCTACTTGAATTATATATTGAGAGCAGATGACCAGCAAATGACTTAAAATGTCTCAACGTACTGTATTACAAAGAAACAATTTATTATCTATCTCTGACAATTTAGAAAAATAAGTTAAAATGATAACAGTACACAGTCGTATGTATAATAACTTTTTGTTGATGAGTGTGAAGGTGTTTACCTGCTGATTATAAGGAGTACTCCAATCACTAAAAATAATTTCTCACATATAGAAACATGGATGTACTAATTTTTTTAAAAACACCCAACCATATTTTTTAGAAACATGATATGCCATGTACTCCCTGAGGTCTACATGTCATTACTGTTGAAAGAAAACCTTACATTGCCAAACCAGGATGTGTCTTCTAAAATTGTAAAAAAAAAAATAATAATAATAAATAAACAAAGTCCCAGAATTTCAGTTGTTTTCAGCAAAGAGAGATTTTTCATAAAAGCCCAAAAACACCAAACTCATTCATTCTAGTATGTGTGTTATAATAAAATATATGTTACTTAGTTATTAGTATGTACTACACGTGAATGGTGTGATCTGATTGGTCTGCTATCTTGGAAAAATCATTATTCCACGTGGATAATGCTTGAATTAAAATGGCGGACACTCCAAAGTAATTGTAAAAATCTTGTTTTAGTTCATCCTCTTGTGTTTCTGTGCAGTATATACTCCCTTTATAGTGGGTGGTTTATTTACATTTCCTTGTAGTATATACTAAAATCTGAATGAATATGCTATAAAGATGTTCCATCTCGGATACTACTCAGGGAATCCATCTCGCCTTATAGCATATAACAGCAATAACTGTTAATTATACCACAGCACTGTTGAATCCTCAAATCTGATTGGTCAGGTGGTGTGAATTGTAAAATTGGCTATAGATCTTATTAATTTGCTTGATTTAAGATGTTTCTTAGTGTCTGTAGTGACATTTCATACAAAGAGCTCATGAGTATATTAAAAAGAAAATCTGTTTAATAAACATGGGTGGTGATGATGGGGGTAACGTCATGAGGAGACCTTTATTAAGCATTTTGGAATGAGTCTCCTGTCTCTACACTTTATAACAGTCAGAGGTAAAGCTGTAACTTCAAGCTTTATAACCCGGGAGAGTCTTTAGGACAGAAAAATGTAATCTTTTAACATGACAATTTCTAAGTGCGTTTAAGCGCCTACAATATTCACGTTACTATAAATCAAAAAGAAAAAAAAAGTGTCACTCTTTAATAAATAGAAATTGCTAGCATTGCAGGGGGTGGCACGGTGGCATAGTGGTTAGCACGTCTGTCTCACAGCAAGAAAGTCCTGGCTTCAAGTCCAAGGAAATGCTGAGGGGTATCTGTGTGGATTTTGTATGTCCTCCCTGTGCTTTCATGGGTTTCGTCCAGGTACTCCAGCTAACTGGCTGCCTGTAGGTGTTTGAAAGGATGTATGTATTAATTAGCCCTGCGATGGTCTGTTCAGGATGTACCGCATCCTCGCCTAGTGTTGTCTGAGATAGGCTCTAGCCGGTGAGACTCTATTAGGACTAAGTGGAGTGAGAGCGCTGGCAGGATGCTGTGATATAATAAGAATACAAATACATCGTTATATATGCTGTTAGAGGAAATTAATCCCAATCATTGATTTTTTTTTTGAGCTGCACACCTTGACATGTTTTATTCATTATGCTATGCTATGTAACTGTAACATCAATATCATCCAGTATAGCACAGCAGTTCCATTTTTCTGTCATATTACATGTTAGCACCTGAGAAATGAAAATCTGTTCAATTTATCAATAAAAAAAACAAAAAACAAAATCACAGTTAACTCTAACACCATAAGACCATCATACATAATGCTAATCACTAGAGTATAAAGGAGGAAATCATTTCAGATGGTTCCGTTTGTCGTCTAAACTGCAGTTAGATCAGGTCAAAGCTGTGTTCACTTCGAAACACATTGTTTTCCTTAAAAAAATGATTATTATGATGTTAATCCTGATGGATAATGAGTGTATATATAATTTGGTTCTTCAGTTAAATACTGTGCAACCACATAGTGGTTACATGAACACTCTGCCATGCATTTGAATTCCCACATTACTGAAATGCAAAAAAATTACAAAGAAGGAAAAAAAATACATAGTCCAGAAAAAAAAGGATATAACTTACAAAATGATAATGTGTGTAAACAATAACGTTCTTAAAGAGCACCAGCAAAAATGGGCTTCCCTAAATTGTCACTGATGTGTCATGAGGATCGTAAAGGAGCATGAGGTACAACCCATAGGTCTTCCCTTCATCCTCATGTTGTACAGTTTACCTCTTTTGTTTTCTGCTGCCATGTGTGTGTGTGTGAAATGTTATACCCGTTATTGCAATTTCTCTCCCTCTTCCAATCTAGCTGAAACACACAGGGCCTACAGTAAAGCCAAACTCATGTGAAAGGTTGCTGCTGGCAAACAATGCGACATCCCTCAGAGGAAGCAGGTCTTTATCCTCAAACTGAAGCACAGACTCCCGTGGCCCAGGATCCACTTCCTTAGCGGGCTGAAAACACACACACACACACACACACACACACACACACACACACACACACATTTATACCTTATACTGAAGAATATCTTGCGATTGTTAGTAGACTGGTCACCCTGACGGCTTGAATGCACACACTCACTCACCGAATCCTATTAGGGTTGCTGGGAGGCTGGAGCCCATCTCAGCCAACATTGGGCAAAGGCAGGGTACCCCCTGAAAAAGCTCGCTAGAGCATCACAGGACCAACACACAAACGTTGAAACACTTACACTCACACCTAGGGGCAGTTTAGAACAGCCAATTTAGCCTAAAGTGCATGTCTTTGGACTCTGGACACACAAGTACAGGGAGAACATGCAAACTCCACACAGAAACGCCCTTACCGAGCATGGAACTAGAACCCAGAACCTTCCTGCTCTGAGGTGGACATGCTAACCACTATGCCACCGAGTCGCCCTTGCCTTATACAACGTTAGTCTAAATATTTTGAATGAATAATAAAACATAGAATTTGGCGTTCGTAAGATAAAGAATTATTCGGTCTCAGAGGGTGTCATCATCAACCCACCGACTAGATAATTCTTCACATCATACTTCGCCTTATTGCTTAATGTTCCGGAAACTTTCATCACAATACTTGAGAACCAGGTAGGTGTGGCTTCAATTTCTGAAAAGTTTGGTCTTATTGGAATTTGCTGTGGGTCGAGTACCAGTTCAATTCAATTCAGATTTTTTTTTCTTCGACCAGCTACTATGTCTTCATTTGCAAACTTCCTCCACCATATTTGTGACAGACTGCCCGCAGAATCCACCAGAATGTTGACAGTACTCCCAGCCACGATTCTTACACGTAGAAAAGCTATGTGAAAAAGGATTCAACTCCCAGTTATCTACCTTCAGCACCATTGTACTCATCATCTTGTAGATTGTTACTCAGCTGCCCTGCGTTCTAAAATGTTGACTCCAACATTTTCTATTTTAATTATCTCTTCAGTGGAATTTCACTTCAGGAAAACGGTGAGTGAATATAGAACATCTTGCTCTGTTTAACAACAATCAGCAAATTAGCACCTAAGACTCTAAACACATCACAGATATTTCATTATGAACATATTTAATGTATCTCAGGGAGAAGATTTCTTTTAATAATATTTAATATCCAGTACCACACAGTCCTGAAGGGCCCCTTGGTAGCTCTGCTGTACTGAGCTGGTGAGAAAGCGTGCTTGTCGCTGTGTCTGTCCCAATCGTTGTCCGGGATAGCAGGAGTAGGTCAGTTTCTGCTCTGCCATATTGCTCTGAAGTCTAAGAAACCGAGCTTGGACTACTGTAAGCCCTGTATATTCAAACTGGACAGAGTGGAGACAGAAGTAATTTTATTTGAGATAGAATGATGCCCTACACTACCCAATACTAATGAGTAGTTTATTTATTGACTTACCGTAAAACCCGTCTTAAGGGAACTAAGCCAGTAGAAAGTACTGTCTGATACAGATTCATTCAGCCATGCTCTCATGGGTAGCTGTGGGAAATAATATTTATGGCTTCAGAGTTTATTTCCAGAAAAGTAGAATTGCAATACTACAGTGTGAGCTTTCAATAACCAGAGGAGGTCACCTGTGCCATTCTGGGGTGAAGACAAGTTTCCGCTCTCGACTCAGAGAAGTTACAGTAAGCCAAAAGGGCATCTGCAGGGCTGCCCTGATTCGGGTCAATATAATAGAACCCTGTATATAGATAAAATAGAACAATTATAACAATTGCAACAGCTTTAACAAACATATTATTGGTGTTATTTCAATTACATTTACAGCATTAAGCGAGGTGCAGTGGTGATTCAGTGGTTAAGGCTCTGGGCTTCTGATCAGAAGGTTGCAGGTTCAAGCCTCAGTACCACCAAGCTGCCACTGTTGAGCCCTTGAGCAAGGCCCTTAACCCTCCAGTGCTTGATATTGGTTAAGGTAATAGTTATAAGTCGCTCTGAATAAGGGCGTCAATCAAATGCCATAAACGTACAGCAGGCGCCCTTATCTAGAGCAACTTATATATACACACACATATGAGAAATTGAGAATTAAGGGCCTTGATCAAGGGCCCAGCAGTGGCAGCTTGATTGTACTGGGGCTTGAACCCCCAACCATCAGATCAGTAACCAAGAACCTTCTGCACTGAGCCACCACTGCCCCAATTAGATTGAAATGACTGCTAGTACATTTTTATAAAGAAGATTCCATTTTGAAGCACCTGAGCTTTCTAAACATTGGGACTAATTTTGCAAGTGTGTACAAAAAAAAGAAACAATACCCAAGCACAGAATACACAGAAAATATGTAACTACTGCTAAATATTGAAGAATTTTATTATATGACAATGACAGTACATTAAATCTGATTGTCAACATGTAAACAAATATATCGCATATAGACCAGGGCAAGTTAGCCGCTAGCTAGCTGCACTGTGTGCTATGATCGTTAGCGGATTCCATGTGAAGAGAAACAAGCTGTAAGCTACCTATAACGAATGCATGTGGAGTCAGGGTGCATACACTTGATGAGGAGTTTACTGTGAGCTGGTAACCCAAGAGATACAGGAAACAAAAAGCAAACAAGTAGCATGTAAAAAAAAAAAAAAAAAAAAAGAAAAAAAACCCACCAAACACATGGAATTTAATGAAAACAGAAAAACTAGAACACAACAAAGAAAACCAAGGCTGATGCCGTGCTGGCCGCTGAATGGCTTAACACTCCACACATTGGCAATAAGAAGAGGGCTTAAATGCCCAAAATCCTGACTGCACTTGTGAAGGTCGCCCAAACTTGAAAGCACAATTCACTGGCAAATCTGAACTGGTGCTGTGACACTACCATAGCTCTCACGGACACGCATGAAGACTCGTTGCTCAGAAGTGAGCAAGTAACTGTGACTTAAGTGCGTTCCTAAAAATGCTATTGTATTAGTCTTTGGCAGAAGTTATAATTAGTGGAAATTGTGTAATACTATGCTACAGCTACAGGGTCCCCAATTTCATCCTGTTCATGGCTTTTCATCCATGGTGTATTCTTGCCTTGTGCCCAGTGTTTCTGGGTTAGGTGCCCGATCCATCATGAACGTGACTGGTATAAATAAGTATACAATGTATTGAATCTGAAATCTACTGGGTCCTGGACTCCATGTCCCACTGTCTCTTTGTCTCTCTGTCACAGTTTCCTGCAAGTATGTCACATGACCTACACATTCTTTTAATAATAAATAATCACATACTGATTGACCTCTGATGACACCTACTGATTGACCACATTCTGTGATGTCACAGAGAGGGGTGGTATCACGGCACTGCTTCTACAGTAGTTCTTTGGCAAGTGAATATTAAGAACATTAATTGCACCACATCATAATTGGATCAGCATGCACTAGCTTTTGTTTTCTTATACAGTATGAGACCAGGGTGGCATGATGGCATAGTGGTTAGCACCTGTGCCTCACAGCAAGAAGGCCTGGGTTCGATTCCCAGGCTTGGGCATTTCTCCTGTTCTCCTGGTGCTTGCATGGGTCTTCTCCAGGTACCCCAGGTTTCCTCCCACAGTTCAAAACTATGCACGGTAGACTAATTTGCTGTTCCAAATGGCCTGTGAGTGGTTTTATGTGTTGGCCCTGCAATGGTCTGGCAAGCTTATCAGGGTGCATCCCGTCTTCGCCCAGAATCAGGTGGGATAGACGACAGCCTCACCATGACCCTAATTAGGATTTTATAAAATTATTGATTGGGGACTATGAGACCAGTTGTGTTTGCTTGGTTCATACCAACCCTAAATAACTAAGGAACCAAATATAGAAAGAACCCAGTGTTAAATTTAAGCTGACTGAATACTTAATATTGAATTTGCTCGAAGTAGTGACCCTGATGTGGAACTGCATTACATTGTCTGCTCTGACTGAATAAACAGCAGGATGATGAAGTGATGAGGTTCTGACCACTTGTATAGTTAGGGTGGCATAGCCATAGTTCCATGCAGGTGGAGGCTGGATGCTCTTTACTGCCATCAGGTGGATCCAACAATAGCCTCAGGTCATGGTACAGAGAATCCAAGAGAACCTGGATGAGTGAGTAGTTGGGCTTATCTGAGACGTACATCAGCTTCTGTAGGAAAGAAAACAGTAAAGATTCATCACCATGTAAAGAAAAAAAAAATCCGTTACGGGTAAACTTAGTCAACAATTTTTAAACATGTTTATATAAAATGTCAGGCTGTGCCACACCCTGAAAAATGTCTACAGTCTAAAATAGAAAAATAGACCGCAGGGGTCCAAAGCTCCCGCCGCCCAGGAATGTGTATTTTAAAGTTGATCTATATCTTCCTTAAACCAAAACTGTTGTGTTAAACAAATGAAGTCCAGCTGGCTCATTATTATTTACGGATTTTGGTGTGTACCAATCCCAGGCTAGGTACCTGTAAGACAAATCCGCATACCAAATTTATTCAAAATCCGAGCAAGCATTCTTAAGCTATCATTCGGAAACCAAGCTGTTGCGTTAAACAAATGAAGTCCAGTTGGCTCATTAATTATGCACAGATTTTGGCGTGCACCTATCCCAGGTGAGGTACCGGTAAGACAAACCCGCGTACCAAATTTTATCAAGATCCAAGCAAAATTTATTCCTAAGTTATAGTCTGGAAACCAAAGTGTGACAGACAGACGGATGTACAGACAGACGGACAGACGCCACCCATACCAATAGCTCCCGCCCCACTATGTGGTGGGAGCTAAATAACTGAAATGTAAGTGGAGGGGCTTTTTAAATTAACAGGCATGTAGAGATGCACCCTTTCCTTGGTAGTCCTCTTACCCTGGGTTTACAGTGGAGCACGATGTCCACAATGTCCTCGATTTGAGAGAATCAAGAGGAGCATGGGAAGTCGTGGGATTGAATCATGATGATCTTGAGGAAACTTGCTGGATTCGTGATGATCTTGTGGGAAACTTGGTGGATTTGTGATGATTGTGCTGATTGTGGCAAAATTTTTGACTGTCAAAAATTTTGCCATGATTATTATGATGTATTACGATTTGACGCCAATCATGATAGAACATGGGAATCATAGCTTAACAGACCTTAACAGAGCATAACAGACATTGATGTGCCATTGTGGGGGATCTTGATGAACTTAGCAACACAGTTCCTTCAAGTTTCATCTCTTGGATGCACCCCACATCCTTTTTATACCCCAATCATGCTCCAACCCCAAATTATACCCCAAATTGTGGAGCTCCACAGTTTTTTGAATCGTGGAGATCGCGGACATCGTGCCGCAGTGTCAACCCAGATCCTGTCTTTGTAATTCCCCTCCACCCCTGTCTTGTCACTGGTCTGTCCTCCTCTTCTGTTTTGCCTTAAATTAGTTCATCTCTACATATCCACCCTCATACACTTTAAGCCTATTACTTGTAGTGTTCTTTTTCCTGATGGATTATCCCGGCATGGTATTAATAATCATTAATAAAAAAGCCACTGAAGTTTAAATGTGTATACGCATCCTGTCTTTAACCGTTTGCCACATCTGGTCATACACGTACATTTTTTCCCCATCTAAGGCAGCTAAAATGTCTTCCAGCCAGATCCCAGATTTAACTTACAAAATACAGAATTAAGCAATAAGAAATTACTTGCTTTGATTTGGGTCATAGTGAGGTTCACAGACAGGCCTGGAGGTCCTGGAGGTCCTGGTGGTCCCTAAAAACAAACAATCAAACAATCAAACAACTAAACAGCCTTTATTTTTTCGAAAGAAAATCCACATACATATATTGTGGCTGACATAAAAGGCAATATTCATTATTGAAAATGCTTTAACATTCCTCAAAGAAAATGGTCTTTGAAAATGTTCAGAACCAGGCTCTGGTTAATCTGTCTCTCCTAGACAGTTCGATAAATACTAGTAGGGTTGTAATATTCTATTTACACCCTTCTCTATAGTGAAAAACATTCAATTTGTATGCACAGGTTTTTAAAATGTAATGTTTGTTAGCACTGAAGAATATTAAGCAGTGTGATATAAAGTTGCTATAAAACCAAAAGTGCCAGTGATCATAGACACTTACTGGAAGGCCTCTCTTTCCAGCTGGCCCAGAAGCTCCCTGAAAACCCTTTAAACCCTGCAAATACATACACACAGCCATTATAGCCATTATATACTGTTTAATATACCCATAGTGTCAATTAATCATTCAATCAATCAATTATTCAATCAAGAAGTATGACTGATCTGATGTCATATTCAGAACTGCATTATCCTTTATTAGGGTCGCAGGTAGGCTGAAGCCCATTCCAGGTGACTCCAGGTGAAGGTAGGTACACCCAGGACAGCTCACCAGATCATTGCAGCAACACACACGCGCGCACACACACACACACACTCACATTCACACCTAGACCCAGGGGCAATCAAGAATATCCTAGTTGACTGTAGGAGGAAACCAGAGTACCAGGAGGACCCCCCCATGCAGGCACAAGAAGAACATGCAAACTTCACACAGACACACCCTCGCTGGGCACAGAGCACGAACCCAGGACATTCTTGCTATGAGGCGAATGTGTTAATCACCACGCCACCATGCCACCTTTATTTATTTATTTGTTTATTTATTCAGATTATTAGAAAAAAAAAACAAATATTTCAAGACTTCAAGTGAGTTTATCTTTAAGGTTGGATCCAGTTATAAAGATCTAAGGTTAGATTTATATTTAGATTATATTTTGAATACTGGTCATTTTTTACACATGTAGGGTATGCTTACTGACCATTACTTAATAAATAAATAAAATTCATGATCATTGGTACAGGTACACACAAGAGTGAAGTGTGCTGCTCTGATATTTATTCAAATCACTCCAACCCATTTTCTTGAAGAATGGTGTACCATATTCATTTTCTTAATGACACACTATTAAAGATCATTTACAAACATCATTTCGACAAAAACATCCAGTTGACAAACTTATATGCCTTCTGTTTCTGTCACTAGATGCCAACAAACCTTTGCACAGATTGAAAACACTAAAAGAGAAAATGAGCGAAGTCATTGATTAGTAACCATGACACTCCATGGGCACAAAAGAAATGAACTCTAACTGGCTTCCAGCTGTAAACACTAAACAGTACGATATTTATTCTCTCTTGTTCAGACTAGGAAAAGTTTATTTGCTATACAGACTGCTATAGAACAATGTTCAATATATATCCTCCTGTAAACACTAAAATGCTCTGTATCTGAAAATGTTAACATTAAACATTATCCAGCAAACAGAAATATAAATGAATCAATAATAATAAAATAAATATCTTGTAATAAATAAATTGGGTGGCATGGTAGCGTAGTAGTTAACCTTAGTCCTTACACCAAGAGGGTCCCGGGTTTGATTCCCAGGCTTGGGGCGTGGGAATGTTCTGTGTGGTGTTCGCATGTTCTCCTTGTGCTTGTGTGGGTTTCCTCCAGGTACTCCGGTTTCCTTGCACAGTCCAAAGACATGCACATTAGGCTAACTGGCTGTTCGAAATTACCCCTAGATGTGAGTGTGCTGACTCTATAAATAAACCAGTAACATGGACATGATCACTAAGTGACATTTTTACTTAGTGCTCATCTCTTCAAGTACATTCATCTGAATGAACATTGGGAACACTCAAAACTGGAAACATACCTTTCGTCCTGAAAAGCCCTGTAAAAAAAAAAAGAAATATGTAATTTAAGGATGCTCTAATGTGATGAATAACTGATTTAAGTGCATTGTTTTTGGTTTCCTATGTATGTACTCTATTTTCAATATGCTACAACATACAAACATTTTCAAAAAGATGGACGAGCAATACAGGGGTGGATCCAGGAATTTTGGTTAGGACTATACAAAGTACATTGTGTAACATGACACCTTGCATGTATTTATATAATAATATATTATTATTAATTTTATTATGCACTAACAGCATAATTAATCTATTAATCTTTTAATCTACTTTTAAAAGATAACATCAAACATTTCCAGTTATGCTGAATTAGCATGCATGATGTGATGCACAGCTGCATATGTGTAAGTGTGTGTGTGTGTGTGTGTGTGTGTGTGTGTGTGTGTGTGTGTGTGTGTGTGTGTGTGTGTGTGTGT
>JAOUQZ010000019.1:3158691-3177212 GCA_028564935.1 Neosilurus hyrtlii
CACACACACACACACACACACACACACACACACACACACACACACACACACACACACACACACACACACACCAAAATTATGGGATTGCTCAGACAGTAAAAGTGGTGCGGAGTACATTTGCTGCAAGTGAAAAAGTTGTGACAGATTTAGGATTCTTTTGCTGCATATGCACTTGAAAGACAACAACCAACGCTATAATAGGAGTCAGAGATTTTATTGATAAGATCATTTTTGACTGTATGATGGGCGAAAAGCAATTATAAAGTGATATCCGTTTAAAAAGATGCCCCTTTAATGAGAAATAAAGTACTGTTTTATGCATTTCCACTAAGAGGGGTCTCCGGAGGCATTAATGACATTAATTATGTCTTACACTAGGAAGGAATGTGGTTAATAATAGAGCTTCATACCAAGGTAGAATCCCTATTGTTTGACAAAATATAAAGCATATTTAAAGCACGTATATGTAGATTCGGGCATGAAAATTATATTAAATATTGGACTGATAACTGCAATGCAGACTGAATGTGGAAACTTTCAGTAAATTTAGTGTTGGGGAAACTTGTGTATTTCTGTTACAATAATCAGCAGTAATATTATAAAAAGGAAATTATAATAGAAGTCTGACCTTTGGCCCCTGTTTTCCTGATCTACCTTGAGGACCCACCTCTCCGTCTTCACCCTTAAAAAGACAAAGAGCAAAAAAAAAAGATTATTAAATAGACAGACAAATAATGAAAAGCATAAAAAGGAATTAACTGTAATTATTCAGTATATTAATATTACAAAAAATAACATGTACAATACCTGTATCCCCATTAGTCCAGGCTGACCTTTGACCCCTGGAAAACCTGGAAAACCAGTGGGGCCCTGTTCACCTTGAAAACCCTGTATCCCTGGTTCTCCTTTGACACCCTGGTTTAATAAAATAAAAGGGGAGCATACACAATATCTCAGTCATATCTCAATTCCTTAAAGGTACAGTGTGTAAGATTTAGTGGTGTCTAGCGCCATTTAGTGGTCAGATTCCAGACTGCAACCAAATGAATTTGACCTCCCAACCCGTCCCCTTCAGAGACCAGAGGCTTCTACTACTGTAGAAACATGGCTGTGCAAGATGCCAACCTCCATGACAGTAGACCCGCACCCCATGTAGATATAAACAGCTTATTTCAAGGTTTTATTTTTTTACTTAAATGATTATAGATCAATGAAAACCTATTTATTAATAATACAATGTAATATCTGCTAATAGATCATCCAAAATGTTACACACTGTACCTTTAAAGTGCTTCACATTACATAAATCCTTCAAATTATGTATTACACACAGCACAGTATTTTACTGCATATTTTAAACAACACACCACTTATTAACCAGCAACTTTTCTGAAGTAGCAAATACCTTGTCACCTTTTGGTCCGGGATCGCCTTGGTCTCCTTCGAGTCCCCTCTTACCCTACTCATTACATTAAAAATATGTAAACTACATGATATCTTTGTCATTATGGGAAAGTATGGCTTATTATGATTGCAGCATAAACAAAGTGGAAGTTATTGGCAGACCTGAACATAAAGTTAGATGTGAAGGACAAAATGTATTTGAATGCATTAAATGTAAAAACTGAACAAAAATGTAGTAAAATTGGGTTTAATATAAAGATGTACTTACTCTCACACCTATAAATCCTTTTGGACCCTGGTTTCCTAAGGTACCCTGATTCCAAAATAAAATGAGAAAAAGTTTTATTGTACAAAATGCAGCATGATAAAGTAAGGCAAAGTGCATGGTTGATGGTATTGAGGGCATGTTAATCAAAATTAAGGCTTTCAGGAAAGATAAGCCTGCTTTGGTACATAAAGCACAGTTATAGTGAAAATAAATTATAGAGTTATCAATAATACATAGATAATGAACAACAGAGTTTTAGGGATTATAAAAATCCATATTAATATAATCAAAAAGGAGCAAGTGCATGACCATGTAAAGTACTAGCATTTATGCAATAAATATCAAAATACCATTTCTAATTTCTATTGCGTATGCATGAATCTTGTAATAAAATATAGGTAATTTTAATGTACACATTTGTAATTTGGTAGAAATTACAATAATAATTTATAAAATATAATTTTAAATAATTGATAAAATTTATAATTTACTGTAAATGAAGAATTACCTAAACCTGAATTCACTGCTTGCCTTCACTCACTTGCACCACTTAATCCTATTAGGGTCGCAGGAAGGATGGAGCACATCTCAGCCAACACTGAGCGAAGGCGGGGTATCTCAGACTCACGCTTCCACCTATTGACAGCCAATTATCCTAATGTGCATGTCTTTGGAAACTGGGAGGAAACCAGAGTACCCAGAGGAAACCCGCACAAGCACAAGAGAAGCACTTTGTTTGTCACTGTGGTTTATCAAAATGTCATTTAAGGTGCCTAAATCTGTGCTCGTTTCAATGAGTCTGTGTGCTCGTAAATGTTAAACAACATTCTATACTAGTAATGCTAACTATGCTATTCAGTCCAATGACATGCACCAAGCCAGAGGCGAATGATTATTTTAGCATATACTGCACAGGAACATAAAAAGCAAAGTAAATTAGGATTTTTATATATTATTTTTATTTATTTCCATCATTACAGGGGTGGTCTGGTGAGCTCTGAGCACAGCTAAGCGTATTTTCATGTGGTCCCTGTGACCTTGAACTTAGGTCAGGGTGACCCAGTTTCAATAGGTTTGAAGATCATGACTAAGTATAGTTACATAACAGGTATGGCTTATAAAATTTATTACGTTTCCATTTTCAAAGTGAGACAATGATGACGTCACCTGCTCCAGATGATCATGACAAGCCGCAAGTGTCCGTCATTTTAAATCAAACATTATTCACATGTTTTTTATTCCTCAGACATTGGACCAATCAGACTGCTGTAGTACTGTCAATAGTAATACTAACTAAGAATACTTTTATCACAGCTGAATGTGAATAAATATGCAGATTAAAGATTAACACACTGATGTTTTCTTTGTTTTGTGAAAATCCTCCTGCATGTGTGAGAGCAAATTAGTGGGGATCATTTAAATGTGCAATTTCCCAAAAGGCAGTGTAATAAAAGAACACAACACCATGGCCATTATATGTGACACTGAGGATGTTTCTCAGGGATTTGACTGTTATGAACACAAACAACAATACAATTACTAACGAATGATTACAATTTTGGGGGCAGTGGTTGCATGGTGGGGGTGCTGGCTGGGGTGTGGTAGGGTGCTGGATTACTGATCCAGGTTCAAGCCTCACTAACACCGGATTGTCACTGTTGTCCCCCCCCAGTGCAGCTAACTGGGTTATCAAACACCAGTCATGTCTCTCACTGTCTGTGGTGAGAGGCATGTAAAAAAACCATTGCTATCATTCATAAGGAGTAGGCCTTTGAGATGCCGTCAGTGTATTTCTGCCATGCAATGGTCTGGCGAGCTGTCCAGGGTGTACTCTAGCCTCGTCCAGAGTCGGCTGAGATGGCCGTCAGCCTCCCCACAACCCTAATTAGAATTAAGCGGTTCAGAAAATGAATGAGTACAATTTTTGATTTTTTCAATGAGCTGTTTGGACAGCACATCAGTATTCAGTTCTGCAGATTCTCTGATTCTCTGAATAAATCATTCTGTTTATCTTGCTTAAAAAAGGAATTTTTAGAAGTGATGATATTTTTTTATCCAGACCTAAAACCGTGCTAACGTGATAATCTACAACAGCTGGTCCGGCACTCTATATAATACCCATGACTCAAATTAAATCTATCAAGGCTGGATACGCACCACATGGAGAGATTATTACGTCATATTTTACAGTTTCACAGGAATCCCTTTTATATGTAACCATGTAGCTATCTGCTGGGAAATCATTTAATGATGTGTATACTAGAGACATCCTGCAACATTCACAAAAATTACAGCACAAGCATAGCAACATGACAAAGATTAATGACGATCTCAAAAAGAGAAAAGGAAAGATAGATAATACTTTTAATTTGAAGACTACAATCTTTGCAGTGTCTGCTATGGAAAGACTGTTTGAAAATGTGAAAATGAATCAGGCATATTGTAGCACTTACCATGAGGCCCTCAAATCCTGGCTCTCCCCGACGTCCAGGTGGCCCAGCTGGACCCTAAAACACAGACCTGCAGTCTAAATTATCACTGTTACCAATAATGACATCACAAATTAAAGCTATGTGACAAAATAACAGCATTACAAAATTGCAGTGAAATCAGGTGAGTATGGAGTTTGCACGCTATACACTGTAATCCTGCATCAAAATAACTTATTTGTTTTCACAAAAGAAAGACTCAATCATTCACTCACCAACTCATTTGGCAAACCATTTAATCCTTCCAGGGCTGCAGGAAGGCTGGAGCCTATCTAAGCCAACACTCAGCAAAGGCGGGGTATACCCTGATTAGCTCAATAGACCATCACAGGGCCAACATATACACAGCAATTCACACTCACACCTTGGGACAATTTGCAAAAGCCAGTTAGCCGAATGTGAATATCTTTGGACAAAACGGAGTACCCGGAGAAAATCCACACAAGCACGGGGAGAACATGGAAGCTCCACACAAGCCCGAGATTCAAACCCAGAACCTGCTTGCAGTTAGACAGATGAGCAATCCCCTACACCACAGTTTACATGTACTGAATGGAGCAGTTTATAAGGCTTTTTGAAACCTTATAAACTGCTCATTCAGTACATGTAATCAATTATCCCACAGGGGTGGGTTTCTGATATTCATAAATGGAAAGGTCATGCAGAATTCGTAAAGAACTCTATTTCCAAAATAACAAAGGAGCGTTTTGGCACTTTTACTTTGTTTGAAAATAGATTTTTTCACAAATTCTATGCTTTTCTTTTCTTAAAGGGAAATTAAAACCCAAATTTAATAAAAGCAACATTGTACTGCGAAAAGTCACACGTGATTAACGTGTATGCGACAGAAAATCCGGAAGTAATCTGCATATGAATGAACAGTGGATATACAACTCAATCCTACATAAGCTCGTATCATATGTAGATGTGCCTAGTTTTATCCAGAAGTTCATTAGTTTATATCTGACTTATTAGTTTAATATATGTATACTGTTAGTTTTGCCATTGTCTTGCCATTATATAACCTGATGAATTCACGTCCTATTCTGGCTAATGCAAGCTATCAAACAGATTGCAACTTTGAAAATAAAACCAACTGATAATGAAAATATACATATTCATGTTCATATATAACAAGAACCTTTAAGGTGTAATGCCAACTTTTACATATTAATTAGCAATGTAATTTCCTGTTACAACTGTCAGCATATTAAAACCTTGAAATAATATACAAAATAATATTTTTTAACAGAAAAAGCTTATAAATATGCTTACAGGATCTCCTTTTGGGCCAGGTATGCCTTCTCTGCCGGGCTGACCCTGCATACATATCCAAACACGTATCATTTGTATACACCTGGATTTATAAAATTGTAGGTATATTTCATATACATATATACAGTACAGTATATCACATACTGTGAATAAAAGTTGTCCATTGCAAGCAAAATTTGTCACTATTACAGTATTTTGTGGTATGCTGAGCACAATGCCACCAATTTTAGTCCATGTCACAGTAAAACTTTACTGCAGACAGTTTTACTATGAAATTGATTATTTTTTGCTGCCCGCAAATTAGACTGCTCAAGTGCTAGTATTGAGTACTTACTGTATCTCAAGCAATGAATTTTATATGGCATGTTTATAACAGCAATAAAATTAAGAAGTCTGTTAAAACCTACTTAAAGTGAGTTGTAACCATTGTTTAGCTTGAGGATTAACCCGTGTGCATGTTTCCATTCAAGATTAGACATCATTAACAAAATCACTGGCACAATCCTTTAATTCTAGAACATAAAACACCATAATGAAAGCATAAAAAATACATATTACAAAAAGAAAGGTTTAAATAAAATAAACTTAAAAACATACTGCTTTTGTGACCCACTTCTTCAGTCATGTTTTTTTGCTATTTTATATGCTAGCAGTCAATAAATGTGGATATTTATTGTTTATATGAATATATCAGTACTTTACGATTAGCAACAAAGCAAAAACAAGCAACCTAAGTCTAGCTAGCCAAATTTCAATCTCGCTAGGCTTTGCTAGCAGACAGAAAGTAGGTTAGCTAAAGTTGCATAATTTCATTTAGAAGTGCATCCTTGCTTCAAATACTATTGAAGCTAATAAATCATGTTAAATGAAGGGGTGTGAGGATGTACTGTGGCATGAATACATTTGTAGTAACATACTGCCTGTATTTATCTCAATTGTTATCAATTATGAGCATGTGTGTTTTTGCTTAGGTACCTAGCTAAAACAAGGATTGCCCAGTTTTTTTTGTAATCGAAAGTACTTTTCATGAAACTCACACCCAGCAGGAACATAACCAAGTTACACTGTTTTCCCATTCTCAGAGAATTTTCTATGTTGAGTACACCCCATCCCTTTTCAATATATATGCATATAATTAATTATTCTAATAAGGTAAATTATCTTATCTTTCCTAATTTGATCTCATTAATATATTACAATATAAATAACATTTTAATACATTGAAATAGGATTATAAATTCATTAACTAATCTTCTTACTCTGATGTTACAAAAAAAAAAAAAACAAAAAAACAAACTCCCCAAACAAACAGCAGGGTCTTACCTGTGGGCCCCGTGGCCCTGGGGGCCCAATCTGTCCATCCAATCCCTGAACACCCTGTTGAGCGATACAGAGATTATATGGATGGTAATCTTTTAAAAGTGAAGACTTCTTTCAAAAGTGGAGAATGGAAATCACATACCTGTAGCCCTGGGCGACCAACACTTCCTGCAGGCCCGGACTCCCCCTGTAAAGCAATTGAGAGAGCAACACAGTCAGACATTGCAGAGACTTCTGTTGGAATCAGAATTTTTATAAAATAAACTGAAGACTCACCCGTGAGCCATTCACACCCTGAGCACCTACAAAACCCGTGCTCCCTGGAGGGCCCTAGACAAATATTTTAAAACAGGATATTGATTTATTGTGAAATTATCAGTGAACTAGTCAATGGCACAATGACAGAAAATTCAGACAAGAACTTAATAGCAGCTTAATATATATATATATATATATATATATATATATAGACACTGATGGAGTAAATTGGCCACTTGGTGTGACAGTGAATTTAAATTTTCATTTTAATTCATTATTAACGATCTCGGTCACTAGATTTCACCCTGCTTTCTGCACTCATCTGTATCATCTGTTCCTGTTCAATTGAAGTTCTTCATTATTCACTTTACGAGTCTTGTGGACTTTTTGTGTTTTCACTGCCTATTTAAGCCACCCTGATCTATAGTTGTGTACACCTTCATGCTAACCAGTTCGACTGTCTGATCTCTTGAAGTGAGTTTTGTGCAGCTGGATTGGAGCTTCTTGGCTCTATCAGCTTCTGTACTCTGGTTGGCTTTACTGACATTATCTGCAAGCCTGTTTGTCTTGGTTTTAAGTTTTTATTGTTTATTCTTGCACGAGCCTGAGGGAAGTTCATAGAAATGTTGTTTTCAGTTTTACTCAGTGTTTGTGCTTCGTCATTTATTAAAACATTTTTTTACTGTCACTCACTTCTATAGCAGCAGAATTGGGTTTCCAGAGTTGCAGCGTTCCTGATATCATTTTTATTATGCTAGTAATGTTCATGAAGTGCCAAGATTTTTACAGACAGCCTCCTATAATGTTCCTGTGGAGATTCTTTAACTGTTTGCTAAAGTAAAATAAAATCTAAGTGTCAATATAATCTAATGAAAAGTAACTACAACAGAACTGTGAATACTATTATTATTATTATTATTATTATTATTAACTGTTTAGATTTCTTACTGGTGGACCTGGCGGGCCTGGTGGGCCATCAAACCCATCCTCCCCCTGTAAAACAAACAAACAAACAAACAAGATGGCAAGGAATGTCTAATGAAACATAGATTGTTGTACTTTGTATACTAAACAATAAAGATTAAAGCAAAAACCTCATGACTGAAATTTTCCATCTGATGTGGTGATGTAAACTCAAATGCATCTAGCAAGTCTGTGTCATACTAAAATGATTATCTTTACTTACATCTGTTCCTGGAGGGCCCTCAAGGCCCTCAACCCCTCTAATCCCCTGTGGCCCCTGCAATGAAAAATAATTTTACTTTTTTAGCAGGTATTATGCTGGCATTAAGACATTAATAAAGTCAGATGGATATTACATAGTTACCTGCGGGCCAGTGGGACCAGGTGACCCAGGCAGCCCCTTATATCCCTAAATAAAAAAAAACGTGACACCAAATAAACAGTATTTTAAGTTCTTATTTCACAAAAAATGCTTACACCTCACAGCCCCATTAAATGCAGCAAATTCAATACAAACAGCCACTAGATGGCAACAGCTCCAAACTATCATACCATGCCACTTTTACTCCAAATGATTTTAATAGTTGATGCCCTACTCAGAACAATAAAAACATTACATTATAGAATACAGCCTTACTTTCTGTCCAGGATCCCCGACTTCTCCACGGGAACCCTCAGCTCCAATAAGTCCCTAGGCATAGAATAGCGCATTGCCTCACCATCAGCACTATGTTTGATCCATATCAACAAGCACATCTGGTTTTTTTTTTTTTTTTAAAGCTTATCTTACCTCATCTCCTTTTTCACCAGGTGAGCCAAATTCTCCTTTATAGCCAAGAGAGCCCTGAGGGTACAAAGAAGTGACCATAAAAGAGAGTCAAGAAACATACTGCATGGTAGTATAAGGAGTTAAGTGTAAGGTGTTAATGTTGCTAATTATTTAGAACAGCATTACTCTACCTTCGGGCCAGGTATTCCAGGAGCTCCCTGTTGTCCTTTCTGGCCATTTTTTCCATCTTTTCCAGGAATCCCTGGTAAGCCAGGTGCACCTGGTAGGCCACGGTCACCCTGAGGTGTAACAGAAACACAAACCCACTTAAATTATAACTTAAAATCAGTGAACCTAAAAAAACATCACATCACATTAAATCATAATGGCTCTCCTTTATACCCCTATTAGCAAAGTATGAAACGTTAGGGTTAGTCTAATTGTAGAATGGAGTGGGAGATGGACAGAATCAGTGCTGCGCCAGTAGTAATGAAGGCGCTGCACTGCTCGATTGAAGAGGGTGAAGAGGTCCCTGTGCTGAAAGTCGAAACCTTCGATTAACCAGTGCATCTACGTTCACCTGTGGTCATGCGATTTTTGTAGTAACCAAAAGAATAACATCGCAGACACAAGTGGCCGAAATGAGTTTACTTTGTAGGATGTCTGGCCTCAGCATTAGAGATAGGTCATTAGAGATTGCCCAGATGACCTCTTAAATTCTGGCTTAAATCAAACATAATTTCAGAAGGATGCATTTTGTGAAATGAAAATCTCTCATAATTTAGTTAATACCCCAATTATCTATTAAATAATTCCCTTTTGCTTTAGCCTGCCACTGACTAAAAGCACCAACATAATCATTTGTTCTGACACTCCTTATACTCCGACAGGATTGAGGATTATATGTTATTAGTGATAATTACACTTTGGTGTCAATTAACTAATTATGGAGTAATTTGCACTTTGCGAAACTACTCTTCATTAATAGTTTCCAGATTTCCACTACTTACAGTTTGTACACTCTCAGACAGTGACAAACCAGTGCAGCTAATGTACATAAACATACACAGAACAGCACTGAGGGTGTGTGAAATCTTTTCCAAGGCTGGCACAAATGGCTGGTACAAATGAGGTAGCATGGGTAAGACAAATCTCATTAAAATATAATAACCCCCACAAGCACAGGAAAAAGATACAATCTCCACACAGACACACTGATCAGTGTTCAAAACTGAGGCCTTCATGCTGTGAGGCAGGCTAACCACAACACTGACATGCCCTCTTATAGTTGATATGGTCACAGAAAATATAAAATTCAATTAAAAACAGGCCTTTAAAAATACTGTAGGATATAATTTAATCCTAAAAGCAGAGATAAATTTAAACCACAACAGAAAGTTCATGCCTTCCTTCTGTTTTGCTGGTACTGTGCGCCATGAGGCCTGCTATGCAGCAGCTCATTTGAGGTCTTTCCAAGACATAAGCACAACAGACTGTCACTCTCAGTCCTACGAAACCCACAAAGGCACTTCCAGACATCACAGTTCATGTTTATGTGGTTAGAGCTTAGAATAATGAGGGGTGGAACATCGAGGATATTTTTTCAACCATGCCTTCGTTTCGATTTAAAACTTTTGCTTTGAGACTATTAAACTCTGGGTGCACCGGTTCCCTCTAATGGTTCAAAGACATGCACATTAGACTAATTAAATATTCTCAATTATCCCTAGGTGTCTGTATTGGCCCCATAATGGACCCTGCCTTCGCCCAGAGTCAGATGGTATAGGCTCCAGCCTCCCCGCAACTCTATAATAAAGGATAAACCATTGGAAATAAAGTGAATTATTAATGAATGTACTTTTTAGTAATTTACACATACATCTAAGGTTTTGGAATTTTACTAAAACAATTTAGTGTGGCACGGTGGCATAGTGATTAGCATGTCCGCGTCACAGTAATAAGGTTCTGGGCTCGATTAACAGGTTCAGGAATCTGTGTGGAGTTTGCACCTTCTCCCCGTGCCTGTGTGGGTTTCTTCTGGGTATTCCAGTTTCCTCCAGCAGCCCAAAGCCATATATGTTAGGCTAACTGGCTGTTCCAAATTGCCCCTAGGAGCAAGTGTGAGCATGAATGGCTGTACGCGTTGCCCTGTGATGATGTGGAAAGCTGTTCAGGGTGTACCCTGCCTTTGCCCAATGTTGGCTGAAATAGGCTCCAGGCTACCCACAACCCAAGTAGGATTAAGTGGTTCAGCAAATGAGCGTGAGCGAAACTGAAACTATTTATTTTTTGCTATGACGTACATTGAAAGCACATATCTTATAGACAGTTACAAACAGTTTGTCCACTGTCCTAAAGCCTTTCTCATGGTAAACGTACAGATGTTGTGGAAAGCCTGTGAAGCAAGTCTGTTCCTGTTATCACTTAGATTATAGAAGCTATAAACAATCATTTCCTCAAAAGCTTCTCTTTTCTTCTCTATCAAAGTTAATAAGATGGACAAAAAAGGCATCTTGTCATGTTACCTGGCAACCACAGAGCACAAGCCTTCTGTCCTGAGTTAAGAAAACTTCAAGTGACATCTTTCAAGCTGGTAAAATGTTGAAAGCAGCTTTTATCTTTGTGTCTGGCTCATCTATCTTCTGACTTCTCGTCTAAGTGTGAAATGTAATTATGTGTCATATGTACACAGCTCGGGGAATTACCATATCTCCTACACGCCCTGGCGGTCCGCTTACTCCAGGATCCCCCGGTGGTCCCTGAATAAAAAGAGCAACAAACCAACAAATTAAATATACTGGGGTTTGCAATCCTTAAAAATAGTGCACACGTAATTAATCAAAGCACTAAGGGCAGCACTACCTGTTGGCCTGGTTTCCCCAGTTCTCCTTGTGGCCCAGGTAAGCCCCTCTGTCTCTACAGGCTCACAAAGACAGCTCCAGTCAGAGAGAAAGTACATTCCACTGATATAGGGCAGCATTAGCAAAGAATGTTACTTGACCACTAATAAGATATATATATATATGGGGGGGGGGGTCTTTTTTTAAATAGCTGGTGCTGCTGCACCATTTAATCCTACTACTAGGGTCACGGTGAGGCTGGTGCCTATCTCAGCCGACACTGGGTGAAGGGCAGGGCAACACACACAAAACCATTCACACTCACTTCCACACCTGGGGCAATTTGGAACAGGTGATTAGCCTAATGTGCATGTGTTTGAACTGTGGGAGGAAACTGGAGTACCAAGAGGAAGCATACACAAAAAAGAGGAGAACACCACATGGAAACACTTAAACCCAGGACCTCCTTGCTGTGAGGTGGACGTGCTAACCACTACACCACCATGCCGCCCCTTCTTAGTCTTCGATTAACCCACTAATTCCTAGTTCCTTCATAATCAGTAGGAGTTATATATAACATTAAGGCATTTAATGCTGTATTGTGTACTTACAGGCCAACCTGCATTCAGTAGCTGGAAGAATGATGTTCGCTGGAAAAAGAGAAAGGGGAAAAATAAATACAAAAAGGTAATTTAAAAAATATTTTAATTATTTCTGCACATAAGCAAAAACATTCCCATCCTCACACTGGATTCCTAGTATCTATCCACAAACTGTTCTACTTCTATCTCACTTGTCATTCTTATGATATATTTTCTTTTTAGACCTGCCAGTGGTCATAAAAGCAGTATGAAATCTATAAAACATGGTGCAGTCTGCATGGATCACAAAGTAATGGGTTCGGTTTTCATTCATGACAAGATGCTTTCCATCCAGGGGGAAAAAAAGAGATTGGTAGGAAAGGAAGCAAAGGAAGGAAAGGAATTGGTAGGAAAGGAAGCAGTGTACAGGTGCAGTGTTATGCTTTACTAAAAAGGGATAATTAGTTTCTGCATCTTTTAAGAACAGCCTACGATCCTTTGAAAAGCATTCAGTGTCTTCATTTTTCTCCATGGTCACTCTGAGGAGCAACAGGCAGGGTTGCCAGGTTCAGCAGTTTTACACCACTGTCTAGTTAGTTTAAAAATAGTCAAAAGTCCCTAAATATGTTGTTATGTCATTTTTTACAGAAAGGGTGAATGGCATACATTCATTCATTCACCAAACTGATACTTCCAAGGCCGAAGGAGGCTGGATCCTATCTCAGCTAACTCTTGGCAAAGGTGGAGTACACCCTGAACAGCTCACCAGGACATCGCAGTCACACAAACAATCATTCACACTCACACCCAGGGGCAATTTGCAACCTAAAATTAATAAATTACCCTAATGTGCATGTGTTTGGACTGTTGGAAGGTACCGGAGTACCCGAAGGAAACCCACACAATCATGGGGGAAACATGCAAACTACACACAGTATCTCACTCACCAAGCCTGGGACTGGAACCAAGAACCCTTTTGATGACGTGATGATGTAAACTGATTACCTGAAAGTGTACCCACTCCTCTACTGTATTCCTCCATAGGTATAAAGTGGGTGGTCCAGGTGGTCCTGGTGCCCCTGGGATACCAATCCAACCAGGACGACCCTCTGGTCCGATTGTTCCCTAGAAGGGAGCATTGGAATGTTCAATATTGGATTTGTACTTTTAATTTTACTTTAAAATCAATTATAATTACATAGTAAAACATAGATGTTTAGCAATTTATACAGAAGGACACATAAGATCTTTATTCTTAATACACGCACATGATGTTATTTGAAAATGTCTGGGTTATAAATTTCCCTTACTACTTCCCTTCCTTGACAGCCCAGCAACAGCTGTTTAGTTTTAATGCATGGAATGACATGAACTTTATTGCAACTCAAACACATATAAATATGTTCATTACAAATGTTCAGAGATCTCATGTCTTTTCTCTGCAGCCTTTTCCTGCTGGGATTTGGGTTGTAGCATGAACACAGACCAGACTATAGCAGCTCCTCTAGCACACTTAAGGATCCTTTAAGGTCACAACAGTTTACACCAAAAGCCCATGAACATTTCGGTGCAGTTCTGAGATGAAACGGCTCAATCTCCAGGTACCCCTCTCACTGTTCTAATTCAAAGAGACGGCACTGGCTCAAAAGAGAACCACTCTGACCGTCTTCACTTTTTTAAACATTAGACCGGTATGAGAGAGGAGACTGGCACTCACCTTTTCACCTTTGAACCCTGGATAACCCACACTGCCAGGACAGCCCTACAGTAAGAAAAAAATAAACAACATGATTTGCATATTTTTTTTTATATTTAAAAGTAATAAGTTGCATCTAAAATATAATTACAAACAAAATGCAAGCAATAAAATTCCACAATGTTTAGGCAGACAGAAAATTAAGGTCCATCAGGTAACAGCAATAAAGGATCTAATGGGGCACACAGTCCTCCCATTTTGACTTAATACTCAGTGTACATTAAAAAAAATGTCTCTCATGGCCAGATACATCTGCAGTATATGTGGGTGATTCACAACACACAGACTTGATTGCAGAATGTGCTCCTACTGCATCTAAAATAAAATAGCTTATTAAAGGAGCAGCCACGGCCTAATGGTTGGAGAAGCAGGTTGCTCTTGAGCAAGGCACCTAACCCCCAACTGCTCACTGAGCACTGCAGGGTGGGGCAGCCCACTGCTCCCAGTGTGTGCTCACTGTTTACATGTGTGTATGCATTTTTGATGGGTTAAATGCAGAGGCTAAATTATCCTTTTGGGATTAATACAGTAAATTAAAAAAATCTAAACAAAATCCAGTCTGCATGAAACACAAGTTGTAATTTAAAAGCCACAATTGGACAAGGAACAAGGAAATGCAACAAAGTGCCTACAGCGCACCCCGGGAGGATCAGCAAGCAGTGTGCATGTGCAGATGGTCGTGCAAACTTCTGGACAACCTACGTAGCATTTGGGGACTATATAAACACCCGCAAAATGTAACTCACCATGAAGTACTGTTCAGCGTGCCTTTAGCTGACATACTGAGACTTTGTTTTCCAGTGAGCTTTTCTGGGTATGACCAGTTTCTCTCTGGCTGTTCGTGGTCTCGGCATAGCCTGTGATAGAGTAGTATTGCCTGTGACCCTTGCCTGCCTGTGATATTCTGTCTGCTTGATTGCCTGACCTCTTCTGCTTGCCTCACATTATTGATATTGTTTTGTGAGGTTTTGTTTTCTGACTGGCTTTCTTTGATAAACCCCTTTTATTCTGCACTGTCGCATACACCTTAACTTCTGAGGCACAGCAGCATGACATTTATATGTGATGTCCAGGGCAACCTCGATAATGTGGCTAAAATACAGTTTTACTAAGAAAAATAAAGCATGACTGTGTGTGATCTTAGAAAATAACCAATAACATTAAGGACTCTCTCTCGCTCTCTCTCATTCTCTTTCTCTCTCTTTTTTTTTTTTGCAATTTGCCAACACTTACCATTTTATTATTATCATGAATGAATAAACAAGCCCCTCTTTTGTGTTACTTTAATGTCACATGTTGTAAAACGTCCATAAAACAAGTTATTTCCTGTTAACTCTTACTTTACAGCAGCTATAAACATTTGCTCCTTCAGCAGTGTCTTTTTTTATCCCACTCTTGAGCCGTTACTATGGATACAGTTCTGACTTACTGACAGGACTACTATCAGAGCTATTGGTATAAAATATTTATCAACACCGTATGACTAATGAGATTCCCAAATCACAATAAAACTTATATTAGGGGAAAGTTGTTAGCACATCCGTCTCAGAGCAAGAAGGTTCTGGGTTTGAGTCCCGGGCTCGGGTGATAAGATTTTATGCAAAGTTAATTTTTAAGTGTTGAATTACTTGATAATTGTGCTAAAGAAGTTTGCCTGACATAAGCCATCTAGTACTAAATGTTAAGGATTATTAGACATTCTATAATGAAATATCTGTTTTAATATAATGAATAACGTCTGGAAACACTGCCTAGAGAACACAGAGCAAAAAAAAAAAAGTGCTAATTTAGACCTGGTATTGGGAACTGTACAAAACCACTAATTGACCAGAGTTTAGTATGTCAAAACGGAAACTGTAATCAGCCACGGCTTCTATTTCCCACTTTCTGTGCCAACAAAGTGCACTTTTTCTCATGTTGTTGCATGCAGGGTGCATCAATTGCGGGTTTAAGGTTGTGCACCAGTTTTCTAAATAACACACAGGGTTCTCACGTAATTTGGAATAATTACATCTAAATGCAGGTGAAAACAGTTTAGTACGTCTGGGTTTTAGTGTCTAATCTAGATTTTAAAGAACACAAAACCTCATTAAAGGAAATCTTACAAGCTCTATATACAGTGCCTATTTTAAAAGACTCAAATTTTGTGAAATACTGTCTTTAATTTAAAGGGTACCTGTAGAGAATTTGTATTATTAGCTCTTTAAAATGATAACATATGACATCAGCGGTTCTGTCAGGCAACATCTGTCCTTTCTTTTTGTGAAGAATATACGAGTGTTGCCACACAACATTTACTAGGCATGCACAGCGACATGCTGCCTTCTTCATTGGCTGTTTCAGCGCTGGTAGTGACACAAATTCGCTGTTTTGTCCCATTAGACTCCATTCTAAGATAACACATTATCGGCCAGTGCTGAGCTGTGTTGCCAGAAAAATGGCGAAGTGCAAAGCAATGGCTGCACAAACAGCAAGCGCAGAAATCACGGAAAACACAACATCTACACGGGCCGTACTCTGAATACATCTCCTTTCGGACACAATTTAGTAGTCTGCGAAGACCACTCCAACCAGACCTGCTATCGGCGTAACCCCCAGGCCAAACTACTTGGCATGAAGCCCAAGCTTTTACGTCTAAAACCGGACGCTCTAAAACCCCAACAAACAGTCAAAGGTAAAAGCCTTTAGTATGAGGAGAGTTTGATCACCTAAATTGTCGCTCGCTGCTTGATTACATGCACTGGACAACCTGGCCCAATAAGTTCACATAACTTTTGGGAAAAAATGGTTGTTCCCCCTTGGTTCAACCAAAGCTAGTAACCCACAATATAGAAATTGCCTGGTCTGTGCTTTTTATGGTCATATATGTTGAAATAAGCTCTGTAACACTTAAACGTATTATATTTTGCACAAATTATGGTGTAAGGATGGCCAATACTGGTACTCTTTAGGTTAGAGATGCTACACGACTGCTAACTATAAGCTAAAACACAGTGGAATCTCCAGTTATGTTGCAGGAAGCCAACTGTTGATATTCTGTCAGTGGCTTCCACTGACAAACACAAAACAGAACATTAATTACTGAAACTTTCCTTCCTGCTGGCTGTTACTTGCCATCATTGTTGCATCTTGTCTTCTCTGTGTTCTTTCATGTCTGACTCAGAGCTGCGTGATGACTACAAAAAAGCTCCAACAGCTCTATGACCCTGGAGCCTGGCCTGGTATCTCCTCATGCTGCAGCATCTGGTCCTGCTTTCGGTCGCTCCTCCCTCTGCCTTTGCCTTTTAAAGTACATAATCCTTTTGCTTTGACTTGGGGTCTTATTTATTCTATTTCTAAGTAAATGTCACCGTACAGTTCTGATAAATATCGGCTGACAGTCACTGGAACTTGCTGAGTAATAAACCTAAGAGTGGGTCAAAAAGATCAGAAGCTTGAATCAATTCCGCATGCACGCTTGGTGCGATGAAGGGGCTTTTATCGCAATATGATGATACTGTCATCCAAACGCATACTGTGAGCATCAATATTTATATGAAATACTAAAAATAAAAACAATAAACTTTCCTCTAGAAATGAACAGGTAGCTTCAGGGTCTGTAGCCCTATTGAATACATCAGTGTAGAGTATATACGTATAATGTAGCAAGAACTAACTAAATAAACCTTCATCCCAGCCGACTCTGTGCAAAGGCTGGCCAGACCATCGCAGGGCCATCAGAGACACTTGCACATTCACACCTGGGACAATCAAGAATAACAAATTAGCTTGATGTGCGTATTTTTAAACTGTGGGAGGAAACCAGAGCACCCAGAGAAAACCAACGCAAAAATGGGAAGAACATGCAAACTCTTGAACCCAGGACACTCTTGCTGTGAGGCAGAAGTGCTAACTTTCATCTAATATCATACCCAGCTGTCACTGCACACTTTGTTTGAGGAGTAAGCTGCATTTACGTCTAAGCACGTTCAGACTTTAAAATTATTACTAATGTAAGGTTAAATCAATCACAGAAACAAAACAAAAACACAATTTAGTAACGTCTGCAACCCCTTTTTTCTTACAAGCCACAATTTATTCCTTTGGCTGACTTATTTCCTAAAACAGATGCAGATGATCTGGTCTCATGATTTTCGATGTCTGATTTTTTTTTTTAGCTGAGAGCTTTAAGGGTATAATGATTTCCTTTCAGCTTAAACTGTTGACCAGCTTTATTATTTCCAGACTATAAGGAATAGTAGTTTGAGATTATTCTGCTTTTTTATTTTGTTGTTTTTGTGGCTCACTTGCTTTCAAGGAATACTGTGTGTGTTTTTATTTGCTTTGCAATGAAGTCTCAAGAAAAAAATTAAAAGAAAAAAAGCAAAAGTCAAAGAAACAATGACAAGCTTTGGTGTCTGAACAAGTTTAAATCTGGTTATCGATGCTGGTACACCATGTCAGTAGAATTCATACACACTACCCCTGTTCACATACCCGAGCACAATTACCCTATTTCTGTGCTAAGGACATGAGCACAAGTTCATTCATTCATTCATTTTCAGAACCGCTTAATCCTAATTAGGGTCGCGGGGAGGCTGGCGCCCATCTCAGCCGAC
>JAOUQZ010000019.1:3181772-3203825 GCA_028564935.1 Neosilurus hyrtlii
AGCACAGGGAGAACATGCAAACTCCACACAGAAACGCCTGAGCTGGGAATCAAACCCAGGACCTTCTTGCTGTGAGGTGGACGTGCTAACCATTACGCCACCGTGCCGCCTCTATAAGCACAAGTTTAAAGGTATAAATCAATGAAATAGTAACATAAGAATTTAGTAATGGCTGAGTGCCAGATCTATAAATCTGCAAGCCTCTATTCTGTACAAGCAAAAAAGGACAGGTTTAAATCACCATCAGTCCCCACTGTACACATTTTATACATGTGATTGACAGACAGACTGAAAGACAGATAGATAGATTTATAGATAGATAGATAGATAGAGTTAAATTGCCACTAACACAAACACCTCAACTGTCTTATGTTCAGTGTAGTTAATAGTTATCTTTGATCCAAGAAGGATCTGGGTTCTAGTCCTGAACTCGGTTGTTGGTATGTGGAGTGTGCATGTTCTCCTCATGTTTGCATGGGTTTCCTCTGCATACTCCGGTTTCCTCCCACAGTCCAAAAACATTCACATTAAATTAACTGGTTGTTCCAAACTTTCCCCAGGTGTGAGTGTGAGTGTGAATGGTTTTTGTGTGTTGGCCCTGGGGTGCACCCCGACTTCACCCAGTGTTAGCTGATACAGGCTCCAGCCTCCCCGCAACCCAAATATTATTAAGCAGTTTGGCAAATGAGTGAGTGAGTGGGTGGGTGGGTGAGTAAAGTATAAATGAGTACTTTACTAAAGGCAGATTCACTTGAGGAGTAATGAAATTAAAGGGACAAAGTAGCTGGTAATACCATTTATGGTGTCATCAAACAAAACCGCTATTTATATAGGTACAAATTTGGTTTATGAAGCTTAACAGAAATGGCTATTTAACAGATAAAGACGAGTATTTTGGACATGCATTGCATATTTACATGAATTTTTGGCAACTGAATTTGGGTAAAAATCCTGACACAGCTCCTTTAAACATCCTTTAAAAACACAGAATGTCATTATGTATTTTTTTTTTCTGCTGACATTTAAAACAGGTCCGATCCCCGAATGTACGATTTAACATACATGCCAGACTTGACAATATTCAGGCAGTATCTTAAGAAAGACTTTGCCAATCCTCATCAAACTGCATACATACTCCTTTGGTGTACATCCAGAACCATATGAGCTATAAGCCGCTGTGGCCAGTGGTCAACCCACACCCTGTGCTGATGGACTATACCATGTAAGTTTTAAATGCATGGGGTGGTAAAGGTGACATACACATCCTTCATTTTCTTCTTATCAAATGTTCAGCTTTGATGGAGCAACATGCACTCTTTCATTACTTAAACAATTCTAAAAAAAAACCCATAAAAACCTTTGTTAGCCACCTTGCCTAATTAGACAGATTATGCAATAAGTAGATAGTACTTACTGGTTCCCCAGGTGGCCCCACTGGCCCTGGAAGGCCTTGATGAAGGTGATACATCTTCCCATCCGAACCTTGCACCAGGCCCCCAGTCCTACCTGTGAGAACAACATTTGGTCCCACCCTGCGAGTTTCATTTGTTCTGTCAATGGACACTTTAGGTGGAACAGGAGTTGACATTCCTCCCTCATCTCCCTCCTGTAACAGGTTGGAGTCGGTGTCCTCAGGGCTCGAGCTTTCTCCAGCAGGAGGTTTTCTCAAAATGGAGGGAACATCCAGATCAATAATGGTGCTGTCCACAGACTTCTTGGGAAACCCTTTTTCAGGACTACTTTTCTCAGTAGTGATGTTCTCATCTAAAAGTTTAGAGGTAGAGTCTGGCTTGGCCTCTTTGCTTCCTTTAACAGGGGGTGGGTGGATCTTGTGGGGTAAGCCGCCATTTTTAGGCAGGGTGTTGGGAGCGGTCAGGTCAGTGAACTCATCCACCTCAAAGACGTCTCCGCGGCTAACAGAGCCGGGTCGCTTCATACCTGTAGGGAGAGTCCCATCTCCACGGGAGAGGCCAAGTCTTCTCACACCCTGCAGACACACACACACACACACACACACACACACACACACACACACACAATGTAGGAGAATTCAAAAGAGGAAGGAAACTGTATTTCTCAATACATCTACCAATTTCAGTAATTTAAACTGAAGGTCCACAGGCTACAGAAACAATGTTTACACACTTACACCTTTTATACAGATGCTTTATGATAGAATCACAAATTATCTCCACAATATGTAGCACTAATCAGCTGTGAATCTCAGTACATGTTGACTCATTATATTTTCTATAGACCAAGAGCTATTTTCTGTTATTTGTTTAATCACAATCATACACTAGTTTTTCATCTCTGACAAATACACTGCTGATGATCACTTAGAGTTTACAATAGTAATAATGTGTTAGTAGCATACTGAACAATATTCATTCATTGAATTATTCTTCTCCAATAAACTCACAGCGGTTTCCATACTTATTTACTGTGCACAAGGGTTGAATACACAACATATGGGATGCGAGTTCATCACTCTTTCAATACACTAATTAATATTCCTGGCTTTTATTCCTCGTGAATTGTATGGCTGTAGTTTCTAACTATAACATCTGTATAGAATTAAAAAATAAAAGTAAAAAAATCTCTATATAAAAATTCTATAAAGCATAGTACACAAAAATAAGTGAAAACTAATATTAGGTGTGATGGCTCTTTTGCTTTAAAAATAGAATAGCATCAGGTCCAGTTTGTGCAGTTTTACAGTATCTACCGGGTCTCTTACAGAACCAGACACAGTTCTCCTGGAAATGTTGACTGTCACACTTGATTCTTTATTTGCATGTAAATCACTGCATTCTTCATTATAGTTTTGTTTGAAAAGTGGTCTCTTATACATAATACAAAGGGCAGTGGTGGCATAGTGGTTAAGGCTCTGGGTTACTGATCCAAAGGTCAGCGGTTCACTCCCCACTATCACCACTGTTGGGCCCTTGAGCAAGGCCCTTAACCCTCAATTGCTCAGTTGTATAAAAAAAATTATAATTGTAAGTCGCTCTCGATAAGAGCGTCTGCCAAATGCTGTAAATGTAACATGCTGCTTTCTGTACTGACATACTGTACAAACTTCTTTTTATGTAACATTTCATTTTGTGCTGGAAAACTAATTTTTGGAAATCTAAAGTGTTTTTGAACTAACCTGCTAATATACAAATTATCTATAGCAAAGTTTATACTAAAAAAAGGGTGCCTAAGACTTTTACACAGTACTGTACATTTTCATCATCATTTGTTTTCTACTTACATTTTTAAAGTCACAATCTGCTAAAATCCGTTCGACAGTTTGCGTCAGCCTGATTGAAAAGGCCACAATTTGGAGTCCGTTTAACTCTCATGAGTGCGCAAAATCTCAAGAATAGGACGTGGATGCGTCAGTTCATAAAAAGCAAGATAATGGTAAAAATAACAGTATACAGGTATTAAACTAACAAGTCAGATATAAACTAGTGAAATTCTTATTAAAATAAAACCAGACACATCTGCACGTAATACGAGCTGTTCTTCACATATATCAGACAAGCATCTGCATGTATTCATAAACACTTGGTATATAGTTCAGTGCATTTATATGCAAAACATTTTCTTGTTTACTGCTTCTCCTATATAAGTCATGTGTGACTTTACAATGTGTGATGTGTTATTACTCTTTTATTTTCTTCACAAAGAAGACTGTAATAACAATACAGAGCTTTGCTGTGCAAAGATATATATATATATATATATATATATATATGATGTGTGCAAACTTTATTTCATTTGGGTTTTATTCCCCTTTTAATGTTGTGGGATGAATGTAAAAAATGGGCCGAATCCCAATTTGCAAAACATGAATTTTGGAGCAGATTTTCTCATTTGTTTAACACAGGACTTGCATGATTGAATAATGCATTGTAGCTGTAGATGGCTGTTGCTTCTGGTTCTATTTATGAGCTTGTTATGAGGTTTGTGATGGGCTGAATCAGTTGTGGAAGATTACCAAATAATGACAAATTTTTAAGGGAGAAAAATTACACAATAAGACATGTGTTAAATCTTCTCATCCTTGCATAAAAGAAGACTATGTACAGTAAGTGAATTTCCCTCATGGGCGATACTTTACCTTCTTACTAATTTTCTGACCAGTGATTTGTTCTTGGATCCATTAAAAGCTTGTTATTTTTTTCTTTTTTTTTGCCCAGGAGTGTACATTATAGACAGCTTTACCACCCGTTATTTTCTCTCTCTTAAAACTAATAAATGTATATATAAAATCATTATTGTATTTCAGTATTTTGAGTTATGAACCAAAAAAAAAAGACTTTCAGGTATTTCAGTGACTACATGATATCAGTGAGTTGAATGATTGGTGCCGTCTACACATTTGAATGACTTGTTTGCACACAGAAGGAATTTGCCCAGGGCAAACTGGTGGACTGTATTTACAGTAACCATGATGAATTTGATAGGTATGGCTAGAAATGGCAGTAAAGACACTAAGACTCTAAAACAGCCTGCAACTTCTCCCATTACTTAAGGATCCACACACGCACACACACACACACACACACACACACACGCGCGCGCGCTCGCACACGCGCACACACAGTGCAGGTGAAGCCTTTGGCCTGAAGGTGTACTAGAAAATCCTGTCTATGAATGTGTAGCTGAGCAGAAGCTGGGAATCTGTGAGGCAGATGTCTCACTGCCTTGTTTTGAAATAAAGCACAGGAAATAAAAAACAGCAGAGTCTTCAGCTGAACACATGCATGAGTCTGTGATCAAGAAAAACAGACAAAAAGGGGAATAAATTGTGTTTTGTGGCTGTATTTCCATGTGTGGGTTTTATTTCTATGCCTAACTAAATGTGTTTGCGATCTGGTCGCTAATATAACCTGCTGCCATGCTGAGAGAATGCAGATCAATGCCAGGGAACTGATTTGCTAGCACATGAATTTTCAAGCTGTTTCTTCTGCAGGGGGCCTGAAAGGAAGAAATGATTAGTGCAGGTTCTGTTACTGTTATTTCAGCATCATAAATCAAACCGAGATAGAGCAGAAGCATTGCTGTACTCCAGTGCGAACAATAACAATAGCTCTTTCAGGAGCTTGGGCCTTGAATGGAGCCTGATAAGCTATCACTCCATCTCCAAAGGACTGCATTTGGCGGTTGGCCAGCTTATCTCAAAGGGCAGAGAGGACCTGAAATCCCTCTGATGGTTTGCCAGGGAAGACTAATAGCAGACCACTCAGCCATAGCTGACTAATTTCAATACCTGCCAGTGTATGCAATTCTTTACTTCTCCAGCAGGGGGCAAACACTTGTTTAATTCTCAAAACACCTGCTATGCAGTAGAAATAAGAATAGTAATAAGCCATGAGCAGTGTCCAAACCTGATGAATATATGATTTAAAAGAAAACCTTCAAACTCACTTTGGACAACACTGGATGTAAACGGTGTCGCAGGTCAACATACACTCACACTCACACCTAGGGGCAATTTAGAACAGTCAATTAACCTCATCTGCATGTTTTTGGACTGTTGGAGGAAACCGGACTACCCACAGGAAACCCACGCAAGAACAGGGAGCTCCACATAAAAACATCTGAGCTCGGAAATCGGACCCAGGACCTTCTTGCTGTGAGGTGGATGTGCTAACCACTACGCCACCATGCCACCTATTACTAAATCATTGTAAACAATTACTGATTTCAGTGTTGTTCTAAATACGCAAAATCTCAGAGGATTAGCTTGATGAGTCCAAATGCTGAAAGATGGATTTATAGAAAAACAGCAAGGAGTTATCCTGAACATGAATAAGGCCTGCAGGCTTTAAAAAAAAAGCCTCTACTCATTCAGTGAGACATGCCAGGAAGCCATTAGGGAGCAGAGATCAGGGATATACTATACAGTATTTTCACGGCAAGTCAAAGGCAGTCCTTTGGTAAACCTTAAGAGGAGAATCAGATAAGGAGCTTCGTATGAGCTTCGCACAGCAGGTCTTACACAGTTTCTACACAGGTACACACACACACACACACACACACACACACACACACACACACACACAAACCCACACACACACACACGATGTGCTGTTCTGACTTGAAACATGCCAAGATCCATAATTCTACCTTTTAGACAGCGGTATGTTCAAGAGGTGACATTTAACTGGCAGTGTTTGAAAGCTGATTGACACCAAATACAGAAGGAATGTGCATCAATTGTATTTAATGAAAAAAAAAGCAAAAAAAGCAAAAAAAACCCAAAAAACTAATGCGCTGCAAGTTTAGCTACAGTGAAAAAAACATAGATTTATATTTATCATAGCAACAAATTGTACAGTCTAAACACAATATGGAGTTGTTCATAGGACAAAAGCTATAAAAGTCACACATTCCTTTGTAAATTAAATTATACTGGAACTGTAGGATTTCTCGTAAACAAACAAAAAAAAACACCTAAGTGACTCTCCCTCACTGTTTTGCAAAGACAGCAGTAAAGGACAAAAGAACAATGTTATGTGCGTCACTTGTTTAATTTAAAACAGTACAAATGCGACTCTGAAGATCAGTTTTATTGCATGTTTAACACAAGTCACTTATACTTCCTCAGTGCAAACCTCCATGCACATCAATGTCCACACAATCACAAAGAAACGTACCTTTTGCAACCTATTCCGCCGACCTTGACGTCTTGCAAGTCCCTGACCCTGTAGGTCGAGCAGAATCCATCCAATTATGCACAGCCAAATCCTCATGACTACAAATACACAGCACAATTCGGTGGAGCTTCCAGTGGACCGTCACATCACGGTCCACGACAGAACACACACTGAGGAGGTGAGATCAGTTTCACTCACAAAGTGCACATTCTCACACCCACTGATATATCATTCATCCACCCCCCACAGTCAAACACACACGCACACACACACGTATTGCCTGATGCTTGCACTTCTAAAGAATCTATGCTCATGTCTCAACTTTATTTCTGTCAATAATCTCACCTGGATACTACAGATTCGTACTTGTTATAATAACAACAACAACAATAATAATAATAATATAAACAGTGTATTTGAAGCTCAATACTCAGGTTCTCTATCTGTCCATGTGAGTGTTCGCTGGGTTACTCCTATCTCCCAAAAGCATGTACTGTATATAGATTGGCCATACTAGGTGTACAGTAGTGTGCAATGAAGATTATACACCACCACTTTTGTCTAAAAGGGCTCCAAATAAAAATAAGCAAAAAAATTACTTCTCGATAATTTTTGGTGAAAATGTATTAAACATTACTAATGTAGGCAGTGAGAACCAAAAAAATCCTTACGACAAGTATATTGAGGTAAAAGTATGGCTGATAAATAAAAACAACGAAAATACCAATTTTTCAGAAAAACTGATTTTTTTGCATAGCAAGAATGAACTTCAAACCATGATGCCAAAATGGTTTAGCGAGTGAAGAAATTAAAATTATGAGAACACTGTGCCTTAAATGCTGTAATAAAAGTAAAGGGTGGCCGCAATAAATACTGACATTTTTTCTCAAAAAAGAGATTTTTTTTGTTATTACTGTATATTATTGTTTTTTTTTTTACTTATTCTCATCAATATGATCCAATATTACAGGAAATAAATACTTGAATAGTACTTGGTTTCTGATTTGTCATTTGGTTAAGTGTATAATCATCACTGCATCTCGGTATTTTTTTATTTCTTCACTCACTAAACCATTCCATATGTATTGAAGTTCATTCATGTTATGTAAAAGTTTAAAAAAAAAGAATAAAAATCTGCGTCACCTTTCAATTTTTCTGAAAAATTGGTATTTTCAGTGTTTTTATTTATTAGTCATACTTTTACCTTAATATACTTGTTGGAATAATTTATTGGTTCTCACTGACTATAATAGCAATGTTCAACACATTTTTTTACCAAAAAATTATAGAGAAGTAATTTTTTACTTCTTTTTATTAGGAGCACTTTCAAACAAAAGTGGTGGTGTATAATCTTCACTGCACACTACTGTATGGGTGTGTGTGTGTGTGTGTGTGTGTGTGTGTGTGTGTGTGTGTGTGTGTGTGTGTGTGTGTGTGTGTGTGCGCGCGCGCATGGGGCCTTGAGATGGACCAGATGGAAGTTATCACCTCAACTGTAGTTCCTACTGCACTAAATCAACGTAATAGGGGCAAACAAGGAAGCACATGGAGAGTTCATAACTCTTGACCTTTGGTCCCAATGATGCTAAAAACAGTGAAATGAGATCACAGTGAAAAATTTGCTCGAGAGGATTAAGGAAAACTTGAAGGGATTCCTCAAATAATTTCAAAATTCTGGCTTGGTGCAATAAATGTACAAAAAAAACCCTGATGTGATGTCCCGCTGTAGGATTTAGGTCATGTCTGTCTGTTTGATCTGCTCTCTCCTCTCCCGTGTGTGTTTTTCTGATTACAGGCTCCGCCCTAATTATCCCACCTGTTCCTCATTCCTGCCGGAGGATAAAAAGCCCGCTGTTCCTGTTGCCAGATCGTCTTGTGCAGTCATAGAGAGAGGACGTATCTCATTGTACACACCACGATCCAGCCGACCATTCATAGTACTGTTCATGTATCACGTTAGCCTTGTTAAATAATAAATAAATAAAGGATCCCTGTTTGCACCTTATCTTGTCGTGTCTGTCCTGCATTAGTTCTCGGTACCAGCGTAACACCTGATACATGTGCTGAGGACTACAGGTTTTTATTACTTGGTATAGTTATAATGAAATGTCTCCTCCTAGTGGGCAATCAGTGAACATTTTGCCCCATATTAGGGATTTTTCAGAATTTCTGGATTTTTTAAAAACATGATCCCGAGCATGGATCATATCCAAAATGTAATGGTTTGTTACTTGTACTACACCCTACTCATCCAAAAAAATCATCCAAATCAATGCATAATTTTTTGAGCTATGCTGCACACAAACAAACAGACAATTTAATAACCAACCACCACCAACCACCAAAAAAAACCCCAACACAGGTACAAAAAAACCAACATAAATTCCTGTTGGAAATAAAAAAACATGGCATCTATGCTGACATTCAGAGGCTCTAAGGTACGAAGGAAGAGGAAAGAGGAAAGCATAAAGGATATTGAATTGAATAATCACAGCAGTCAGTTTCTGTTGCTTTCAGCAAAGTCGCAGTATCAGGCAGCCTCCCTGGTTGGTTCATTTGAGAATGCATAGATCGGTTGGTTAGTGTCTTCCTGGAAATTTTTAATACATCTCTGGGTCAAGTGGCTGAATCCATGTGTTCAAAGACCATGACGACCATACCGGTCCAGAAACAGTGATGTGCCCCATAGCACTCAAAGCGATCATCATGATGTACTCTGAGAGAATAGTCATGTCACACATCAGGCCTAATGCCACAAGTTCACTGGATCCACTACACTTTGCATACCGGTCAAACTGGTCCTCCACCGTATCCCGTTTCACACTGCTATTAAGGGGGATTGTAAAGACAGCTCTTTCCTTCCTAACAGGACACAGTCAACACTCATTGATCCTGCAGGGCATCCAGCATTGTAGCTGACCCCCACACACTGCACACAAGCTCCACGAGCTGTTGCCATCCAGTAGACGATATCAGAGCATCCGATCCAGATTGTCTAAATTGTCTAACTGCTTTTTTCTCCTCTTGCTCTCCAATGCATCCCCACTTCCTGACAATTCTGGACCACCCCTCTGAGCTGTTTACTGCCCTGAAGGCATGCAATTTTGTCTCAACCTGCACCCTGTATTGGATGGGATGACCATAAATCTTGACTTGACCTGGATAATGCCAGCACATCCCTAGACCACTGATTGGATTCTAATTCTTTCATAAATATACACTGTTGCTATAAAGTTTATGTCTGTTTGAAAATACCTTTTAAGGGGCCAGTGGGGAAAATTTAAACACTAGAAGGAGGAGATTTATTATGCAGACAACAATAGGAAAATCTGAATAGGTGATTTAGAACACTTCAGAGACACTAAAGCTACAGAATCATAAGACCTACAGCACATTAAAAACAAAGTTTACAAAATCATCTAGGCCCTTGGCTCTAACAGGAAGGATTACGACATTAACCACAACAATACTTCTACTGGAAGTCTCTCCAAAATAAATAGGAGACACTGGATGCAATCCCAATTTGGAATAATGAATAGAGGATGGGATCCAAATAACTGGATTTTACAATCATATGACTGATAATTGCTTTCAGATCATCCAAAGCCTTTTAAGATAAGTTTTATTAAATGTAATCCATAATCCCTTAGAAACATTAAAATATTCTAACACATGCTCAGAGTCAAATAAAGACAAAGAGCGAGAGAAAAAAGAAAGATAACAAAAGTATAAGCCAAGAAAGTCAACTGACAAATCTCTACATGCATGTTCCAGAAGTTTTCCACTGACTTGATGTGATTTATACAGATACTTTGAGCCCTGTGTAGTAAATCACTGCTCCAGAAAGGTTAATTATAAGTTTTTAAGCTTTGGGGCCAAGAACGCTGATTGCCAGAAGATGAGCAGACAGACTGGAGCAAACTGAAGCTGTGGTTTTATTGAGCGTCAGTAATCATTACGGGAATTCACTTTCCTTATTTATGAGTACTCATACCACAAACAATGTTCTATAGCACGGGTATAATTACATCACCTTTTCTACATATAGCATGCTTGACTTACTACACTTGCTTGACATGGGATGTGTATTTTCCTGCACGTTGATAGTAAAGTGATTGATCACTGAACAGTAGTTACACCACAGAGATTTGGAGGAAAAACACTTTCACTATCAACACAATTCCTCCTCAAGCACTGACCCCATCATATGCATAGTTAATAGTAGATGTCTTAGATGTCACTACCTTTTGTCTAATGATGCTTATACTGATATTTCTCTGACATGCATTTTACTTTTTACATTATATTTTCTACATCAAGGCTAATAGTAGTACTTCAGATACTGATACAAGTGCCAATACTGATACAATACCTTTAATTCTGATTTCCCACATTAAATAAATATACGCTAATATGACTGGCACTAATACTACTGGCTGTAGCATATGTTGTGTACAGTATGTATGCAATAAAGACTTTTATATGGCACTGTGATGCGCCGTATGGATTTTCATATTTTCCACGTGGGTATTTTTTTTAATTGTCCAGGAGAGAGCGAATGTAGAGTGGTGTCTCGCCAAGATAGATGCTGGGGTCAGTATATTATGACATGAAGGACAAGGATCGAAGCCCATGGTCAGTTTACAGTCCTCGACTTTTCACCCCAGTGATGAGAGGGGTGAGATGAGGGTCAGGAAAGAAATAGCTCAGGACCTTTACAGAGCTATGGAATGCAATGCTTTGCTTCACTTGCTGCACCAGCTAAGCACCACCATGGTGTGGCGTCTCTTAATTCAATCCAGAAGCATTTCAGAGACATTTGAAATATATAGAGTGACACATCTGATTGCAAGCTGTATGAAGTAAAAATCTGTTGTTGTCTAAGGAAATTGTGTCTGAGTGTGTGTGTGTGTGTGTGTGTGTGTGTGTGTGTGTGTGTGTGTGTGTGTGTGTGTTTGTGTGTGTTCCTGTCTTGCAGAGACAGAGCTGAAAAAGTGACTTGCATTACCCTACAGCTATACATAAGCTATGTTTCTATGTACACGTTTCTCCTAGGTACTGAAAAGCATTACACTTCTGTTCTGGCATTAACAGACTTCCAGTTAAATGGAAACGGTGATGTAGAGCTTAGCATGTCGGCCTCAAAGCAAGAAGGTCCTGGGTTTGAGTCCCCGGCTTGGGTGATCCATATGAAATTCCACACTACTTACCCCTGAGAGGAACCTATACAACAGATTTGGTGACCCTACGTCATTTCCTTCCAGAGTTATGGCGGACCCATTTCTATAAATAATATATTCTTCAATAAAAAAAATCAAGGGTTATAATTCTCTTTACAGACCTCACGTGTTCCATGTTCATGGTGTTCTCTTTGCCTAATGCTTCTTTTGCTTGGTTTGTACTTTATTAGGCAGCAGAATGTTTTGCTTATCTGTTTCAGTTTTTGTTTCGTTTCTTGTGTCTTCTGGGTTTCCAGTCCACAATAAACTCCTCATCAAGCATATGCATCTTGTCTCCTAGCATTAGTGAATGCTAGCTTTCAGTTTGCTTCCCTTCCCATGGAAACATATAGTGCTGCAAGCTAACAGCTAACTTGCAGGGCAATACACACATGCCCGTGAAAGACACAAAAGTTATTGCCCGTGCATTGACCAATCAGATTGTGCGTAATTGAAATATCTAACTGCTAAACAAAGAACTCTCTGTGGTCTGACGTGTATAGGAAGCAAGTACAAGAAGGTAGTGAATTTATGGCTATATGGTGGTGGTTTCTATTGCAAATACTGCATAATATCATGCTGTAACTTTATTGAAAGATCTTGGTATGCAAATGCACAAAAAAGTATCCAGGTATCACAACACTTCACATGGCTAAGATTGGTAAAATACAAAAATGGCTTTCTAGCACAAGCACGAGACATACTGTATGCCATGCACTACCAAGCACAACCCCATCTACTTGTATTAACTGCATGAATTTCCATTAATCATTTCTGTGTGCCTTAACAGACCCTATAGAGTCTCAAGAACTGGGGCTCTCCCAAAAACAGTCCTCTGGCCTGGGGAAAAAGAGAAGCCAATTAAGTATTTACCTTTAACTCTCCTGTGTAAAATGTTGCATGGCGTGCCAGCAGTAGGTGATTAATTATAGCAGCGTGGCACAAGGCTGTTCCACTGGGAACATGTGTAAATGAAGGAAGAGGCTGAACCTGCTGTGAAAGTCATGAAAGCTGGCCACCACAACATAAACCCTTAAAATTCAAAGGGTTATGTCACAAGAGTTTAAAAATGGATTCTGCAAAAATATTTGAAGTGATTCTGACTTGCTTAAAGCCAGGAACTTTGACACAGCTTAATTAACCCCAGATGACGGATGTGGGGCTTATACACATATACATTGCTCAGATGTAAAAAATTGATTTGACTTGGCTCTGCATTAGATGTTACACTGAGATACACAAAGATAACACTGACTACAAATGTACTCTACATGTGTGCTATACATTATATTGCTTTATAATTCTTGGGCCTTGTTTCACATTGTAGACATAACAGACACCTATGTAATTACATAATTTTAAGAGTAGTAAAGTTAATTACACAGGTCATATCCTGTCTGTTAAAAGCTGAAGACAGAAGACTAAATCACAAGATGAATCATTCCCCAGTTTCCCAATCTCTACATGTCCTTTCTGTTTAAAAACACAAGCCCGAAGATAATGAGGAGTCAATCTGGTGTTTGAGCGGATTATAACTAGGCCTCTTTCAACCTGCCTCTTCTAAATGTGTTTGGATAACGTGCATAAAACCAGTCCATTAGCATTCTCCTTACACTCATTGCTGTGCGGATCAGGTCCCTTTCCTCTGGCTCCAAATGTTCCAGCAAATCGTCCAAGTCATTTGAGGACAGCAAAAGCTCCTGTAATAAGCAAAACACAGAAAAGTGATCAGACAAAAAGTGAAAACACTCATAATCAGAAGAGCCCATACATGCCTGTGAATTATACTGCCAGTGGCTTAAATGGGAGCTGATGTGATCGTGACAGGTTTCCCTTACTCTGACCCAACCCTGTGTGTCCCAATAAGATTCATTTCCTGAAGGTAGTTTTGTACGAGTTGTATCATATATCATGCTCTGTTATAACTTTCTCTTGTGAGGAAGCACTATAGATGCTTAAGGTGGTGGTTCAATTGAAATAGAAAAGTTCACCGGTTATATGAGTACAGGTGGGTACTGGATGCAACCTTTTTTTTAAATGAATGATCATGAAGAAAAGACTGTATTGCTGCCTCACTTCTGGAACTGGAGGGTATGGTAAGCGTTTGGGTTTCTGAACAGCTCCATCACATCGTGGTAAATACACTTCACACTGATCTCTGGCTGCATCTGGCTCCGCCATTACAAAGGTCACCTGTTTCAGATCACCCTAGGTATATTAAACAAACACACACAAACACACAGACATACACACAAACAGGTTTTTACATCAGAACTTTGAAAGTCAGTCCAGTGTGTGAATGTGTGAATAAGCCTCTGAGGCAATGAGCTGCATGAGATCATCCTAACAGGCACCGCCTAGACTTCATGCAGTATTAACTCTGGTTTTTCATACGTTTACCTTGTCTGCAGCTGTCCAAATCTCTTTTTCTATCCATCATTATTTCATCCATCACTTAAACGTAGCATTCAGTAATTAGACCTTGTGATGGTGTAGGTTCCAAAATAATCCATCTAAAGCTCTATCCTAGACAGCTGCTTTTAGTGAACTATAAGCCTATTTAATCATACCAGACACAGGGACTAAGCAAATGTCACTCAGTCCACATCTACTTAACTCAACGTGTAGTTTAAATATGAGACTAACATAAAATATTAAATCCTATACATAACTTGAGAAAAAACAAAACAAAACCCATGGGTTCGAGTCCTGGGCTCGGCGAGGGCATTTCTGTGTGGAGTTTACATGTTCTCCCCGTGCTTGCGTGGGTTTCCTCCAGGTACTAAGTTTCCTCCCACAGCCCGAACACATGTATTTCAGGCTAATTGGCTGTTCCAAATTCTCCTTCGGTGTGAGTGTTAATGGTTGTGTGTGTGTTGGCCCTGCGATGGTCTGGTAAGCTGTTCAGGGTGTATGCCGCCTTTGCCTACTGTTGGCTGAGCCGCACCATCCCCAGGACACTTATAGGATTAAGTGGTTTGGAAAATGAATGAATGAATGAATGAATAAATGAATAAACTGAGCACTTGGCCCAAATGTGTGAATATTTTGGATTCAGTGAAGACATTGCAGGTGCATTATTCCAAATAATTGGTGTTCAATACACACTTTAATTCTATTGTTTTTTTTTTTTTTTGTTAATTTATTTTTCCTCTTATTTTCTCAGGCTTAAATCCAAATGACTGTGTTGAATTAAAATTCTAACTTTGAGGCTCCTACTCACTCACTCACTCATTTGCTGAACCTCTTAATCCTAGTAGGCTTGCAGGGAGGCTGGTGCCTATCTCAGCCAACACAGCCAGTCCACTGCAGGGCAAACACACACATACCCACTTACAATTACACTCACACCAAGGGGCAATTTGGAACAGAAAATTTGCCTTTTGTTCATGTCTTTGAACTGTAGGAGGAAACCAGAGGAGCCAGAGGAACCACACAAGCTCACATGCAAACTCCTCACAGAAACGCCCTCACCAAACCCCAGACCCAATCCCAGGACCTTCCTGCTTTGGTAAAGTCCATGGTTTTGGAATGGACACATTGGTCAAGTGAGTGTCCACATTATGTTGATCATACTGTGTATATATGGACACGACTTATATAAGCTGCCAATTCAGTATGATCTGCCCCAAAGATCACTTAAAGCAAATCCCTGTGCATTATTTTTAAATACAACAGTGATTAACTCCCTGTGTGTCACAACTCAAAAACAGCCTTCACATATGAGTAAAAAAAAAAGTGTTAAAGCCTTTAGAGATGTCTGAGACTGTGGATCACAGCATGAACTGATTTAAGGTTTCCCCTTATTCTAACATGCTCTACCCTCATTTCAAATCTTTCCTGAGGTGTTACAACTGAGCTAACAATCGATGGCATTACAGTGGAACGAGCTCCTAGAATATGGATGTTATACTGTTTATATAATGGCCGGTCAAAGCTACATGCTCTTCTAAGCAAAATAAAATAAGATTATTGAACTATATACCTAATAATATAACCCAGTTGTAGTATATACAAGCCTGTTAAGAGTAAAAAGAAGGACTCTGTTTGCTTTTCCAGGGAGATCACATGATGGAAAATGCATCAACCAATGCAACAACAAGTGCAAGCACAGATGTTCTTAATGTCCCTAATGGCATAGGTACCAGTACTTTTAATAATGTACTCTTCATAAACAAGTTAGGGATTGGGTTGTCTGTAGGGACAAGTCTGGAAATGTCTTCATAAGACGTGTGGTGCAGAAAGGCAGGATATATTACATGGCTGACTTAAACAATTAATTATTTAAATAAAGAAAATAATTACTGTACAGTTTGAACCTCACTCTCACTCACTCACTTGCCGAATCGCTTTATCTTACTACTAGGGTCATGGGGAGGCTGGCACCTATCTCAGCCGACACTGGACGAAGGCGGGGTACATCTGAAACAGCTCGCCAGTTCATCGCAGGGCAAAACATGCACAACCATTCGCACAACTCCACACCCGAACCCAGGACCTTCTTGCTGTGAAGCAGACGTGCTAACCACTAGACTACCATCCCACCCATATTGAACCTGTTAAGCTGAATAATTTTAAAGAACTGAAGTTTTACCTCAAATGGAATTTCAAAGCTCTCAATGATTCCTCCAACCATAACAAGTCCATCGGTGGTGATTTCCAGACCCTCCTTGTAGGCCCAGTCTACACTTTCCACAATGGCGCAGTCCACATATAACACAAGCCGTCTTGTCGACACACTCAGTGCCACGCGATGCCAATTCCCATCAGACAACACCGCAACAGGAAACCTAAAATAAATCAGATACACCTATTAGAACTACAATTCATATGAGCGCATATCATCATAACAAACAAAATATGCTGGACAACAGATTAGAAAACATTTAGAGGGTATTCATTTTGCTCTATGATAGATTAAAGCAACATTCATGTTGAATGACCTCACCGTACAAACACATCATTTTAAACACAAGCGTGTAATGTTTAGCCAACTGCGATTTCTCTGCTCAGATAATCAACGTTGCCTGTCCTGTGGGGTCTGACATCCAAAATCTGCTGATGAAATGCGATTTCTTAATAATGTATTAATTCAACCTTACTCTTATAATTATATTGCACTTTGTGGAACTTTCCACATCCACATGGACTCCTTACTTTTGCATGCACTAATTGCTATTTGTTGTTTATGGATACCTTGTCTTTAGAGCTTACACACCTAGAACAATATTCTTACAACCCCTCTCTACTCCTGCTTTCAACTATACATTTTCAGACTGCTAGAAAATACTTGCGTGTGTGTGTGTGTGTGTGTGTGTTTGTGTGCGAGTGTGTATATGTGTGTGTGTGTGGCTCAGACTCACTCGTAATGCCGCTGCTGTGTGCTGATAAAGGTAAAAGAGTGGGCACTGATGCGGATTTGAAGGAGGATGTGACCGTCTGGGCAGAGGAATGTAAAGACGCTACGGTCTTCATGCTGAGAACTGCGGAGCTCGAGCAGCAAGCTGAACTCATCATTAAACCTGGAAAGACAAAATATGTAAAAATAATAAAGCAATAAATACTCACTGCTCAGCACTTAATCATATTAGTGTCACAGGGAGGCTGGAGCCTCTCATCCAACACCAGGCAAAGGCAGGATACACTGGGAACAGCTTGTTAGATCATCGCAGTGCCAACACACACACAACCATTCACCACTTACACTTACACCTAGGGGCAATTTGGATCAGCCAATTAGCCTAATGTGCATGTCTTTGGACTGTAGGAGGAAACCAGAGTACTCAGTTGCACCGAGGTTTCCCTGATGATCACAATCTCGCACTGTTGTGTCTGTAAACAGGATTGCGACTGGAGGATATGATATTATAATGAAACAAGCAGATTTTTTTCCCCTCTATGCTGGTCCCAGTTTATTCCAATGCGACATTTTATAGGACATTATACAAATTCCAATGCAATATACATAAATAAAGTAGTACACTATAATATAATCAATCAGGAAGCCAATACCTAGGAACCAATTAATGGCTTGTTAATCACTGTTAAATAGGATGACTGTTTTACAGTGTAGAGCGAAATATTTTCATGATAGAATTATGAAGTATGAAATAGTGCTATGAGAGCAGGCTTACTGTATTTACCTGTGGCCAAACACTTGGCGTAAGGGCAGGGAGAGAGTGGAGTACTGTCCTACATGCAACACTGGACATCTCTGATCTTCCAGAGCTACAGAGGCGTTGCTACTGTTGGCCACGTGCCACAGCTGATCCAGCAGATTGGTGCTTTCTACAGAGAGAGGAGATATAAAATACGGGACCAACAACATGAATTTCCAGGAAAACGTGGCAGCACGATGACACTGAATCCTCATCTGAGGTTCTCAGACTGAGCTCAGGTGCAGATGAAATATTACAGCCTACAAACGCTGTTAGATTAAATAGTGAGGTCTAGTCGATGTAGGCCCCTTACAATTCATTTGTGCTGCCTAGGATGTTACAGCATGATGGGGAGTCCGTTTAATGCCTTTCAGGAAATTGCAAAAAAAAAAAAGAGTGAGAGAAACAGGTACCAAAACCCTCATTAAAAGGTGAGGCCTATTTTAAAAAATCATATTTGACAGGACCAGCCATTGTATCAAACTTTTTACTCATTTTATATCCAGACACAATAGTTTGTGTTTCTGTGTATATGACCTGGAACGAATGCATATACAGGATACACACTTATGACTCCAGAACACAAGGCTAGCTGTGCTCAAGCAGGCCAGCAGGGTAGTAAAGGTGATAAATTAACCGCTGTGGCGTCCCAGGTGCTGTCAGAAAAGCTGCATTTAATCCAGCATGGAGAAAGCAACTCTGAATAAACACCTCAGCAAGAGCAGAAAACACACCTGCCAACCCTGACAGATGGGAGCGGCTTTTCTCAGCGTGGTAGCCCGGGTGAATTCTGCCTCATGTAATGCTGCTTGGAACCAACGTGCAAAGAAATCCGAGTGCAAGAGATGCATTTACACATCATTTACATTCACACTACAGTGTGGTTTTCTTTTCACAGGAATGGATTACTTTACACAGGACACCCAAACATTTAGACACTGATTAGTGCCTACTAAAAATAACACCACCCACAGCCAGCAGTGTAGGAATGAAAGTGCTTACTATATAGCTACAGTTTACGTTTCTCTGATTAAATAGTACGTCTCAGGAGACCTCAGAAAACAAATCAACAAATATGGACACGGAAGCTGATCTAGCCTAAAAAGCAGGTAAATCAATTACAGCCTGTAACTGCTGTGCTGCCTGGAAAGAAGGGAGCAATGAAGTGAACTGAGAATAGAACATGAACATGATTTATACCCTGTGGAAGGAGTTTGAAATACACTGTTCCTGTAAAATGTTTCCATGAACTCTTGTCTTCATGCTCTAGAGTTTACATGACCTGTTTTTTTTTTTCTTCAGGAAATGTCCCATGTAATGTTCAGCCCACACATCAGATCCCAGAAGTGGCTCACAGGTTAAGGCTCTAGGTCACTGATCAGAAGATTTGGGGTCTGAGTCCCAGTGCCTCTACTTTTGGACCCATGTGCAAGGCCCAACCTTACCCCTGTTAGGTTTTACCTTTTTATTTTGTGTATACTGAATATTCAAAGAAAAAGAAGTGATTGCATTGCGATTCAAACAAAGAAATTCCCACATGCACGATTTTAAGAACCTCCCACTCCCGATCAGACATTACCATACGTCATCAGACCTGAGGAGAACACAGGGACACAGCACTCAGGCTTGTGATCAACAAAGTGTTCTTGTTTTATGGCTCTTTAGAGGGGTGCTGGCTGGGGTGTCGTAGGGTGCTGGATTACTGATCTATGTTCAATCCTCTCTGTAACAAGGTTGTCACTGCTGTCCCCCCAGTGCGCTTGCTGGGTTACCAAAGCAGGCTTTTTCATAAGATTTTCTTCCGAGTGCTATCAATCACACACCAGACATTAGCATGGAGAGCTCTTCACACTCCAAGAAAAGCTCCCCGAGAGATGCTTTGGGGTGTGATTTTTTTAATGACATATGACTACTAATGTCTGTTAAGAAGGTAATGTATGATTTGTCTACTTGCAGTTTTTTGATCTGCCTTTTATTGTTATCTTTTTTGTTTTAATTTTTTGACATCATCACAGAGTGCGTAGTTCAATCACTAGGTGAGGATGTTACAAAGTGTGTAAGTCATGTCACAGTCATGTGTCTGTGATGATGTCCCGCCAGTGTCACATGACACACTTTGTAACAGCCTCACCTACTGATTGTCCTACACACACTGCGATGATGTAACAGAAAGGGGCGGTACCACCCAGGGACATTTCTCATAAAGAATCGACACACTGTTTCTAGTGTTTTATGAGCCTGTGGCCTCTGTAGCCTTAGATATCCAGTTCACAAGAAAGGAGCCTGATATGATCTTCTGCTCATCCGCCATGCTGTACATTCTGAGATGCTTTTCTACTCGCCATGCTTGTAGCAGCTTAAAGCAGCCTGGCCATTCTCCTCTCACTTTACACCAATAGTGCAATTCTGTCTACAGAACTGCAATACACTCCTTATTAAGAGGATTTTGGATTTGAATTGAAATCAGTGATTTCTGAAGTACTCAAAACATCCCGTCTGGCACCTGCAACCCCATCATTGAGATCACATTCTTTTCCTCATTTTTGTTTGATATGAACCTTAACCGAAGTGCTTGTATCTGCACGCTTTAATCCACCGTGTTGCTGCAGCATAAATTACATGATCTTGCTAATAAAGTGAACATTAAGTTATTAAGTCAAATATTAAGCTGGAAATGTGTGTTTACTCTTGTGTCTTTAATCTGGATGCTCGATTTCCTGTACCAGAACTTACAGCTAATTAGAATTTTCTAATAATATGTTTGCTTAGTAAATAACCGAAAGAGAGGTGTAGGCTTGTTTTGCACAATCATTTTCATTTCATTACATTTTCTGTACCGATTTATTTTATTAGATTCAAGGGGAGCATGGAGCCCATCCCGGATGACTCTGGGCAATGACTTGGGTGCAACCTGAACAGCACACACAACCATTCACACACTCATTCACACCTAGGAGCAATTTGAAGCAGCCAGTTAGTCTAACATGCATTTCTTTACACTGTAGAAGGAAACCGGAGAACCCAGAGGAGCACAGGGAGAACATGCAATCTCCAGATAAATACACCCTCACCGAGAACATTCCTCAAACCCAGGACCGTGTGTCCTAGTGCTAACCCCTACACCACCGTTCCTACGTTTAACACTACACGCATTGGTGTTGATGCTCTCTAATACTTTCAGATGTGTGACAGGCTCATGTGTAGATCTATTAAAGAATGAGATGCATGCAATTAGAGGGAATGGATACATCAGCGTTTTAGCTTCAGGCTTTAATACCCATCCAGTCAATTCAAATCATGCTTTTCTTTTAAATACTTAATAAGCTGTTACTTCATTACATCCTAAATAGTATTACTTTAATGAAAATAGGGGTTGTGTTAACATTTCTCTTATATATTCCATGAGTGCAGTAAATGTTTTCAGACAGAAAGAATAATAAAAAAAAAATTAAAGATGTGAGAAAGACAGGTGGCAAAATAAAAAGATGAAAGGTTTTATTAAAAGAAAAAACAGACTGATGATGGCGTTTCTTCTTCTCTGAGACAAAACAGGCACAGAACTGACAACTCAAACAACCCAGTCAGATAACTGCCAGTGTTCAGTGGAACTGTGTGTGTGTGTGTGTGTGTGTGTGTGAGAGAGAGACAGAGACAGAGAGAAAGAGAGAGAGAGAGAGAGAGAAAGAAAGTGTGTGTGTGTGTGTGTGTGTGTGTGTGTATGAACACCTCCACTTCCAGCTGAAGGTAAGTCTTTGTAATTAAAAACTAAAGTCTCACATCGAAAGTTATTTCTTTGTGACACCAAGTTCACGTAAAGCTGAGAGGAACTGCATTGCTTTTGTTGACTTTTTTTATTAGTTACACATTCTTTGAGCGGTCCTGTGCAGCACCATGGGAGAGCCTGCTCTATGCCAAGTAGAACATTCCTCACAGACACATCATGCCTGCACACACACACACACACACACACACACACTCACACACACACACACACACACACACACACACACACACACACAC
>JAOUQZ010000019.1:3215611-3230820 GCA_028564935.1 Neosilurus hyrtlii
AGGCAAACTCCACACACACACACACACACACACACACACACACACACACACACTTGTTTCACTCAAGTAAATGAAACGAAATGGAAGAGTAAGAAACAAACACAAATACATTAATGGAGTTCAAACCAGGCAAACCAGACGAACAGTAAACTATACTATATGCAAATAACTACAGGTGTTTTCAGCAGGTTACTATGGCTGCTGCACATGTTTGGATTAATAGAACAGAAATGGACCCCAACATGTTATTACAGCCTTCTGTACAGCATTTACAAGATGTGCATGCTACAGCAAGTATATCAGGATTCCAATAGGAAATACTCTCTTATACATCCAAAGCCAATTTGGCCACATGCCACTTTTGACACTTCAGACTATGTTTAGGTGAAGCAGACCTCATGGTCAACTGGACCCTAAATTGCCTATAGGTGTGACTTTGAATGTGAATGGTTGTTTGTCTGTGTGAGCCCTGAAATATATTGGTGACCTGTGGTCAGTGTTAACTCACTCATTCATTTGCCAAACCGCTTACTCCTACTAGGGTCATGAGAAGGCTGTGTCTATCTCAGCCGACTGGATGAAGTCGGGGTACATCTTTAACAACTTGTCAGACCATCACAGGGCCAGCACACACACAACCTAGCCAATTAGCCTAATATGACTACACTCAGGCAAGGCGGCAGGACCGGTTGGGTTACCAGTCAGTTTGCTTACCAGCCTCGCCAGGTGAGGACTCCATCATCTACCTGCTTAATCGTGTATACACCCACCTGTCATGTTTTTTTTTTACTTTTCCAGTGCATTCAAAACCATCAGGCCGACCCTCCTGGATGATAAGCTGACAGCGATGCAGGTGAATGCCTCTCATGTCCTGGATTGTGGACTACCTGACCAGAAGACCACAGTATGTGCGCCTGCAGCACTGCGTGTCGGACACAGTGGTCAGCAACACCGGAGCACCACAAGGGACCGTCTTCTCCCCTTTTCTCTTCACCCCCTACACAACTGACTTCAGCTACTGCACAGAGACCTGCTATCTTCAGACGTTTTCTGATGACTCTGCTGTAGTTGGATGTTGCACTGTTATACATTTGCAATTTTTTCACTACAACAATACTGTACTGTTCATTTTACTCACTGACAGGATTCATTCTGTATCAGTTTATTAACTTCTAATTTTAGACTTGTATATATATGCATATATATAGTGGCACCACCACTGTTGTGTAAAAAGAAGTAAAAAATTACTCCTCTACAATTTTGGTGTAAATGTATTGTAGGTAAAAAGATCTTTCTGTTCATGTGGAACCTCGGGATGTCTTGCTTGAATGGTCTGCGTTACATCACAAGACTGATGTCAGGAATCAGACTCATCCATGATTGAGTCACTCCAGACATTTACTCCAGTGTTTGGATTACTATCATGCTGTGTGACACTACTGCCTTAGAGTTTTAAAGGGTTCACATGATGAGATTGTGTTGTGTAATTTCCTGAATCCCGCTTGATAATCGCTGCTCCCTCAATGATTGCAAGCTGTCCGGGCCCTGAGGTGGTGATGCAGGGTATCATTATACCCCCTCTACAATGCTTTGAAGTTGGTGCTTGGTTTTTGTTCTGTGCAGTGGTTTGAGTTTTGCATAATGCTCTGTATACGTATATGCTCAAGAATGGACTGGAAAAGGGATGAGATAAAGGGCACTATCGTCATACTGCTCAAAGCTTCTTAGTTCAAGCCTCACGGCTGACTTAGACCTTTCTTTGGGGTTTGCATGTTCTCTTTGTGCCTGTGTGGGTTTCCTCCATGTGCTCTGGTTACCTCCCACAGTGTAAAGCCATGCAGATGATGTCAATTATCTATTCTGGAGAGAATGTAAGTGTGAACAGTTGTTTGTCTGTGTAGGTCGGCGACCTGCTATGGGTGTATCCCTCCTCTCGGCCAAAGTCAGCTGGGATTGGATCTGACTCACCTGTGACCCTGACAGGTTAAGTATCCAAGAAAATGAATAGAAGGAAATAATGATTTTTTTTTTTAAGTGGAAGAAATCTGAAAAAGATCAACACTTATGCACAGAAAAATATTTATTTGCTTCCTTTGTTCTTTAATAGGGGTCATTTTTGAATAAACCAAAACATGAACGGCATGTGATGATCATATGTTTTGTATAAAGGATCAGAAGGCTTTAATTAATTCTTAAGCTGATAAGATGTGACAACATTTTCCAAATTTTCAAATTTATCACTGTATGTTTCAGTGTGGCAAACTGGGGTGAAATAATGTCATAAATATTCTGAAATACAGGTGGTGTATTTTATATAGCCTGTTTAAATCGGAAGCATCTGCTGCACAAGAGTTAAAAAAAGTGAAATATCATATCCTAACCTAGATCAACCAGAAGTATAAATTTGAGACTAATCTGTATTAATGTATACAGTTCATATATAACAGGCATAAATGTACTATGTGGACAGTAAGGAGCAGTATTGGGTCCCTGGAATAACTCATGGTAGAACATTGAATGCTTCAAAGCAAAACTCCAGGAGTTACATCAACCCTCTTAGACCAACTCGAGAAGAGCTTGATTTTCAGTAAACATCACCGGTTTCACAACAGTACTATGAACATTATTTTGGCCATCTCAGATCAATCAGACTTCTTAGGGAATAATAAGAACATGCTGCGTTTCAAAAGGATGTTCATGCATTTATATCAAAACTGTATGTGGCTATGTGTATGTGTCAGTACTTGAGCAACTGTCTGGATTAATTCATCAAGATTTTTCTGTCTATTGTACCATAAAACCAGTGTATCTAATTTCTATGATTAAAGACACATACAAGGTTGAAGCAGATTCAGCGAGCAGCTGTGTCAGATCTGTTCACCATGTGCTACAATACCCAAAATGTACATGTGGATGGGAGGAAAAAAGTGCTTTACGATGGAGTAGAGTGGCTATGATCAGAAATGTGCAATAATTAGGGAGTATTTATAAATAAAATGGTGGTGTAGCTAGTGTGTCAAAAAGTATTGCACAAGTTGCTTTATACAGTATGGATTTAAAAAAAAGGGAACAAAACCTAATAACTTTATAGACTGTACATCGTTATCAAAAAATGCAGAATTGTCAACCTGATGCAACCTGTTTTATGCATTACCTTATATGGAATCAACTTTCATAGGTGCGTTTTAGATGCAAACTCGCTCTTATGACATCACCTTCATAAAAAGCTTTCATAAGACATCAGGACAATTATGATCTTAATTAAAATGCATCCTTAGGAAACAAAAACTTGTGGTGTCTTTTAACACTCCTTTAGTGATTTTAGCTTAAATGCTAAAATGCTTAGCCGAATCATTTTAAACTCTTTCAGTGTTGCAGGGAGGCTAGAGCCCATCACAGCCGACACGGACTGAGAGAAGGCAGAGTACACCCTGAACAGCTCACCTGATCATTGCAGAGCCAGCACACACAAGCATTCACACTGACATCCACGTCTAGGGGCAATTTGGAACAGTCAATTAGCCTATATGCCTGTTTTTGGACTGTGCGAAGAGAGCATGGAGACACAAGCATGGAGAGAACATGCAAACTCCACACAGAAACACCTGAGCCCGGGAGTCGAACCCATCACCTTCGTTCTGCAAAGTGGGCGGACTAACCATCACGCCACCAACTTCCCTGCAACTCATACCAGTATATGTATAAGTAAGTCGGGCGTTTCTGTGTTACTCTCCATGCTTGCGCGGGTTTCCTCCGGGTACTCCGGTTTCCTCGCACAGTCCAAAGACAAACACATTAGGCAGCTCCAAATTGCCCGTAGGTGTGAGTGTGAGTGTAAATAGTTGCATGTGTTGTCTCTGCGATGGTCTGGCGAGCTGTTCTGGGTGTACCCCAACTTCACATAATGCCGGCTGAGATAGGCTTCAGCCTCCTCTAGTACATGGTTACATGGTTTTGGTGTTATTTTAAAGTTGCTGTTTTTTTTTAAAGTTATTTCCATCTGTGTTATTTATTTTATCTATCTAACAGGAATATTAATTCATCATATAATCCAGTTAGATATGCAAATATTCACATCGATATGGAAATGAGTTGATGACGTCACCTGGCTACTTCTAGAGACCTCTTGGACAAGCAGATGACGTTAGTTACTTCCCCCTGAAAGGAGCTGAATTTAGGGAATGAGATATTCTTACCTGCCTGCAGCATCCCGGAGCCCGACTCCACTTCCGGCCACAAAGTGGGACCCGAATTGCCGCATTTAGCCAAATAAAAGACGAAAACAGCCCACAGTGTGGCTTTCACTGCCATAGTGAGAGTATAAACACTTGGAAGAGGAAAAAAGATTTAGCATCATTAGCTAGCTTTACAACTCCATCTTCTAACGGTTTTTAACAGGAGTTTAAATGGTTCTGTGTAAAACACGAACACATATAAAGCCTTAGTAAGGTAAGAAAAGGAAAAAAACACTTTCACTTTTTCTGCAACGTAATTACTTTATGTTTTTGTTATATTTTCAGGTCGTCTGTCACCGTTTCACCCTCACAGAGCCACCGTTGGTTCTTGCACGCGACCAGCCCTTTGCACAGCGCGCGCCTTCTCAGGACCCATCATTAGCTCGCGAGCGGCCCCGCCCATCACATCAATCCTAACCAATGAGCAGCGTGTCCGCTAGATTCCCACGCCCACCACTGCTATAGAGAATAAGATGTGTACAATCAGCGACTAGAGAAGAAAAAAAAAAAAAACCTAGAAGCAACACATTACAGGTAAACTACAGATATCACACTAATTATTTGTCAGTTGATAGTTGGTGTTCTTAAAATTATTTTGTATCATGACCTTAAAATAGAGTGGATATTTGAAGGGCAGTGGTGGTTCAGTGGTTAAGGTTCTAGCTTAAAGGTCCAAAGATCAGGAGTTCAAATACCAGCACCATTCTGCCCTTAAGCAAGGCCCATAAACCTCAGATGCTCACTTATATAATACGTTTATAAATGTCAGCCGCTCCGGATAAAAGTGTCTGCCAAGTGCAGTAAATGTAAAAATACATTTCATTAAACATGGGTATGAGGACTAATGAGGACGCTATCAGGGAACACTCAAATAGAAAAGTCTTTTTTCCTTCTTTTTTTTTTCTTTTTTTGATCAACAAAATATGCACTATCATAAAAATATGTATTTTTTGTATACAATGTAATATAATCCAAGAATAATTTACTCCATAACATCCTTGTATTAGGAATAGAATTGAGTATTTACATTTTCATAAATTCATGTCATCTAGAAAACCTAGATTTATTTTCCTGAGTAAAAAAGATTTGAATCTAAAACATATTTTTATGTATTTTTTATTAATTATTAAATTAATAATTGGACTAACTAAATGAATTAATTTGATGTTAAAAATCGAAATAATCAATCACAGAAAACATTTGATACTAATATAAATGTATTATATTTTTAGATAATTATTTTTTAGAATAATAAATAATTTACATTGAGTCAATGTCATGTTCCATGTGATTAATTACCATTTTTAAGGTGACCCAATGTTGTTTTTTTGTGAACACAAATAGTAATATATAATTTGTATATAATATAAAAGCATACTACAATATAAATGTATATTATTTTATATAACCTTCTGTAGTGTTTTGCCATTTTTATTACTACAATTTAAGACAAAACATTATAGATGCAATTCATCCAAATAGCTAAAACAAAATAAAATAATAATAATAATAATAATAATAATAATAATAATAATAAAAACCCAAAAACATTATTTTGGCTTTTCATATCGTATCTTAAGCAAATAAAAGCAACAAAATATTCTTTGATAAAAATTTTTATTAATGTTTTTATTTTGTATAGTCTTTTCAGTTAAGTGGTACAAAATGGTAATGAATGGTAAATAAGCAGACAGCTGATGAACAGTGGCGGTGTCTGATCTGCTTAAAAACTTTAGTTTAGTCCCATGCTTTCATAACCTGAACGTAATTTTTCTCTTTTGTTCAATACCTCTAAAATTCATTTCTGTAATTTACTCCCACAAACATTTTTTTTTAAATTGAAGATAGTATAAAAAAAGGCAGTGAACCCCTTATAGGAATCAAACATAAAATATGCCAAACATATATTTGTACATGCACATGTCATCGTAACATGCAAACATAACACAAAATCCACAGGTCAACTGAACAAGGTACAGCATGAGGACAAGAAAATGGTGCTGTCATAAATTTGGCACCTGGCAGAAAGTTTAATTAGAATAATTATTCATAGATTTTAATAGGAATGGCTTTAGAATAGTTACAGATCCACTAGGTGCACACATCGCATCTCCCCTTTAAAAAGGGGAATAGAAGGTAAAACATGGTTGAAGACAGATCAGTGTGAGGCTGATTAGTTTAGGAAAAAATTCTCTAAATCATCCACTTATTATTCAAAAGATTGAAATCACTTTATGGACTGTACTGAGGCGAACACCACAAATTCAAATTGACTTTTGAGGACAGGACAATGGCATGCATTTGTCCTGTTTATACACTTGTAAACAACTACTTGGCCTCAGTGCATTTCCAATGAACTGCATGTCACATACAGCATTCATCCCTTTAATGTGTAAAATGAACAGAATCATCTTGGTCCCAGATCTGTTAAGTCTAGAAGATAACGCTACAGGGGATGAGGAGTGTTTATAAAGTGTCACCTTGTTGCATAGCCCTGCTTTACTGTTTCTCAACAGTTATCTCATCCCTGCACTTACAGGACACAGGAAGCTTTTCCGAGAAATACCATCAACACTCACCAGTCACGTTAATTTAGGAACGCCTGTAATCGTGCGCAATCAGGCAATTACTCAACCAATCAGCCAATCATGTGGCAGCAGTGAAATGTATAAAATCAGGCAGATACACATCAGAAGCATGTTTGAGCAGAATGTGTAGGATTGTGTGAAAGCTATACTGTCTGTTTAAGTTTATATATACGAGTTACGCATTTAAGCGCTGTAAACTTTTATCCAAAATGGCACCTGGAGAAGTTCTAGGTTCGGGACTATGTCAGCTATTTCCGGCAATGTCCGGTACTAGAATATAGCCTTGGGTGCATTAAGCACCATTTTGGCATGGAGCTATCTTGAGTTTTTGCAATAATGCGGCAGGGAGTTAAATGGTTTTGTATTCAACCAAACCACAAAGTAGTGCCTTATCTTTTGGCTTCCTCTGTACAAATGTAGACGTTTGGCATTATAACATTTGAAGATGAAAAAGGAATCACATTGTTTGAGGTAGCTTAATACTTAGCTAATCTATTAATTTATGAACAACAGTGATCCCGATAGGCAATATGCTGACCACTCAGGGAAATGCTCGTGATAGCGGAATCCGGCAGAAATAACCGAGGAAATAACAGAAACTACAGAGGGAGTTCTGAATACCGTTGCCCTAGATATAAAAGAAGCACCGGCTTTAACATGGTGCCACCACCACCCGAGGCATTATTTCAACAGAAATTGCAGGTAATTATTACATCAAAGATCAGAATGGTGGAAAATGTGACTTTAGTTTTTCAGACACTCTCTATGGGTGGAAACACACTGTTGATGACATAGCTCAGAGTACAATGTCCAGACAGGTGTAAAATGACAGAAATGCTATGACAATTTAAATTACCACTTTTTAGTCATTTCACTGAGAAGAAAATTATCTTAAAATGCAAAATATGCAACGGTCACCCAGTCTAGTCTAAAGTGGGCGTAAACTATGGCAACTATGGTAATGTTATTCCAATTTTAAACGGTCTAGTTTCAGTAAGTACCCATTATTTTCTCCACCTAGGGGGTAGGTTATAAAGTTGGTCGTGTGTGTCTGTTTGTCTGTGACCACAATAACCTGGAAACAGATTTCCACAAAATTGTAACCAAATGTAGCTTTTGGGCCAGTAAAGAATTGATTAAATTTTAGACATGATCCGGAAGCAGATCCAGATCCAGGAGGGTTTTGAAAGATTCTTTAACAAGGACAAGGAGGAGAAAATCACCCAGAATTGCTGGAAAAAAACAGACATTAAAAAAAATAACAGCAGAACAGGCCACAAGTGGGCAGTGTAATTCTACATCATGTGCCAATAAAGCCTGGATTGAAAAAGGTTTTCACTCTCTGTATGCGCATTTCTAGTATCCTCATATTCTTTTTCTTGGATGTCTGGAGTGGAACCTAATAATGTCTTCTGCTGTTGCCCAACTGCCTTAAGGTTTGCCATATTAGAAGAGACCATGGTTGTAAACAGTGAGTGATTTCTATTAAGCAATGTGTGAGAAAATCCTTCTGATAACACTAACTCCAGCCCATACAGCACTAACAACCAAGCCATTTCTAAAATCACTGAGATGAAGGTTTTTTCCTTAATTTAATATATGATGTGAACATTACCCAAAGCTCTTGATGTGTATTGCGTTATTTTCCGCATCATGCTGCTGCCACGTGATTGGTCGACTATAGATTGTTCCTATAAAGTATCTTGTGAGTTTGTATTACAGTGTACATAACTTTGTCTTGTTAACAATGATAACATGTTTGAAAACTTTCAAAATCACTCAACATTACCAAAGAATCCCATTTTCCTTATTAATCAGTTTCGCAGTTATGCTAATTTTGATAGCATGATAAAAATGTACATGACTTTAGTAAAATATATAGATATACTGTATTAGGAATGTAATTTAAGCTTCTCTTGACTCCATGTAATTAATTCAGTCTAATACTAGAAAGGCAAGAGCTCACCATGTACTCTTTGGCAAAATAAAATGTACGTCACACACTGCAATGTTACAACAACACCAACACCAAAGTGTAGAAACTCCTAACATGCATTTAATTCAGACAGAGTGAAAACAATTTCTGTTATTTTCCTGTCTTTAGTTTGTAGTTACAGTACCTTCCTGAAGCTACGTTGTTGATGCTATCACCCCTGCAGTTTGCAAATTTCAATTGCTCACGTGTCTTAAACACTTTGACACAAACATCTATGAATAAAATCTCACTTAGATTCTCTCTTTTGTGCAATGCAATATTCTCTGACTTCATAACATGCTATGGTACATTACATACAGTAAAGAACAAATATCTGTGACATTTTTACCTACAGTGTACAGTATCCAGTATTTGCCTTTCTCAGGTTAGAATGCCTCACTATGGTAGCGTATTGCTCCCACTCAGGGAAAAGAACAGATCAGTATCATGTTACAACACGAAAGCTCATCGTTATAATGGCAAACTTCTAATGTTACCACAATATATTTTCACATTATTCTGACACACAAAATTTTCATTTTATAACAGTATAGAATTTAGTGTAGTATCATCTTAAATTTTTCAGGTTATAACAATGTTTTCCTTTTATTTTGACATACTGTATTCTTACAACCATAAAAGTTTGTTATAACATGATATATTTATATGTCAGAACAATGTGAAAATGTTTTGTTTTTATGTGAAACATTTTCCACTGTAACATGACAAAAAATTATAGTTCTAACTTTTATTGTTATAACCTGATAGGTTTGTATGTCAAAAAACCATGGAAACATATCGTTATAACTTATGCCATGATAACATAATAATTTTATAGGTCAGAATAAAATATAACAATAAATATATAATATAATAAAAATAACATGATAAAAATGGATTGTTCTAACATTAAATGTCTATTGTTAAATAAGTTTATATGTAAAAATAACATGAAAACATCATTCAAACTTTAAAAATGTATAAATATTTTAGTGTTATAATGTGAAAATTTTGTAGGTCAGAATAACAAAAATATATTTCTATAATGTGGAAAATGTAGTATTTGTATATGAAAATCTTTTAGCATTTTATCATTATGTCAAAATCATAAAAAAACATTGTTCTAACTTTCTGATTTTCACGTTTTAACATAATAACTATTGTCTTGTTACAATGTGATAATTTTGTAGGTTAAAATAACGTGAAAATCTATTGTGATAACATGAAAAGTTTAATGTTATAACAATAAACCATTGATGATATAATGCGATACTGGTCTTTTTTTTTTTTTAACCTGAGTGACAGCAATAAGCTGCTGTACCTCACGATACATTACACCCATACAGTAATTAACCTCACAGGTTAGGCACTTGGTATTTTACCACTTGAGGGTAATATGGTATTTAAAAAAAAGTTAAACTTACAGGACACCCAGCTACACACTTCATGTACAAGGTACAAAAAGGAACACTGTGAAAATATGCTCACTCTACTCTACAATCTCTTATAAAACTAATTAAAATTTGGCATCTTTTTTTGTAGTTGTTGTTAATTTTAAGCTACTTGTGAGCATTTTATCCGTGCCACTTGCAAGAGGAAGAAACAACACAAAGCAGCAACAGGGAAAGAATTGTGAACACAAAGACATCTGGACAAAATCCAAGGATATAGAATCTTTTTTGAAGAACTGAAGAGAGGTCCAGGTTTTTAACAATACGATATAGATCCTACACTTACATTATAGATTGTGCTTTCTACTCAAACATGGCTGTATCTCTCTGCCCTTTGACCCTCTGCCGAATTTAGCCCTATTAATATGATTCCAGAGAGTGTAGGGCAGCATATGCTAGTGTTTGCTAGCAATGAGGATATAGCTAAACTATTTCTCCTCTTCAGTGGCAGACAAAGCTCACCTTGGGTTATCAAATTCATCGTGGCACTCAGATTTCAACAATCTGTGTTCTTGAAAAAGGGAATACCATCATGCCACATTAACAAACAAAATAATAACTCATTGAATCTTCTAGATCTTCTCAAGCTTCCCCTCTTTCTTCTTTTTATAATCTTTAGGCATGACACAAATATATGACTAATATACCAAGGCAAAGATGATAAAACTCATCCTGCAATTTTAAAGACACATTAAAGACTGTATATCGGTCATCATTTTGTCAGCACCAGTCATCCTTCTCTGTATCCTGATAGCTTGGGGAAATCCTGGCACTGGAGCCCAGAGACGCACTAACGCCCAGCGTGAAGTGGTACCCGTTAGGCACTCCACTTCTGTTGTGCTGAAGCATGGATGGTACCACCCCAGTGGATGAATGGATGGCAGAGACTGTCCTTGGAAAACGTCCTGAGCTGTAGTTGCTCAAAGCGTCATGAAAATCTTCAGCCTCTGACAGGTGGGGGTCACGCTGTAGCAGGCCGAGGTTGGGGTCAGAGCCGATCCGAGTAACAGGCACAGGAGATGGTTGGTGAGTGATGCCAAGCAGGGCATCATGCTCTGACTGCCCACGACTCAGGTAGGTAGGGACTGGCCCAGATGAGCGGGTAGCAGTCGTTTGCATTGAGGATGAGCTGGGAGACTTAAACGCCACAGCAGGCCTCGGGGTGAGCGGTGTCTGAGGGAGCTGTCTCCTTCCACGGCATGGTGTACCAGAGCCTGAGGTGAAGACCACTGGGCTACCCTTAGCTGAGGTAATGCCCTGCTGGGAGAGGTTTGAATAGCCAAGAAAGATAAATATACATAAACATATATACAGTCAGGCATGCATTTAGACATCTCAAAACAAAACTTTACCTTTTCTAAATGGAATATTATCTTAAGAAGGCTGGGTGGCACGGTGGCTTAGTGGTTGGAAAGAACGGCCTTTCTGACTCCTCCCACAGTCCAAAACACGCCCATTAGGTTATCTAGCTACATTATTTTGATCACCAATACGAATGTGAATGTGCGTATAAATGGTTGTTTGTGTCTATGTTAGTCCTGCCATAGACTGGTGACTGTTCAGGGTGTACCCCAGCCCTCACCCAAAGTCAGCTGGGATTGGCTCCAGCTTCCCCGTGGCCCTGATTGATAAGCGTAAGAAACAATGGATGGATGGAGAGATGGATGTGTATGTAACTATATAGGTATTTCCTTTGGTAAGTACCGTTTTGAATCTGCTGGGCTCTTGTTGATCTCCAGGTGATGTAGATCTGCTTGGCCCAGGTGATCGGCTGTGACAGTGCTCTCTATTTCCGTAGCGATCGCAAGAGTAGTAACGCTGCTTTCTCTCTGTAGCCAAGGATGAGTGGTGCTTCCTTTCTTGAGAGCGACCTCGGTCTCTCTCCCATTCATGTGCTCGATCCCGTGGCTCATTGCTCAGAGCCGTCATATCTTAAAAAAAAAAAAAAAAGACATGCTTTATTATTAAATGATACAGTTGCTTTATTATTTAATGATACAGATACAGTTTAGAAAAGTGCCAGAATGGTGGCATGGTAATATGCACATCTGCCTCACAGCAAGAAGGACCTGGGTTGGAGTCCTGGGCTCCTGCTTTTTTGTGTATTTTAAGTTTGCTTGTTCTCCATGTGCTTGTATAGGTTTCCTCTGAATACTCTGGTTTCCTTCCACAGTCCGAAGACATGTACACAGTAGATTAACTGGCTGTTCCAAATTGCCCCTAAATGTGATTGTGAGTGTAAATGGTTGTGTTCATGTTGGTCCCGAGATAGTTTGGTGAGCTATTCAGGGTGTACCCTGCCTTCACCCAGTGCTGGCTGAGATAAGCTCCAGCCTCCCTGTGACCCTAGTAGGATTAAGTGGTTTGACAAATGAGTGTGTTAGTGATTATGTTAATAGAAGTTTCTGTTTAGTGTAGAGGAAGTGTACTAATAAGTCTGTATTCCTTTTACCATTGTGATGGGTTGCTAAATTATTCTTCAAAGAGTTTTACAAGCAGGTACAAACCAAAAAAATCTGCTGAGGTTGAGGAACTGTCAAAGTCAACATTCACAGATGATAGGCGGACAGCGCCAATCTTTTCACCTCCAGGATTTTTTTCCCAGTATGCTTCCAATGTCAGCTGGTTCCTAAGATATATGTTTCATATGATATTCGCTTTCTTGGGGTGCCGCTTCAGAGCAACATTCCCATCATGTTACAACAAGATACAGTAGAGAACGATAACTCATACTAAATTACTGTACAGAAGCATTTTCTAGAACATTGCCCTGTATTTGTATATATGGCTCTGGGCACTCATTAAGGTTGTATTTATAGCGGAGATGCTAAAGCAGCATAGTCATGAAATATGGCTTAGGTGGTTGTCCCATATCCTGTCCAGTGTCCATGTGTACCCGCCAGAGGAAACTCAATAAGGCTGCCACTTCGCTGACAGAACGCTGATTGGCTGTTAGTTATCGCTGACTTGCACGACAATGGGCAGCAATAAAATATTAATATTAATTAACTTAAATTGCTATTATTGATAACAAAAATGAAACCAAATTTTTTAAATATAAAATAGAGGTTCATACACCACTGCTCAGACTCATGCAGAATAAAAAAACATACTATCTAAATCAGGTAGGCAGAAAGACTTGCAGGTAAATAAATGTTTGTGGAGCAAATGCTGAAATCAGAAGCTTGACAGAACATGAACTTGTTAAACGGATAATTAAACTCACAAGACAGGAGATACAAATGAATGCTGAAATCTGAAAGGCAGTAAAAAGAAATCCAGGCTTGGGCACCTATCACGAGACATCTATTGGCCCATCTCAGCTTACAGTACTGTAGAATACCCACTCAATTTAATGCCTGTCAAGCTGACTTTTCCTAATTGTGTGTGAAAAGATGTGTCAAGTGTGCACTTTTTTACCAGCAGAGCAAGGCTGTTCCTCACTAATAGCTCGGTCCAGGGATTTATGCTTCTTGTCCCTGCGGCGGTGACATCGATGATGATGGTGTTGGTGTGCTCTGTCTCTCTCTTTCTCCTGAGTCTGTGCTGCTGGCGGCCTCTCCAACGCATATTCCTTCAAATTCAACTCTGTCCCTCCTCTCTGTGAAGCCAAAGAGGAGGCTGAGCGCCGCATGGGACTGCTGTCCGTGATGGGCTTTGCAATGGAGAAAAGAAAAAAGAAAGGACACGATGAGAGCTCTGAAAACTTAAAGAAATAAAGGCACTTCAGGACATTTACAAACCAGCTCACAAGACCAGTGATTTCCTAAAAACACATACACACACGGAAATACTGTACATAGTTTGTACAGTAGGAGAAGAACACCATCAGTGTCTGATGCAAACATTCAGTTGTATGAATGCGTCATCAAGATGCTTCTTAACCTTCACGGTTACTACAGGAAAGTTTTCAGAGCCAAGCAGTGACAATAGCACAAAGACAAATTGCTGATCATGTGCTCTAATGTTTGTCTTTTACTGCAGAACTGCAATGCACACCTGAATAATTGATCTGTAAGCTTGATCATGTATTCACCTGTCAAAGGGCTAGTCTTAAATCCATTGTGTTTATAACTGTATTACTTCCACCAAGGGGAGGGGGGTTATGAGATTGATCATGTTTCTGTGTGTGTGTGTGTGTGTGTGTGTGTGTGTGTGTGTGTGTGTGTGTGTGTGTGTGTGTGTGTGTGTGTACGGATTTCCACAAATTTTCAACCAAACTCGGGTCTTCTTTCAAAAAAGAGCTGAATAAATTTTTGGTGCGATCTAGATCTAGGAGGTTTTAAAGGATTATTTTAACATTGCACAATAGGTCAAGGAGGAGGAAATCACCCAGAATGTGTCAGGAGAAAAAATACACAGCTCATAAATTATTTGCTAAACAGGCCACAAGGGGGCATTGTATTTCCACATCATCAGCCACTATAACCCATGTCAAGACTGCACTACCTTGTTGGAGGTTTGCATTCTCTGAATGCATTTCTATTGTCACCTCAACTAAACTAAACACCAGTGTTTGCTGATTTATTCTTATTTCTGTTGTCCACTGCTTCATAACAGTTTGGTCGTTAGCATATTGTATTTTTATTTGTATTTTTATAATAATTGCTAACATACTTTATTCACTACACAGTAGAGCTGGGCAAAAGAAAAATAAAACAAAAACAAAACAAACAAAGAAAAAAATAAGACAATTTTATGAATTAATTAGACTTTTTGGTTTAGGAACTAGTTTTTAGGAACTAATTTTTAGTTTAAATTAAGCTAATTAACACAGAGCCCATGAATTCTCCCAAATATTTTTCATATGTCTAAGAATTTATTTATTTAATTAATTTTACAGTTCTCAAAAAAATAGATGAATTTAGGAAATGTGTTCTCTGTTCTGCCCTGCGATGGCCTGGCGAGCTGCCCAGGGTGTACTCTGCCCTCGCCCAGAGTCAGCTGAGATGGGCGCCAG
>JAOUQZ010000019.1:3236185-3241185 GCA_028564935.1 Neosilurus hyrtlii
TTAATTGTAGTAGATAATAAATTTAGGACTACACTCAAAACTCAGTTCATTTTCATTCTCACAAAGGTGGGTTACACCCTAAACAGCTTGCCGGACCATCACAAGCAACACATATACAACCATTCACATTCACATCTAGAGGCAATTTGGAACAGTCAGTTAGCTTAATATGCATGTATTTTGACTGTGGGAGGAAACCAGAGTACCTGGGGGAAACCCCCACAAGCACTGGGACAACAGAGAAACACCTTGCCAATCCCGGGACTCGAACCCAGGACCTTCTTGCTGCGAGGCGGACATGCTTAAGCATCGTGCCACTCATGTGACTAATTAATTGAATTTAAATTTTAATCACTTGATTTAAATATTTGATTTGTATTCTGTACTTCATCCACAAGCAGTAGAGCTTTGCTGCTTGCCATCCTTGGCAGGAATGCCCGCAAGTATTAGATAATACAAAAGCAATTACATTTGAATCACTTGCTCATTTGATCAAGGGAATACTGCATGGTGCACAGTAATGTCAATTTTTCAAAGCTATCACAGTGTTTTGGAGTAGGCCCTGTTTAAAGGCTCGTGGAAATGCTACTCAAATGCCATAACTCCACATAAATAATCGATGAAGGCTCTTTAGTTTAATGACATTTAATTGGAACTTGACCTGTCATTGGTTGATCTGTCGTTCCTTGACATATAAGAGAATGCCTCTCCGACACTATAAAAAAGGACAGCTGTCTGATCTATCTGAAGATCTCTCTCTCTTTCTCTCTCTCTCTCTTTTTCAAAAAGCCTTCATTAAGGTTGACTGAAGCCCCTTTGATTGTAGTGTTGCAAATGAGCACTGAGGCATGGGAACAAAATGGCATTTATCAGAACTACATTCCCGGGGAAGGAGAGGGGTGTTGAAATAATGTAGCAATTAAACCAGAATTACCAGATTCACATTGGGACTGTATACTCTCGCTTCTCATCTACGGCATCTCCCTTCTCATCTACCGCCCTATTCAGATAGGATTACAAGTAGTTTATCAGGAGGATGTCAGTAATACACTTTTATATGTCTCCTCAGTGATTAAAGAAAAATATATCATTCAGACAGCAATAAAATAACTACAGGAGTGATTAACTAGCGGGTTGTATTTTGTATTTTACACTCCAGTCACATGCTTATATTTGCCTCACATGCTTATAGGATCATGCTCCATTCATAACATATGGAGTAGAGATGAGGGACTGGCTGTTCTCTGATTTTGGAGTGAGCCTGAGTTCTGTCCCTTATTTGATAATGCAATAAAGCTAAATCTCCTTAGCTCAGGCATTTCTGTGTGGAGTTTGCATGGTGCCTGCATAGGTTTCCTCTGGGTACTCTGGTTTCATCCATGTAATAGAAATTTTTAAACGGTCAAGTTTTCTTCTTCTTAATAAGAGATGTTCTGTCTAAACAGAATCTTCTCCATGCCATCTGATGATACTGTTTCTATTGTAAGCCTTGTAGTGTGAGTTTCCTCCAGGTACTCTGGTTTCTTCCCACAGTCCAAAAACATGCACATTATGCTAATTGACTGCTCCAAATTGCCCCTCAGTGTGAGAATGAGTAGAAATGATTGCGTGTGTTGCCGTGCAATGTTCGTGAGACCTGTTCAGGGTGCACCCCTCCTTTGCCTAGTGATGGATGAAGGCTCTAGTCTTCCTGCGATCATAGTAGGAGGAATAAGATTTAGGAAAATAAGTGAGTGAGTGAATAAAGGTTAACCACAAAATGTACAAAAAGCATCCACTTTTCCTTTCATAACCCCCAGTGTATTTAATATGAAGGTCATATGCTACAACACTGGATACAACACGAAGCAGCAATCAAACATCTATTTTTCCAACCCCAGGCAACACCTGCATAGAAAATCACGGACTTGTTTATCCGGACTAAAATCATTAAACAGCCGCAGAGTTTGGATAAAAAAAACACATCCTGTAATTTCCATAGAGCTGGATGGAGGAAAATATTAACAGGCCAAACTGGGCAGAATAGAAGTCAACGAGAGCTCTGGTTAAATACAAAATGACCCATGGACCCGATGTACATTTGATCTCACCAGAATTGGCTCTAGAAAGAAAAAAATATCTGAATGAGAAATGTAAATAAAATTTTTATTAATTTGTTCATCTCTTTTGCCAAAGTCGATTAATCCTATTAGGGTCACTGAGAGGCTGGAGCCTATTTCAGCCGACACTGGGCGAAGGCAGGGTACACTAAATATACCCTGTATAATAAGGGTACACACTACACCCCGTGGAGCTTGCCAGACCATTACAGGGCCAACACATACTAATCCATTCACACTCACACTCACACCTAGGCCAACTTGAAACCGCCAATTTGGAACTTGGAACAGTCTAATGTGTATGGACTGTGTGTGTGTGGGGGGGGGGATCAGAGTACTCGGAGGAAACCCATGCAAGCATCGGGAGAACATGCAAACTTCACCAGTGGGACTCTGACCCAGGATCTTCCTGCTATGAGGTGGACGTGCTAACCACTACGCCACAGATTATTACTTTGCATAAAACAATAAATAAAAGTAGGAATATACTACATTATACAGCAATCAGCCACAACTTTAAAAACATTATGAGCACTTAGAGGGGCTCATTATAGTGGCACCTGCCAAGAAGTGGGATGAATTAATCAGAAACTGAACAGTCAGTTCTTAAAGCAGGGACTTTTACAGGGGCCAAACGAATGATGGCTGAAAAAGTTGGTCTGTTTAGCAATAAAACAGCAAGTCTTGTGGTGTTTTCTTGATATGCAGTGTTAAGTACCAAAGATGGACCAAATAAGGACAAGCAGTGAACTGACAACAGTGCCATGGGTGTCCATGGATCACTGATGCGTTTGGCGAACCAGTCCAGTCAGGTGGTTTAAATCTTATAGCTGATCATTGTATCTTAATGTTGATATTCACTGCAATTGTTTTTTTTAACATATAGTGGTCAATCAGGGCTGCAGTGTAACAGTATTATAGAATAATTTGCATGTATGCCAAACTTTGTATAGGTACTTATGCAATTTGTATTTGTACTCTTTGAATAAAGTACTAGTGAATATTCCATTGTAACATGGTGGTGTAGTGGTTAGCACGTCTGTATCACAGCAAGAAGGTCCCAGGTTTTGTGAGGGCATTTCTGTGTAGAGTTTACATGTTCTCCCCAAATTTGTGTCGGTTTTTCCTGGTTTCCTCCCACAGTCCAAAGACATGAAAATTAAGCTAACTAGCAATTCCAAATTGCTCCCCAGGTGTTTGTGTATGGTTATGTGTGTGTGTTGGCCCTGCAATGGACTGGCATCTATACAGGGTGTACCTCACCTTCTTCCAGAGTCACCTGGTAAAGGCTTCAGCCTTCCCGTGTCCCTAGTAGGATTAAGCAGTTTTGCAAATGAATCAATGAAGCATACAAAATCTAAAAATGATTGGTCAAAATGGAAATGGTCAAAGATTGCAATGGAATTATGTAGTGATGCCACTGCTTGCAGTCATAATACAATAATTTTATTTTTATCAAGTAGAGAATGTAGGCAAAAGGCTTTGAAAACAAAGATGCAACAAAATCTTTGACAGTGAGTCATGACTACAGTATGAGGATGGGCTAAAAGGCTCCTAGGCTGACTAAGAAGGAGGAATTCCTCGCATCATCAGAATGAGAGCTTCTATACCAAAGAGATCCAAGTGCTCCAACATGATATGAAAAGTGTGTAGGCTACAGGGGGGACTACGCTGAAAAATAAACCATATTTGGTCAAATTCGACCATTGCATCATGGTCGAATTTGAACTCAAATTTGAATTTGCATCAAGAACTTTTCAGCCTACCCTCAAAAATGTCTCAGCCTCATGTATCAACCTCATGTATGTACTAATTGATCTCAGTGCAGCTTTGGATATATATATATATATATAACAATATTTTTGTAGAGTTTTCCTTTGACACTGCATGGATTTGCGTCTTATCCAATTTCATAAAAATAAAATTAGGAATTGAATCAAACTGAACTGAAAACACTCCATGAAATATGTGAAACCTGAACCTGCAGAACTCCCATTTAGCTTCATAGTTAATGGATGTTTGCCAAAACTGACTAATATGGAAGAGTCTAAGCCCTGCTTCACAAAATAATTCCCAAAACAAGTTACAGACAGTTGATAGCGGGGCTTGAACCCCTGACGTTCTGATGAGTAAGCCATAAACAGTAAACCACCAGGCCACCACTGCCACAATGACATATTATTCAAAAATAAAGGATCATAGCTACCATAATTGAACAATCAGAATTGAGAATTCAACAAAGCTATGTAATAACAGAATGTAAGACTATATAGTACTAGATTACAAACCAAACACTTTGAAAAATTCCCACGTAAAAATGTTGTGGTGATCAGGAGAAGTAATTACTTTATTCATAAAGAAGCACTTAAATGTAAGGCAAAACTTTAAAGTTTCATACTCGCTCAAAGATGTTGTAGTGAGGAATGCAGACCTTTAGTTGAAAAAAAGTTGAAATTTAGGAACCTGAACTGGAAATAAAGTAAACCGAGGAAGGTAAAGTCAAATCAAACTTTCAGAAGGGTTAAGTACCTTTACTTAGGATACTTTTTTTCATGAGCTGAACAATATTACTGTTCAGTATATGAAGATGGGCGCCATCCCCTATTTTCAAGCAAAATATCATGATGTTCATCTCCAAACAAATTTTTCTACAAAACTAATACATTTCGATTTTTATAGCGACATTTCCATATTTACATATGCATTAGGTAGAATTTGCGCATTGAACATATTTTCATTCTGGGTAAACCTTTGTGCCAGTGGGAATCCTTGAATATCCTTGAGTCATGAACAGTATCAGGTCATTTAGCCTCAATAACAAAAATGAGGCATTGTGCATTTCAATGCATCTACAACAAATGGATGGATTTGCAATTTAAGGACATTCTTTCATATTTTATA
>JAOUQZ010000019.1:3246185-3247554 GCA_028564935.1 Neosilurus hyrtlii
CTGCTGCTCTTGTAGTCTTTTGGCCCGGTTCTGCTTGTAGTAATCAAAGATCATCAAGGCAGCGTACACTTTCCCAACCGTCAACTCGTTATCTGACATACACAGAGAAGCTGTGATGTGAGGCGTGGCATGCTGCTGCTTGGGTAATTAACCTCATTCAATAGCAATCAAGGTGCAAAAAAAAACCAAAAACAAAACAGAGGGTCAGCTAATGTGAATTCAATAGGGGCGCTGATGCATTACTGCTATCTGTAACTATCTCTGGGAGCCTGCACAGATCTTAATTTGTTTCTGTATTTAGGATTTAAACTATGCAACCCCTATGTGCCCACTAGAGAATCCAGAAGTAGAAACACCATGATTATAAGAATGTTGTGGGAATTCTGGCTCTAATCATTCCTCAACCTCAGCTACATCACTCAAGTTTTTAAAAGAACTCAAATACAGATTTACACAGGATTGCTATTTATTTATTGATAGTTCAATTTTAAATGGAAAACTAAATATTTCTTTATTTTATTTTATTTCAATATATAGTCATTCAATTATCTGCCAAACTGCTTTATCCTATTAGGGTTGCACTGATCTGATGCCTTCCTCTAGCAACGGTCTGGTAAACCAGAAACAGCTTGCCAGGACACACACACACACACACACACTATTCACACCAACACTCACAGCTAGGGGCAATTTGGAATGGCCAATTAGCCTAATGTGCCAAAAGCGGACTGTCGGAGAAAACTATAGTACCCAGAGGAAACCCATGTTAGCAAAAAAAACAAAAAAACAACCCATGCAAACTCCACACAGAAGTGCTATAGCTGGGCCCAGGAATCAAACTTAGGACCTTCTTGATATATATATATATATATATATATATATATATATATATATATATATATATATATATATATATATATACACACACACATATACATATACATATATATACATACATATACATATATGTGTGTGTGGCATTTTACTTGGCCTGCCACCTCGTTGCTGAGTTGCTGTTGTTTCCAGTCGCATCCACTTTTTTATAATACCACTGACAGTTGACTGTGGAATATTTAGTAGGGAGGAAATTTCACAACTGGACTGGTTGTGCAGGTAGTATCCCATCACGGTACCACGCTGGAATTCTGAGCTCTGAGCTCCTGAGATTCTTTCACAAATGTTTGTAGAAGCAGTCTATACGCCTAGGACCTTGAATTTAAACACCTGTGTCCATAGTCGTGATTGGAACACCTGAATTCAATTATTTGGATGGGTGAATGAATACGTTTGTACGGTGGCCGGGAAGTGCAAAACAAAAATACATTTTAAGAAAACAAAAATACATTTTCAGAAAACAAAAATACATTTT
>JAOUQZ010000019.1:3250944-3264398 GCA_028564935.1 Neosilurus hyrtlii
GGGGGGGGGGGGGGGGGGGGGGGGGGTGTTGGGACATGTCTTGCTTGACTAAACGCACATTTACAGCACGCACATCCCCCCCTTTCCTCCCAATCAATTCACTTCAAATCAGTAAAGCGAGGGTGGAGAGAGGTGCGTACACCAACACATTCAGAAACACCAAGCACACATAGGCTGTAGAGAGCTGTCTGATAAGACAGCCATGTGCAGCTCAGACAGTTAGCGACGAAAGGTCTCCGTCTAGGGAAGTCGCAGCTGTACCAAATTACAGACAGGTGTTTCTGCATCGATTAGCTACCATTTCTATTGGTGATTTAGTTGATATTTGCCTGAAGAGCACTGAGATATTTAAAAACGTTCAGTGCAAGGCAACATATGCAACTTGAATAGAATAGAGCCCGACAGCTAGCATTAGAAATTCGGCACATTTCCGCTTGCCGCACACTGGTTACAATGCTCTCTCCCTCATTTACTGGCATCAAGTGATTCTGAGGATTGGAGGACTGTTCCTATTAGCAAGCTGATAAAGTAATTAAATAAGTAAGCATGTAAATAAGTCAATAATATATTATAATTTTTGAGACACCAAATACTTTTATTCCAAATTTTGTTGATTTTCATAAAATAATTATCTAGAATGATCGGACAGCTGGCCGGCTCAGAATAGCGATTAGCTTAGCACAAGTTGCAACCGCTACCGTACTTTTTGTCTGTAGTGACATACCTACCAACGGTATATGGAGTGAAATCCTAGTCATACATTAGCCAATCAGAACACGCAACTGCTCATATCCAGTGGGTATGGAGAGAATAATATTAATTACTAAACATGAGCTCACCTCAAACAAACAAACAAAAAATCCTCATGAATTTATCTTCATACATCTAAAGGTGGAGCCTGCCAGCATTCTTCAGATGTCTCAGTGACCGGATAAACACTCTAATACTGGCCATTTCAAAGTTGGCAGGCAAAAATGGTCCATATTTACACTGGGGAAGTTTGCTGTATTTAAAATTTTTTTATTTTGTGCGCTAAGGTTGATTTTCTGGGTTCACCATTCAGATTATACAAATTGTTTGTTTTTCATCCCAACCCTGCCATTGGGGATCACTCATGCCAAAGTGCTCTTAATGCCGGTCCCAAGCTGGGTAAACAGGGAGGGTTGCGTCAGGAATAGTAGTCGGTGTAAAATCTGTGCCAAATCAAACTGCTGTCGCAACCCATAACAGGAAAGAAAAAAAGAGGTTGAATTTTTTTTTTACTTTGCATCAATAAAATCTGATTAATTGATTAAATATTAGCGAAGTATATGCCTTTACTTTATAAAAATGTGACCAATAATTCTTGACCAATAGTCTTCCAAACCAAAAAGTCTCACATGAATTGGAGTATTGGTCCAACAGGATTTTGCAAGAAAAGTCCCTGTGGCCCTTTCACCACAGTCCCAAAAGGATTTCAAAATAAAAGTCTTGGCCCTTTCACCACAGTCCCAAAGAGATTTAAAAAAAAAAAAAGGTCTCTTGAGGCATCCATCTCATAGAGGATTATTACGGGAAGGCTGGCGCCTATCTCAGATGACACTGGGTGAAAGTGGGGTACACCCTGAACAGCTTGCAAGACCTTCTCATGGCCAACACACACAACCATTCACAGTCACACTCACATCTAGGAGCGTTTTGGCCTAATGTGCATGTTTTTGGACTGTGGGAGGAAACCAGAGTACTCACAGGAAACCCACACAAGCATGAGGAGAACGTGCAAACTCCACACAGGAACGCCCCGAGCACGGGACTCAAACCCATGACCTTCTTTCTAAGAGGCGGATGCGCTAACCACTATGCTACCATGCCGCCGGCATAGCTGCCAATCAGCAATAATCACCAATCTGAGGTGTCTGTAAGTTCATATATTCAAACAAGGGTAGAGCATAGTGATGTCCTCTAATTGTGTTTTGGTGCCCGGTGACATAGTGCGCACAGCTTAATGTATGTATTTTTTCACATTTTATGCATGATATAAAAATTAAGCGCATGCTAAACATTTATCTTTGCAAGAGTTATAATGCAACAATAAACCAAGACAACATGTTTACAGCACAAAGAACAAGAAAAGTACTGACACACCTACAGCACAGGAAGCCTGACAGCAACACTATCCAATGAGCAAAGAGCATGTATACAAAAGGGGGGCATAGAAAGCATGATTGGGTAAGACATGAAGAGGGCGGGTCTACCTTGTAGGCAACTCGTGATGGACATTTCTTTCCCAAACCTAGTGGAGGGGACATGTGACGTAGCATTTCATACATATCGAGGTAGGATATGCGTCCACTTCACAGAGGTAGCAGCCACAGTTCAAAGGTCAATGATCACACAAAAGGGAGATAAATGGTGTAGAAATGAAAGAAAACAAAATGAAAACATAATCAGAGTGGAGAAAAAGCCATTATAAGAGTCATTAGTATTTTAGGGAAGAAACTATGTGCTTGTGAGAGAGCATCTTTGCCCGTGAAGGAGCACAGATGAATTTGCGATGCAAAAGAATACATTTCTTTCACGTAATCAGGCTGCAAACTGGAGAACAAGGGTCAGATGGTGAACAGGGCAACAACCTTGTCCTTATCGTTCTGTACAGCATGCTTTGAAAGTTGATTAACCAATCAGATCCACAGGAACAAAGCTCACACACACTGATGCTTGGGTTAATTCTGAATCAGTCAATTACCAGCAACACTTATTAAGAAGGCCATCTATAATGTACAATAAATATATTCATACAATATTATAATGCATTCATAGGGCATACTGCTCTATATTACCAGTCAAAAGTTTGGGTGAATCACCTAATTTAGTTAGAATGAGTAGGTGTGTCCAAACTTTTGACTTGTACTATATGTTACAGCAGCTGTAATAAACAATTGTTCCCTCACCAGGCTCCTTCTACTGCAATCCACTGTTCCTATAAGTCTGAAAAACTTTCTGCAGTCAAAGTTTGCAATGGAAGTGCGATGCGATGGCCTGGTATCAAGAAAAGTTTGGATGCACACGTAATAGTGTCCAAACTTTTAAATGGTATTGTATTTACTTCATTATAAAAATGCATTGCATTCTCTGATACTGGTACCATAAAGTGAGACAATCCTTAAATTTCAGTGTATTTCCCTCTGTATTGACCATAAACTCATGAATGATTGTTAGAAAGACAGTGAGAGGACTACTTCATGCACATTACTGCACTTTTATTAGTAACAAACAGGAATAAATCTGGATGGAAGTCCAAATTCATATTCGAATTCATTCATGTATGGACATGAAATTCATACCATTTGTTTTTGGTTAATAAATTAATTACCACTTGACTATGTGTAAAATAAATCCACTTCAGGAGGTCACTCAATTGTACAGTGAAAATCGTAACATGGAACCTCACCCTACACAGGAAAAATATGTCACGTCCTTGTGTAACTGGTGTGGACACCACTGGTTACGCGTGGAAACTTTGGTTATACATTTTATTGTAAGATCTTTATTGCAAGCCCTACTATTTGCAGTTTGAGTTGATACTTCAGTGATAGTGTGGCATAAAACGTAAAGAACAAATAAGTCACAATTTTCGTCCACACATTGCAACCAATTTTACAAAAAAAATTCAACATATTTTTTTTCCTGCTTGATGTATTCGAATTATTTTGTCTGACATGTTGTATATGTCCATGTGGTATGTTTTGGGCAGGGATTGCTCTTTTAATTATTAATTATTAGGTCAAAATGTCAATCATTATATTTGACCCAGTTTCAGAGAATGACCCATATATGCCTAACTATGTTTATTATGGATTATGAACTGTTAGCATAAATGCATTAGGAATTAACAGTTTATTATTTAATAGCAGATATTTTGCCTATTAATAATCTTAATTAATTGCTTTAAATTCCTAACAGATTCTTCGGCTTGGGATTGATCGGCCTTCATAACTGTGAGAAAAGTCTTTATCCAGAGCTTACAAAAACATCACATAAATAATAACAAATATGTTGTAACACTTATACTGTTGTAGATATATTATGGTATAGAAATACCTTTCGCAAATTGTTGATCAGTAATCATACAGCAAAGGCCAATTTGGTGACTTCTGACAACCGGACGTCAATATGACCTTCAAAGTATGAGTAAGGGTCATGGTCCTAAAAACTCATGCGAGAGGATGTTGAGGAGGACTTATGTTTCAAATATGAAGGTCCTGCTTCATTCAGTGAAGGTGCATGAAGGATGAACTGATCAACGGATTGACGGACTGCATTATCATATCCCTCTCATAACACTCTGTGATAATACATATGTTTTTATGTCACAGCAAACATATGCTGCAATACATTAAACTACTCAGAATGCATTACAGACATTTCCATGAAGCCTTCATAGTTATTGCATGTGTATTAAAGGTAGATTAAGGACTCAGTGTGCAGCGTGGCTTTGTTTCCTGTAGTTTCCATGGTTACCATTGTTTGCATTAGTGAAGACAGGAGAGGGATGGGTGTAATCATTCACTAGCATCAACCAGGCAATTATTCGTGCGTTGATTAGCACTACAGCACTGCCCTTTGTAAAGGGAAGTGCGTAGATCTGCAAACCTTGTATGCCACCCTATTAGGGCAGTTCTTTCCTAAGCCAAGAGGGGGCGAAATGACACGTAACAAATTGTACATATCCATATAGCGTATCCTTCCGCTGCAAGAAACAGATGTGAGATAAAACCACAATACATTTGACACAGAGGCTTTGTGGAATAAATGCATACAGAGCTGACTGGCTTAAATGGCAACTGAGTTTAAGCTTTTCTGTTATGTAATGCCATGCGGGATCAGTACAGCTGGATTAAGCTCTCAATGCTGACAGAGGAAAAAAATCTTTAAACCTCTACTGTTGTCAGATTTACTCCATGTGTGTCAGCAATGACATTTCCCTGCTGTTTTACTTTAGTTTTATTCTTTTAACAGGGATACAAAAGTTTTCTTAAAGATTTACTACTTGTGATTGACAAGTACCAGGCAGCAGGGTCATAATCTGCCCAGACGCGAATGAACTCATCCAGATGGTGAGGTCCGAGGATGGAAGCATCTCGTGTCAGGTATTCAAAGTTGTCCATGATGACCGCTACAAACAAATTTAGCATCTGGAATATTGGAAATAAGAAAGGAGCAGTATCAATAGCTTGACAGTGAAACTATTATGGTTACCATTGCATTACAATCTTAAGGTCAAATCAGTAGTATAATGAGAATGATGTAAACTGCACAGACACATAAAAGAGTTAGCCAGCTACATTTCTTAGTGTAATTATTTTGGCGATTGCTAATCATCCTACACGAGTCCCAATCTTCAGTCTTTATACCATTCTTGTTTTTTTTTATTATGACCATTGTTGGGACTGTTGCACCACAATAAAATGCATCTTCAACAATTTGTAAGCAGCAAGTCATCCCATGTGGATAGCAAAAAAATGTTTTCTAAATACAAGACTGTGTTTGTACAAACCAGGAAAGAGCAGAGGAAGATGAAGGAGACGAAATAGAAGTACGCAAAATCACTTCCACACTCATTGTTGGTGGCGGAATTGTTGACACATTGCTTGCCACCCAAACACGCCAGCATAATCTCATGCCACGCCTCTCCCGTAGCGCTCCTGACGTTCACAAGAAATCCAAATAAATAAATAAATAAACAAAAATAAAATAATAATATAAAATACACCCACAAAGAAATGACATCTAGAATATTGGACCAAAGTCCAAGTGTTTGAAAGCTGTTTACCTGAAGAGTAGCATGAGGGCCTGAAAGAAGGTCTGGAAGTTGTTGTGATTGTTAATTGCTAATTCGTCATTTAATTCGATGTTTCCAAACACCTAACACAAACACACGACTTGGTTATTACAGGACAGTGCATGTGCAACAGCTGGATTAATAATTCACACACATAATACACTTTCTCTGGTTTTTCATCTCAAAAGAGCTGTACGATTTGGGGAGCCATGATATCCTGGAAGCACAGAAAGTATAAGCACTGAAGTAATATGACGAGTTGTGTTGATATTATACGTTGTTGAATGGTTATGATATTGATCGATGCTGTACATCGGTAATTTAATATTCAATACATTCACTAAATTGTTTGACGTTTTAGAGCCAATCATTTAATAGCACTTTTGCATTCTCATATCTGATTGGTTAGACGGTCAAACTGCTTATCCTATTAGGGTCACAGGAATGCTGGAGCCTATCTCAGCCAACAGTGGGCGAAGGGAGGGTACACCCTGAGCAGCTCACCAGACCACTGCAGGAACAACATGCACACACAACCATTCACACTCACATCTAGGGGCAATTTGGAACAGCATATTAACCTAATGTGTATGTCTTTGTACTGTAAGAGGAAACTGGAGTATGCAGAGGAAACCCACACAAGAACAGGGAGAACTTGCAAACTCCACACAGAAACGCCCGTGCCCAGGTTTCGAACCCAGGACCTTCTTGCTGTGAGGCAGATATGCAGTACCAGCTGAGAGAAGCTCCAGCCTCCATGTGACCCTAGTATGATTTCACAGCTTGGCAAAAGGCAAATGATTGAGTCTTCAATCATGACATGATCTTCCGACATGTACATTTAATGAATAATTATTGAAAGACTGTTTTATAGAAGTTCTGAGAAATTAGAAATGTTACAGGTAGTAAAAAGCAAAATGTGAAAGTGCTGTAATAACAATTTTAATCGGTGTAATCATAACTAGCCATCAAACAGGCAGATTTTTATTGCTTGATATAAATATTTAACAGCACTACATTAAAAACATACAAAAAACCCATAACCAAGCAAAGCTGCGCAGGAGAGCCGCCCGGTTAAAAAGCGGAGCAGACTTTTATAGATGATTTATAATTGAGTAAAGGGTTCAGTCCCATATCCTGGCATACGGGTGATTATACAGCTCACTGATTACGCAGCTCTTCTCATTGCATATGATGCAATTAAGCATTGATTTACAATGGCATCCTAACTGAATGAATTGCAGGCACCCTAGCTTCAAACACAATACAGGAGATTGCTTGTGCACTGTTAAACGAGTAATCAAACTTGAAGCCTGGATTTAGCCATTAGAGTTACAGGACTGCCTTCCTGTTATACTGGATGTGCCACAAAACACATTCGCATCTGCAAAGCCAAATATGTCAAGCCAAGTCTACCTTTCCTAAAAATATGGCTGATACATGTATAAAAAGCTGTTAACTTGCTTTTATGTCTATTTTCGAACTTTCACACCACATGTGTTGCAGATCAACCCCTTGGCCTATATTTTTAAGCAGGGTTCATTTCTATGTTTCAGGATATTAGTGATTATACAGTTCACTGATTACACTGCTTCTCGCTATCCTGAAATGCAATGAGCATTAATTTACAATTCCAACCTAATCGGCTGAGCAGCAGGCTTCCAGAAACCAAGAAGCAAGATGTTTTTAATTTCATTCGGGCTGAACTGATGTACAGACAATGGATGTCGTAACAGATGTACCGTCCTCATTACTTCATTAATCAGCTCCATTAAAATCAGACAAGAATTATTTAATTACCAAAGAGCACACTTTAAGAATGGTGCTTTATTACAAAGGGCTATTTGCAGCCAAATGAAGATGAGAGCTAATTTTTTTTCTCTCGTATAATAATGCAACCTATTAAATAAAAATGAACCTGACCCCAAGGCAAGATATCTTATTCCCTTCAATGTGAATAGAGAATTTCTTAAAGAAACAGTGAATAGTCTTTTAGTTGTAAATCAATATTGTGTCGATAAATTAGTGTTTAAATTTTATGTCTTATAAGCAGACCTTTAATTTTTAATTTCGGACACCACTGGAGCACCAAAGTACAACTCCTAATGCAAAAAACTCTACAGTTCTTCAAGAAGCTGCTTCCAGTCCAATGCTAATTTTAAATGTGCACAATGGACATCTTGTTTGGCTTCCTCCTCCCATTTATGGGCTTTCTGTTTCTCTCTGCCCACTCTGCTCTGATTGGTTGCCTTTATGAAGTGGGTCGCCTTTCCATTCAGTGTGCTGGGAGGCAGATCAGGATGAGCAGAGATACCGTTGTGCTTTGGGGGAGGGGTCAGCTACTTACCAGCCACCAGAAAAAAAATAAATAAAAAATTTAATTGTTTAACCTTGTGCTTACAACCTGCTCAAAACAGCCCAGAGGGAAGACTTTTCATTATTTGACAGTGTGGTGATATCTATCATAGTTATACAACACTGTGACAATATTTATGGGTCAAAATAGCAGGAAAAAGCTTAATATCAAAACTTTAATGAGTGGAGGCTTGATATATGGTTAGGCATAATCGGTATAAACACTTCTGTGAATATTTTATGAATAATGTAATTTTGATCTAAGTGAAAGTGACTAAATGAATAAAAATGGTTTGTTTAATATTAAATCAGGAAGGGGTGGCATGGTGGCATAGTGGCATAGTGGTTAGCACATCTGCCTCACAGCGAGAAGATCCCGGGTTCGAGTCCTGGTCTCAGGTGTTTCTGTGTGGAGTCTGCATGTTTTCCCCGTGCTTGTGTGGGTTTCCTCCAGGTTCTCCGGTTTCTTCCCACAGTCCAAAGACATACAAAGTAGGCTAAATGGCTGTTTTAAATTGCCCCAGGTGTGAGGGTGAGTGTGAATGGCTGAGTGTGTTGCCCTGTGATGTTCTGGCGAGCTGTTCTGGGTGTACCCGCTGTCGCTCAGTGTCGGCTGAGATAGGCACCAGCCTCCCCCCCTAGCCTAAAAGGATTAAGCGGTTTGGTAAATGAGTGAGTGAGTAAATTATAAAGTCCAATTCTAGATTGGAATTCCCAATGTTCATTGTATCTGTGGCAGTACAAAATAGAAAGCTTTTAAACATTAACCATTACAGCGTGTACCTTTTAAATGTAATTGACAGTGCTGGAGTAGCACTTACCTGCATCCCAATGATGGCATAGATGAAGAAGAGCATGGCAATGAGCAGACACACATAGGGCAGCGCCTACAAGAAAATAAACAGTTTTTTTGTCATACCAGCACTGAAAACCACTTTGGAGTCTGTTTCCTAATGAATACTATGATTCCATCTGGCTCTAACATTTAATGCACTGGACTTTTAGATGCCTATACCTGTACATCATCAGCACAGTCACACCACACACTATATAAAGACTTTTTTTTACTGTGATGTAATCTTGCAGTCCTTTTTATACCTGATATATACAAGCTTGTTTTCTGTTATTATCATTTTATTTTTTATTTTTATATTTTTACAATTCTATTTGATATCTCAACTGAGTTTTGGATTTGCATTTTTATTTTTGATTTTTTTGTAGATCACCTGACCTTCTGCTTGTTTTAACCAAACCAATGTTTCTGACTTTGCTTTTGAATTACATATCATTTACTTATTAACTGAAAAAGCATCCTTCTCCTGTGAGTTTAATAACACTTTGTCCATTTCTATATATATACATATATGCATCTGTATTCAGATTTGAAGTCAAAATGGATGTTACATGGCTCATGTTACAGGGTGCCCTCGTGCCTGCTTTCCTTCTGGTTCTCTCTTTTTAGTTATGCTGTCATAGTCATGCCAGAGTCCCTGCTTGCACCCAGCACTAATAAACTTTACCATTAACCAATACACTGTTATGAGCATACCTAACAACCTCTCTCTCTCTCTGACTCTCTCCCTTTCTCTCTCTCTCTCTCTCTCTCTCTCTCTGTGTTTTGTTGAGGTACATATGCTACTTCTGTGATATCAGTGATTCTGATCCTACTTCTTCATGAACCCTGTGAACCATGCTGATGTAAATATACACTTAGAAATTGTGAAGATGACTTTTCACTGCTGGTGATATAAACTATTTTACTAAAATGATTTAGGACTACAATTACGATTAAAGTTATAAGATAACCAGCAAGACTTCATGTTAAACTATAGTGAAATTTCTGCTACATGGTTTGTATTTTATCTGGTTTCTCCTAAATGAGAATGGGTTTACTCTTTAAGTGTGGTTCCTCTTAAGGTTTCTTCTTTGTGTTATTGTCAAGTTCCTCCTTGCTAATGTCGCCATGGGCTTTCTCATTGTGGATGTGTAGGATTTATAAATTAAACATTAGTAATGTTTAAATTCTATATCAAATTTTTAGTATGTAAAGCTGCTTTGTGACTATGTCAGTTGTAAAAAATGCTATACAAATAAAACTGAACTAAATTGAATTAAATTGAAAAGGGCGTGGCAACTTTTAATAAGCTCTTTCAGTATGCAAAATTTTGAACACCTAAAATACTGGCAGGCAAGAGTGATGCCAGTGCTTAACACAGTGCAACATATTCATAAACATGGTTTTCCTTTGCTTGTCAAGCTACATGGGGATGGCTCTATGTTCCGACAGTGATTGGTTTAGTCTGCTAGTAGTTAAAAGAGCATATGTTTTGCTTACTAGCACTTTTTTTTTGCACCTTCTGCATTTTAGGCGTTAAAGTCAGGCATCTGAAAAGGGCAGATATCAAGGGTCCAAACCTTAAAAGACTGGGCAAAGGTCCAGAGTAGGATGCGGATGGTGTAGCCTTGCCTCAGGAGCTTGATGAGTCGAGCAGCTCGAAACAGCCTCAGAAAGCTAAGGTTGATCAGCTTGTTTGTCTGAGAAAATGACAATCACCCAATGTTAGCCTGTACTCATATTTGGTCACTTAGTCAGTGTCTTTCAATCTATTATGCATTACCACAAGCATTTCCCACACCAACAGATTTTAGTTTCATTTCTAGAGGAGAAATGATTCCTGCTGGTACCCATCATGCATTAATCAGTGGTACTGTTTGTAAATCATGCAAATGAGATTATCAGTAGTGGTTTCTACTGTTTAGGATTGGTTTCTAGAAGCACAAACCAACATTAATATATATTAAAGAAAGGTTCATTATAACAACCATGCAGTCAGATTTAAGACTCTAGTGCTAGTAATACAAGATGTTCAGACAACTTTATGTTGTTTTAGACAAGTTCATCACTATAATTTTAGCACAGGCAAAATTTTCTCAGGTCTCGAAATATTTTTGGTATATCTGGATATGATTGTGTTGTCATTTTATCCAAGTAAGACACAAACTGGATTCTCTGTTTTAACTGATAAGGTGAGTGTCTCGCTGAGCAATGAACATTTGTCGGCAGTAGGGACATTTTTTACCGAGTTTAAACTAATCACCAATTATGTCAGTCAGTGAGGTACTAATTGCTGAATTTTTGATGACTTTGTAGTGAATTATTGGTAATATTATGGCAAGTAGTTTATGAACAGTTCACAGTCAGCAACATTTTGGCAAATATGGTGACAACGCCAATTGTTTTCTGACTGTTTGCCAAACACTTGCCAAGTCGGCTTGCTTTCATTTAGCATAATGGACATGTGATGGACACACGACCACAGACACTTGGCAACTATATGCAAACTCTGTCTTGAGTATTGTTTAATAAGTCCCTCCATTTCTGACAGAGGTGAATAATTGAAGAACAGAATTGAATTGACCACCACAACCCCCTCCCTCTCCTAAAAACAAACAAACAACAACAACAAAAAAAACAAGCCTTCAGATTGTTCAGAGAACAACTGGAGACTGTTGTGAGTATTTGAAGACCATTTGGTGAAAAGACATGTTTGGCAAACATTTTTCCAAATTTTTGAACACGTTCATAGCTCATGGAATGGCGAAGTCACTACAGTCACCAATTGTTCACAAGCCCAGTGAGATGCACATTTAAGGCTTGATCTTTAAATGACTCATAATTTATGAAAATAATGAGCTTTAGGATTTCTAGCTTTCTTTATTACTAAAAAGAAAATTGCAGATTTCTCCAAAAGTGTTATCGTCTCTTTTCAGTTTTGTACATCCAGGTAAGTGTGGCCTTGCATTATAATGAGCATGCGTAATTGACATGCCTCCAATTGACATTTCCATTCTACTAGGCAAGTCAAAGTGAAATAAACACAACAGTGCATGCAGGCATGGAGAATCTGAATTGTGCAACCCTTCTTGTACAGCCCTAACAAATAACGATTTTGAAGCTTAGCCTATGCTTACAAGGTTATTTTTGCTCAATTATATGCATTAAAACCTAGTTAAGATGTGCATGTGTAATGCGGCTTTAATACTGAAATTGCCCACGTTGGTATTTAGACAAAACTACAGACTTAAGTTTGTGTGTGGGAGTGGCATATGTAGGTGGAGTTTTAAAATTTTAAAAGTCATAAGCAGTGAGACATCGCAACCTTACTGTATAATACAATCACAATATATGACACAGCACATACAAAACTATCGAAAGACATGGACCAATAATTTGTTTTAGAGTCTGCGCATGAATATTTAAGCTATTTCTGGGTCACTGTATGGACTGTAAATGATCAGTGCTTTCTTGTAAATCTAGTAATTTTTATCACTAAAAAGACAGACCAAGATTCTATTTTCGTCCTTTTTCGTGATCACTACAGCAGATAAACACTTGCTGCAGCCATCTTTGTTTGCTTCTGGTAAGAACGTTGATACACTAATCATTTACGATCATGATACAAGTGACTATTTACTATTACTAAACCCCACTAATTCAAATAACAGACATAGTGTATCAGTGTTCTTACCAGAAGCGAAGATGGCTGCAGCAAGTGTTTTATCTGCTGTAGTGATCACCAAAAGACTGAACAGGACTGAAACAGAATCTTGGTCTGTGTCTTTATCTGGCTATTTCAGTCTGCTATGTAAGAACATCATTCAATAAACACACAATCATGACACGCTTGAATAATATTAAGCTCTCTTTAAAGCTCCCTTCTGCATAATCTTAGCAGAATATCAACTTCAGTGTACGAGTACCCTGATTCTAAACACGTGTAACTTTCTCTGAATCAATATTAACTTTGAGTCATCAGCTCGAATATGAATATCGCCCGATGTTGTGCAGACGGGAAAAAAAAACCCAAACAGTTAAGTAGGAATGCATAGTTGGTTTAAAAGCAACATTAGCCTTCTGATCTTTGGGAACAAATAATTATAATTATAAATTATAACTTTAGCAAAAAAATCATACTCAGAAATTACACTAAAAGCATTCAAAGTAATACTGTATGCCTGTTTATAGACTTTATAAAGAATTAAAATGATTCATATTTTGAATGTTTATATTGTGTTTGTTATGCTTAACTTTAGGTTTCCTAAGTGTTTTAATTAAAGATAATTGTTAAGTGTTTTTAATCAGATTGCTAAACAATACCCTTAAACTACAACGTCACTGCAAAAAACATCATTTTAGCAAGTGAGTACATCGTGAATTTAGTCAGATTTATCAAGCATTTCCTGTTATAGCATTACAGTATACAAAATACAATATTAT
>JAOUQZ010000019.1:3264498-3293061 GCA_028564935.1 Neosilurus hyrtlii
TATATATATATATAAACCTTACAAACTTTTCTTTTTTGAATATTGCCTTCAATAAATAAATCTAGTTACACAATGATCTACTAGTAAATATATCTAGAAATAGGTTTTACATTTTTACATTTTATTGTAATTTTCTAATAGGAAATAGCAGATAAATATTTAAATATTATTAATATTTTAACTTACTAAGCTTCTTTTTTTGCAGCGTTGGCACAGTGTCTTAAAATCAAGCTGATAAATAGGTAATTATACACATGTAAACAGGCAGGACAGATGGACCGAAGCAGAGCAGGACAACTAAAGCTACTTACCGTCTGTGGAGTCCATTTGGGAGAGAAGGGGACAGGTGCCAACAGAGATTTAGCATGGAAACAGAGTGACAGTGAAATCATTAGGAGGGGCGAGAGTCTACTCTGACACACGGAGACTCCACTGTCAACACTCATTGGGGAGACGTGTGCACTGCAGAGCTTCATCGGCTACATTTCCTCTTTGGAATTTGCCGGATGAACATGTGAGGTAAATAAGACTTGAAAGAGGAATTACGCTACAGGCCTTTTGGTAAATGTAAGTCTTACTAATTATATGCAAGGTGATTTGTTATGATTCAGAGGTGAAGTTGTATTTTAGGGTTTGCTGGGTGTTTTAGAGAATAATTTCTCCTAGACATTCTTGGCTTGCAGCTATTATAATGCTATTATATATCATATGCAGCACTGTAATCATAATGCGAGACATGGTAACTTCCAGGTCTCTAAATTTTTATATGTTTGCATGTTCTTCCCGTGCTTGAGTGGGTTTCCTCCAACAGTTCAAAGATGTGCACGTTAGACTAATTGGTAGGTCCAAATTGCCCCTGGGTGTGAGTGTGATTGTAAATGGTTGTGTGTGTGTTGGCCCTGCAATAGACTGGTGAGTTGTTCAGGGTGTACCCTACCATCACCCAGAATCTGAGATAGGCTCCTGCCTCTTTGCAACCATACCAGCATTATGCACATTGGAATATAAATGAATGAATAAAGTTAATTAGGTTGTTCATATGACATTTTATATTGCTATGTTCCTCTTGTACCTGGGGTTATTTTAATTGTGCTATACAGATACATTTGACTTGATGTGCCTTTTAAAATCAAATAAAATGGAAAATTGTTGTTGATGCAGATGTGGTGAGTGTGGTCTTTCATTTTGCTTTCTGGATCATGTCTTACTCTTAGCGGGAAAAAGGGAAAGTTGCAGACGCACAAACACGTACAGACAAAACAGTGAAAGCCCAAACATAAACACACCATCGTGATCCTCTGCTGATCTCAGTGGTCATCAACCCTGTTCCTGGAGACTGACCTTTCTGTAAGGTGTTTATCTCCAACCAAAATCTAACACACCTGTTGTATTTGACCAACAATTCTTAAGGCAATGATTAGATGGTCAGGTTAGCTTAATTATGGTTGGAGCTCAAGTCTTTAGGGAAGTAGATCTTCAGTAACAGGGTTGGTGACTTCAGCTCTACAAGCTACTGGACTCCAGAAGAAACAGAGATGACAATCTCAAGTGCTTACCTTAAGTTCAGAGACCACGATGTCAGTGATGCTTCCCAGCACTGTTACGAAGTCGAATACGTTCCAGGTTTCTCTCAGATAGTTCTTGGTGCCATTCAAGACAGGATAAGAAGAATGGGAGAAACAGACTTTGTTAGTTTATTACTACAAAGTCAAAATCATTACAAAAGCAATCCTTGAAAATAATGTTTTAAATGGAGGTCAACCCACACCCACACCCACACACACACGCTCGCACACGCACACACATACAGTATAACCTTTCATACATTGGATCAGCCATGACAGGCTGATCTGTCAGACGGTGCAGTCATGTCTGCCTGTCTCTTCAGAATGCCACAGTGATTTGTCAGGTAGTGGCTGCCAAGGGCTTAAAACAACAGCAGCAAGGCCACGCCATCTGCCACCTGCTAAGAACAGGTGGAGGTAAAAGCATCTTGCAGGGGCTAGAGTCATTTAATAAATGAGGCTACTAAATGGAAATGGAGCTTGGGACGGGCCCTGCTGCTGCAGGCACCGAGAGCACAGATTTATGTGCCACTATTAGTGCCCTTGCTTATCCATCATCATCGTGCAGTTCACATGCTTTTAACAAAATTCCTACTTCTTAGCTAATTTCTTTGATTAGCCAGCATCAAGAAATAATGCATAATTTTAGGAAGGGTAGTAGGGGCAGTAGTGGCTCAGTGGTTAAGGCTATGAGTTACTGATCTGAAGGTCGGAGGTTCAAGGCCCTCTGGCACTGTTGGACCCTTGAGCAAGGCCCTTAACCCTCAGCTGCTCACTTGTACAAATGAGATAAAAATGTAATGTCTGCCAAATGCCATGCATATACATCTTAAACACAGGCAGCCCACTGGTGACATGATTAACACTGTCAACTTTACAGCAGGCACGTTCTGGGTTTGAACTTAATTTTGCGTATTAACAATCAATATAGAATCACATTCAGTTCTTTAACTTTTGCACATATACATTTTTTTACTATATTTTATCATTTCCAAGAAGGCTTGGGTTTAATTCTTTGGCTCGGGCGCTTCTGTGTGGAGTTTGGATGTGTTCCTTATGCTTGCATGGGTTAATTTATCTAGTAATTTGATAATTAAGTTAATTAAGATACTTTGCCCAATGATCAAAAGTTTAGAGACACTGTAATGATATACTAATTTATATTGATTCATTAATAGTATCATATTTGTGTATATATTTATAAAACATTGGTCTGAAATAGTCTTCCTTATTTTATAATATAAAAAAATTAGATATAATTTTATCATTTTTATAAAATAAAACTTAAAACACATAAAAAATTTAAAGTTACATAGCCCAGAAGTGTGTATAACTGAGCCACTTCTGTCTTCACGTCCATGCAACTGTCTGAATGGTGTTTAAACCTGTAATTTTGTCTGAAAACGTTGTTGTTAAAAATGTTCTGTCTGAATTTCAGTATTTAAGCCCCGCCTAACAGAACACTGAGGGTGGCCCCTGATGTCTAAATGAACCCCATGCCTGAGCCTGTGAGATCTTTTTTACCTACTGGTGAAGATTTTACCTACTGGCACTGTCCTAAGCATGCTCGAGTGTTTCTTACCAGCAGACCAAAAGCGATGATCTTCAGAATACATTCCAGCGTGAAAAGTGAAGTGAAGATGATGTTCAGCCACTTCAGCATTTCCTCATAAGCGACTGAAGCAGAACTGAACTAAAAGCAATAAAGCAGTGACATCACTTACACATAAGAAGTACAAAACAAAACAACCATCTTAATCTCATGAGTGTAACTTGGTTTGCTACAAATTATTCAATAAAAAGGATTTTTTTTTTAAACACAACCCAAATTGCATATTTATAGCATGGCATTTTAACTAGGTAGTAATGAGATGTATTAAGCTCCTAATATAAAATATAATGAGATGTCATTTTCCTGATAGATGAACAGTCTTCTTTCTGTGTATTAGCAAGTCATTATTAATTTTAGGAATCTATTAAAACACATAGCCTCTCTGCAAATGTATAAATCCCCCAGCATGAATAATAGAAGTCAACTGAGCATTTCTCCGAGCAAACAAGTGAACAGTCTTTTTCCTAACTGAACTCACTCACTCATTTACTGAATGTTTTTGAACTGTGGGAGGAAACCAGAATGCCCGGATTAAACCCACGCAAGCACTCGGAGAACATGTAAACTCCACACAGAAACCACCAAGCCCGGGGATTGAACTCATGACCTTCTTGCTGTGAGATGGACCTGTTAACCTCTATGACACCATGCCGCCCTCTAACCGAACTGCCCTGTGCATGTAACTTGTAATAGTAGTACATCGCCATGCTGTTAAGTACACCCTCTGTAGTGAATTTACTATGGTCTGTTGATTTTTTTTTTAGTTGAGTTGGTCTTTTGAGTTGAGTTGAGTTCTAGTGGTCTTTTCAATTAACTCACATAAATTAAAATGAACTATTTACTGTTCTCCCAAACTAACTGGCCCTGTTGGGCTCGTAGCTTGTTACTAGTAGCTTGTTAATTCAAGTATTAGCTTGTTATTGTGCTTAAAATTTGGTTAAAATGAGTAGGTGTGTCCAGACTTTAGACTTTAGACTAGATGTTATAGCAGCTGTTATAAACAATCGTTCTCTCACAACGCTCAGTTTTTTCTTTCTCCGGAAGTTCTGCTGTAATCCACATTACTCACAACTCTGAAAAAGTTTCTACAGTCAAAGTTTGCAATGAAAGTGTGATGGTTATTGAACTCGGAATATATTAGAAATCACAAAAGTGCGCGTGGTGGCATAGCAGTTAGCACGTCCAGCTCACAGCAAGAAGGTCCTGGGTTTGAGTCCCGGGCTCCACGATGGTGTTTCTGTATGGAATTTCCCCGTGCTTACATGGGTTTCTTCCGGATACTGCGGTTTTCTCCTACAGTCCCAAGACATGCACATTAAGCTAATTGGCTGTTCCATATTGCTCCAAGGTGTAAATGGTTTTGTGTATTTGTTGGCCCTAGGATGGTCTGGGAGCTGATTAAGGTATGCCATGCCCTCGCCCATGGTTGGCTGGGATGGGCTCCAGCCCCCTGTAAGTCTGGTAGGACTAGGTGGTTTGGCAAATGAGTGAGTGAGTAATATCACAAAGATCCTTTTCACACTTAAAACAATGTTGTTAAGACTCAGAGGATAATTGATATTAAATGCACGATACACAAATAAATTGGCTTAAAACCCTTTTAGATCAATACTTGAACTTCATCTCTCCCTTCCCCCTTCCATTACCAAAGGAAGGGATAAAAACTGTTCCTGTGTTTAAAGTACACTCTTTTGTACCATGCTGTCAATTATTAATGAAAGAGCTTGGCAACATGGCCTGATGTAGAATAAAAGGAATATGGTCAAAAGGCTGAGCTCTGACTGTGAACATCAGGATGGTAACCACAGTGTGCTTCAATGTGACTAAATATATCTTTAAAGAAGATCGGACAGTAGTCAACTCAACTCAACATTTAAATTTTACACTCTTTCTTTTTGATCTTTTTGAGGGTGGTGATGGCTCAGTGATTAAGGCTCTGGGTTACTGATCTGAAGGGCGGAGGTTCAAAGCCCAGTACCACCAAGCTGCCACTAGTAGGCCCTTGAGCAAGGCCCTTAACCCTTAGTTGTATAAAAATGTATGTTGAAAACTTGGAAGCAGTCTCCAGTATTCATGCTATCTGTACGTTTCCAATACGGGAGAGTCTTCAGGATGAAGAAAAACAACAGGAAGAGCTTTCTGTTCATCCTGCAGGCTTTTTGAATGACTGCTGATATATAAATAAAGTAGTCCCAAAGGTTGTCAAAGCAAAATAGTGTGTTGAATCACATTCATTCATTCGCTGAACTGCTTAATCCTGCTAGGGCAGGGAAGCTGTGCCTGTCTTAACCGACACTGGGCGAAGGTTGAACAGTTCACCAGACTTTCACAGGCCAACACACAACCACACTCACAGTCACACCTAGCGGTAATTTGGAATCGCCATTTAGCCTAATGTGCATGACTTTGGACTGTGGGAGGAAACGGGAGAACACGCCAACTCTACACAGAAGTGCCTGTGCCTGGGATTCAAACCCAGGACCTTCTTGCTGTGAGGCGGACGTGCTAACCACTACATCACCGAGCAGCCAGGTGCTGAATCATATGAACTGGAAAAAAAAGGTGACATAGTGGTTAGCACGTCATCCTCACACCAAAAAGGTCCTGGCTTCGATTACCAGGCTTGGGTGCTTCTGTTTAGAGTTTGCCTGTTCTCCTCATGCTTGCATGGGTTTACTCAGGGTACTCTGGTTTCCTCTCACAGTCCATAACATTCACATTAGGCTAATTTGCTGTTCCAAATTACTCCTAAGCATGAGTGTGAACAGGATTGCCTTCTTTTATACCTTAACAAAAAATATTTTAATACAGATTAATATATGTAACACTTAAAACCATATTAGCAGAGAAATGAATTAGTTTAGCCTAAAAAACTAGATCGAGAGGTGATGTTCATAACTTTCCCATATATAGAAACTGCACTGCACTCTTGATAATTAATTAATGAACTTGGCATTGGCTTGGTTAGTAGTCAAAATCATGGGCTCAGCACCAACTGTGAAGTTAATAATGCTTAGGTTAGGTATAGAAAAGAAGACATTTTCTTACCTTCATCATGAGAACCACAGTATTGACTGCAATCATAGTCAGGATGGAATATTCAAACGGCGTCGAAACCACAAACCTCCACATCTTGTACTGGAAAGACTGCTTATCTTGGGGCATGTAGCGAGTCAGGGGCTTGGCATTGATTGCAAAGTCAATGCATGCCCTCTGTGGTTAAAAAAGCAAAACCAGCCTTCATCTTCTTATCACAAAACCTTAAAGGCACTTGAGTAAGTCTCCTCATTAAGACCAGCTTCAAGAGTATGCCGGGATTCAGCATCGTTTTCGACATCGGCTCTTGATCTAACACTGTTTAATTATCAGAGAAGCAGCTCGATGTCCCTAGAGCTTTTGGAATCAGAACTCATCAAAGTGTGTGAGACACAAAGCAAACATCAAACTAGAGTCTACGCCCAACAGAAAAAGCGCTTAGAGCATGTTTTAACAGCTAATACCAGAGGCTAACGGTTTTCCTGATAATAAGCCAATACATCGAGAGCTGAGAAAAATCTCTGTTCAGTACATGGAGTGATGGCGTAAAGTGAAACAAAGGAAGATAAAAGAAAGAAAAAATTGTCTGTGGAAATGAGTACTCAGATAGAAAAGATATGGTCGGACAGATGGGTTGCCCCTGCTCTCACTTGGGATAGTAATACTCTAAATGGTTTATCACCCTGAAGATGTATCACACCAATGTGAGCACACAGCAGACAAGTACTGCCATAAGAAACACAAGATGAGACTACCATTCTACCAGCTATCAGTGTGTCGGAGTGTACTTTGTACCTCGTTCTTCTCCAAACTGCACTCAGACATGGCTTTGTCCCCTTGCTCCTGAAACGTGATGATGATCAAAGCAACGAAAATGTTGACGAAGAAAAATGGGAAGACCACAAAGTAGACCACATAAAAGATGGATGTCTCCATGCGGTAGCCTGGGATTGGGCCTTGGTCTTCATAAGTGGCATCTACAGAGTGTTTCAGCACCCTATGAAGAGAAGAAGGTTGGCGTTCAATTAATAAAATATTCATTAGTGATTGTTTTAATGAGCATCAGAAATACAAATATGTAGCAACAGAGCAACAGTATTTGACCAAAAGTATGTGGACCTGACCATCACATCCATTTGTGCTTTCTGAGGATCTTATGTCAGTCTCCCCTTTTCAGATTCTGGTCAGGATTTCTACTACATTTTGGAGTGTGGCTGTGGCATTCCCATTTGTCACATTCATCCATTTGCCAAAACCATTTTACATTCACATTAACGGCATTTGGCAAACGCCCTTATCCAGAGCGATTTACATTTACAGTATCATTGTTGTACAACTGAGCAATTAAGGGTTAAGGGTGGTACTGGAGCTTGAACCCTCAATCTTCTTATCTGTATTACAAAGCCTTAACCACTCAGCCACCACTGCCTCCGTGTATGGTTTATCCTACCAAGTTCGTGGGGAGGCTTGAGCTTATCTCAGCCAACACTAGGTGAAGGTGGGTTACAACCATACCACACCTAAGGGCAATTAAGAACAGCCAATTAGCCTATTGTGCATGTCTTACGACTGTGGGAGGAAACCGGAGTACTTAGAGGAATCCCATGCAAACACAGGGAGAACAATTAAACTCCACATAAAAAAAACCCTTGCCAATCCCGGGACATGAACCCAGGACCTTCTTCTCATCGGTACAATAGAATAAAAATAATACAGACATTAATATAGTCCTTTCTGCATTGACATACTATATCTTTAAACGAGTGCAGATGGATTAACACAGTTGAGGGGATATAGGGTGTTTTTTTCCCCCCTTCAGATTGGTGGTATCATTTCTTTCAATATTTCAAGCATGAAATATTTTCAAAGTGGATATAGATTTGAACTGAAGCAAAGGAATAAGATGAAATGAGATGGGAAAGACAGAATAGAGAAAATTTTTGAGCAAGTATCAAAATATTAAAAAACCCAATACCATGTGCTATGGCTTGATGGGTCATCTTGGGTGGAACAGTGGCTATCTCCTGCTGTACAGCAACATTAAGGGCTTCAAGAGTTTATGCTCATGATTTAAGGCAACCCTACAGAAAAAATTCACCTGGGTCGAGGTCAGGGGAACGGGACACACTATGAGATCAGCTCAACCAGAAACATATTCCCCAGCACTTTCAGTGATCTTTGAGCTGTATGTGCCCTAGCACTATCTTACTGAAATCACAAATCGAGTTCTTCAAGTTGGGGTTGGGCTACCAACAGACCTTAATACAACCTCTGCTGCTTCATGTTTCATGTGTGCAAATTGTAATTTGTTTATCTTTACCCTTTTTCTTTTTTTAATTTACCTTAGAAATGTGGGAGGTTTTGTGGGTCACCCTGTGTATATATAGGAATATATGGTTAAGGGTTTGAGTGAGTGACATGAATTTAAGTACAATACACTTGAAACTACTACAACCCTTGAAAATGGTAAAAAAAAATTGATAAAGTGGCACTTCGGGGCACTCCACATTGGTGTACTTACATAGGCCAACCCTCTCCTGTGGAAACAGTGAACAGGGTAAGGAAAGCCCACAGCACGTTGTCATAGTGAAAGTCGTACTTCTTCCATACACGTGGCTTGGCTTCCACCTTGTCTCCATCATAATCTAGGAACTGACCCCTGACACACAGAGAGGAAAAGCACTGAGAAGGTCATAAATGCACAAAGAGAGCCATTATGAATTTGAGTGTGTGTGTTTGCTCAGAGACACTTCACACCTGCATTCCTTCTCAAAAGCCTTGGACTCATCTGTGCAGTAGAAGAACTTTCCCTTGAAGAGCTGCACAGCAATAACAGCGAAGATGAACATGAAGAGGATGTAGACAATGAGAATGTTGAGCACGTTCTTCAGTGAGTTCACCACACAGTCAAACACCGCCTGAAGAAGTGCACACACACACACACACACACACACACACACACACACACACACACACACACACACAGAAAAAAAACACTTCCTCTTGGTCTCTGTGTGAATTGATACTGCATTCACTAAAAGGACCGAGGGTGGCATGGTAACGTAGTGATTAGCAAGTCCGCCAAAAAGATCCTGGTTTGGAGTCCAGAATTCGGCAAGGCCATTCCTGTGAGAAGTTTGCATGTTCTCCCTGTGCATGCGTAGGTTTCCTCTGGGTACACCACTTTCTTCCAACACTCCCAAAACATGCACATTAGGCTAACTGGCTATTCCAAATTGCCCCTAGGTGTGAGTGTGAATGGTTGTGTGTGTGTGTTGGCCCTGTGATGGTCTGACAAGCTGCTCAGGATGTACCCCGACTTTGACCAGTGTCGGCTGAGATTGGAGTCCAAACCTTAAGAGTATATATGCTGAGGCCAATAGGCCAATATAAAGGCTTCCCAGAGCTCATGCCCAAGGCTTACAGGGTGGTATTTATACCAGAGTTCAATGCCAGAGTTTAACAGGGTGGCTGTTATCCCAGAGCCCAAGCAAAAAGCCCAAAAAAACTGGTTAACCTGGTCTGGCTAGACAATAGCAAACAGACCTCTGATGCCATGCTAATGTCTGAGCCCTTGTCCAAAACCATGTCCATGGGTACATCTGTTTCTGAACCAATGTCCAAACCCTTGTCCTTGCCTATGTCTGAGTCCATGCCCACACCTATGCATGAGTCCATGTCTGTGCCCAACAGCATGATCTTCAATGCCAGATAATGACAGGGCAATTCTCAGCATGTCCCAGACTATCCTGTGGACGCCATCCCAGAAGTCATGCCAGTGACTAAAAGGCTAGCCTTTATTACTCGACCCATGCTTGAAGCTAATAGGGATGACCCCTAAAGAGTCATTTGTACCAGAGGCCAACAATGTGGCATTACTAGTGCAGTTCCAGCATGACGTCAGACGTAGTATTCCTATCTCATCTTACGCAGGACGTGGATGTGGTGGCCCCAACAGTCATATTTAAGTTCTAAGGTTTTAAGAGGCTCCTCCCACAATATATTCTCTCTTTGTCTTTTTCTTTCTTTTCTGTAGTTTTACTATAGGACGTAATGATGTACCTAAAATGCATATCTTGTCTCTGCACTGTCAAAGCAAAAGTGTGTGTTTGCTGTTACTTTCTCATTCATTTATCTCTTTTACCTAATAAGGTAACGGGGCGGTTGGTGTCTATCTCAGCCGACACTGGGTGAAGGCGTCTTTGGACTGTGCAAGGAAACCGAAGTACCAAGAGGAAACCCATACAAGCACGAGGAGAACATGTAAATTCCACACAGAAATGTCTGAGCCTGGGAATCGAACCCAGGACCTTCTTGCTGTGAGGTGGACATGCTAAACACTGCTCCAGCATGCCACCCAATGTCAAAAATGTCATTTTCTGTATTATTGTGAATAACTGACATCCACCAACATCACTCTTCACCTTTTATCATAAATTATCTGAGTCGTATGAAATACTGTCTCTGATACTTTTTTCTGCCAGGACATCATGTACGAATGTCTGCCTTTGACCAGATTTTATCAATTACCTTTTGTAAAGCAGAGATAAGGGCTGGTTTGCAGTATCTGTGCACAGCATTGATAAATGAATTACACAACATTAGGATCAACAATTTCAAATTCATCTTCTTTTCTCATGAGACTACACAACTCTGAATGATAACATCGCAAGCACAAAGTCTAAAGCGTATTATGCTTCCAGATATGAAAAATTAAAAAGAAGGGGGAAAAAAATTACAATTGATTTAGCTTTTGGAAGACAGCTTGTCAATACAAAGAGCAGAAATAGAAGAGCTTAGTATGGATTGAATGCAGTCTAAGTGCCTTGTATAGTACCTTGAGTTTAGGCAGTCGTTTGATGGTCTTCAGAGGCCGGAGGACTCGGAGGACCCTGAGGGACTTGATGGTGTTGATGTCCTTGCCTTTGGTCCCTCTGCATTACAAAATCATTAAGTTAGTGCATACCGGTACAATAACACACACACACACACACACGCACGCACGCACGCACACGCACGCACACACACGCACACATATTTGTTAGTAAATGCATGCACATAAGTTAGAAATAGTGTCCAACCAAAGTGCAAATCAATGCATTACTCAGTGGACAAAAATTAATTAATCAATCAATCAATCAATCAATCAATCAATTAATTAATTACTTTACAAAAGTAATAATAATAATAAAAAAAAAATCAAGTACAGGGATGGTCTGTTTGTAAAAGCCAGTTAATTTGCTTAAACAATTAATACATTAATAATAAGAACAGTAGAAAAAAAGATAAATTACAGAGTGTAATTATGATGCATTATGAAGAAAAAAACAAAAACTCTAATTTAATATTGTGTGAGAATAACCTTTCAACATATGGCCAAGTTTTAACAATTTAAATTATATTTTCCTTTTTTATTTTACGTTTTAATGCAAAAAGGTTATTTTTGTAGCATGAGTGAAATCCAGAAAAAAAAGGAAATATATACATAAAAATAAAACATTGTGTGGAGGGAAGTGAATGTGCAAGCAGGGTGGTTTGACTTTAACCCTATTAGACTGTTGTATTGATTTTTTTTTTCTTGCCCCAAGTTTAGTTAATGTAGATAATTTATTTATAAATCTACCACACAGGTTTTTCCCACTACCTGGTGAATTATACTGTATATCTTGTGATACATATATATGTATATACATTATATATGTATCACAAGATATATTGTATATAGTATAGTCTTAAAAAAAAAAATTATATATATATATATATGTGTGTGTGTGTGTGTGTGTGTGTGTGTGTGTGTGTGTGTGTGTGTGTGTGTGTGGGTCTAATAGGGTTATGCACGTGCATCGACACCTGCAGACCAGAGGTAATCTTTATTTCCTTGTACATTACTAGGATATTCTAGCATAAGGAATTTATAATCAACAGGAAAAGTGCAATAAGCTATTGCAATACTTGATTTCCTCTTATGCATATACAGAAAGGGAAAGCAAAAACATTCAGCTCTGTGAGTGAATTTGTGATCATTTGTGAATGGCTTGATTGTTTGTACTCTCCCATGAGGAGTTACATTAGCCGTAACACACTGATCAGTCTTGGACACCCCTGTATGTCAAAGATCAGCTCCTATTCTCCCATTGCCTCCACGGGTCAGTTTGTCACATTTATAATACATCTGTTTAGATTGGTCAGGAACAGTTGTTTAAAATTTGATAGAATCAACACTAACAATAACGCAAAGTATACACGTAAGGGTGTTGGGCTCATCACAGCGTATCCCAGTTTTTGTAGCATGAAGCGACTAGAAGTTCATGTCTTCCTGGTTGGGACTCTAGTCCATCACAGGTTAACCTCCCATTGTTTTTACTGGTACCCGTTTATACTCCTGGGTAGACAGAGGCACACTTGTGGTTAAGCACAGTTGGGGTCTAGCAGGGATTCCAACCCATAAGCTCTCAATCATGAGCCCAGCACTACACTCTTAGCCCCACATGGGAGGAGGCTTGGGGAAACAAGAGGAAGAAACATGCACTATGTATGTTTCACAATATAAAATATAAAATGTAGTTGCTGTGGTATGAGAAAGCTATAACACACTTCACGACATGGTGCCACCAACAGCTTTGCATCACACCACCCTATAACTGTATGATTGGACTGGTTTCAGCTGATTTCAGTATTATATTATGTAACACAACTCCAATGAAATTATAGTAATGGTTCGAGTAATAATAGTCTCAGATTTATAAACGATCCAGGAAGTTTAGTCTGCTTTAAAAGAAGTGACATATTTCCTTTGCAGGCAATGGCAGCAATAGTATCATAGCACTGCTTGCACTACATGTTATGTACTATGGAGTCTTAAAGGGCCAGGAGGAAAGTAAAAGGGCTTCATCATTGTTTTTAATGCGATGGGGAGCAGTGTCGGGAGGGAAAGGTTATGGGGTTAAAGGGAAACTATAGAGATTAAGACTGCCCCCACCTGGTCACGCTTTGTTGTGATCTGATAAGGGAAAGCAAATGGTACAAAACATAAAATGTCCACACACAAAGAGTACAGAGACAAAACACAGAAATGCACAGACGTAAGCAGCTTCACAGATAAAAAAGAAAAGCATTATAAGCAGACACAGCTGTCGAAAGAGAATAAACAAAACATAGGTCATACAGAAAAAAAACACCAGGAGTAGTTACAGGAAACATAAAGCATTACATGAAGCATCGAGTACAATGACACAATAATTACATGAATTAAATGCACAATGGAATGGATATTATTTGATTTGGATCTTAAAAGCAGGTTATGTGGTTCAAGTACTGAAACAAAGCAATACTTAAATGCGTACTCATCAATATTTGTGCACATACACTGTGTTCATTCCTGGCGAGCCTCCATGCATGTGACCTTTCCAGCAGAAATGATAATCATACTTAGGAGCCACTGAAAGGACAGGGTGCATTTTATTTTATTTTTAATAATCTATTATATGAACTGTCAAATCCTCACAAGATCCGGATCTGCATGATATTACTGATGTATACTGGACAGCAGTGGCCTAATGGTTTTAGAAGTGGTTTTGGGACCTGAAGGTCACTGGTTCGATTCCTGAACTAGCAGGAAAAGGGATAAGGGTAGGGGTGGATGAGTAGCACCTTCCCTTCCTCCACCTTCATGGCTGAAGTGCCCTTGAGCAAGGTACCTAACCCCAAACTGCTCTCCGGGACCTGCAATGTGTGGCAGCCTGCTGCTCCGAGTGTGAGCTCACTTTGGTTAACTGCACAGGCAAAATTTCCCTTGTGGGATTAATACGGTATAGCTAAATAAATAAATAAATTACTGATGTATATGATTTTTCTGTACTGTGATCTCGTCTACAACAACCTCTATGCCTTCTCTTCAGTTCTAACCTCCCACAATAGGCTTCCAGGTTTACAGCAAGGTTAGCTACTATCATCCTGGAGTTCATAAGTTCAAATGGGATGGGAATAAATGCTAATTGCCCAAGCTCTCATGGAAGGGAGGGATGGTATGCACTCATCTCCCTGTCACTTAAAAAACAACCACCAACCAATTATGGGTGTCTATGAGCTCATGCATACAAGGTGCAGATAGTGTTTCCCTCTGAGTATGTTAGGCCACCCCAGAATGTGCATGAGCAGCAGTATGTTAAGATGCAGGTGGCAGCATCACGTGCCAGGGAGGGAGCACATGCTTGCTCCTATGTTTTAGTCTAGACTCCCTGTGACCCTAGTAGAAAGGTCATAAAAAACATTTTGTGCATACTATTGTATTTGAAAAAAGCCCCTTAGACCTCAAAATACATTTCTGGGAGATCATGTATCCATGACGACTGACAAAAATAAATATGATTACATTTGAGAAATAGTTGCTTCTATCAAATTGCAGTGATACATTAAGCAAAAGACACTGGCAGTATGGAACTAATAAGCATTTATCTATTCACTATTCGTTAACCATAACCAGCATCCTCGTCATACCCAATATGTGAGGACTGCTGTCTGTGAGGCAACATCATACTCTGGATTGGATCCTAACCAGTGGCAGGATACCATGCACACTCATATTCACACATTTATTCACACCTGGGGCAAATTAATATAGCCAATCCACCTAATGACACGTTTTTTGGAGGTTTTAACAATATCACGTCTGGAATATACTGTATGCGATAGCATCAAGATCAAAATCAATCTAGCTTCTCAATTAATAGCATCTGGTCGGTATGTGATAATATTTGGTATTCACCTAGAAAATTCCATGTCATTTCAGTGGCTTCATATGCTACTATAACATTTGCTTTGTGCAAACTGCAATTCCAATAAAATTTCGTGCAATATACATCGTTTTATTCTTAACCTACACTGCTGGTGCTGGTGTGATATAAAGACAATGTCTTTTTAGTGATACTCACATGATGATGATGAAATAAACACTATGAATGACTGTCACTCACCAGATGGCAGTGTGGTGGACATACAATACATTGTAAAGACCCAGGGTTACTCATGTAACCTAAGGTTAACACTTACTAGCCCATGCACACACACACACACCACACATATATATATTTGTAGAGAGAGAGAAAGAGAGAAAAAGAGAGAGAGAGAGAGAGAGAAGAGGCAGTAACAAAGGCATACCCCATGAAGCTCCTGAAAGCGGTACAAGCGAGGAAAGAGAAAGGAAAAAGCACAGAGAGAAGCAGAAAAAGAGGAGAGAAAAGCCAAGAAAGGATGTGAGCGCTTACTGAAAATAACACAATGATATGAAGAGGCAGAGTTTTAACCACAGTAGTGTACTTTCAGACAAAGACAGGAAAAAAAATTATCAAACAAAATGCAAGGCATTTTACTATTCTAGCATACGCTCGGGCAGAACAAAGATTCCTAATCCACATTTAAGCCATTAGCTGTCTCATGGGAGTTTTTCAGGGACCCACAGCTCACAGTACACAGAGCTTTCACACTAACTGAGTGCTTTTCATTGCTTTCAATTCTCTCTCTCTGTCTCTCTCTCTCTCTCTCTCTGTGTGTGTGTGTCTCTCTCCGTCTCTCTCTCTCTGTCTCTCTCTCTGTGTCTCTCTCTCTGTGTCTCTCTCTCTCTGTCTCAATAATGTACCTACATTCGGTCAATCAAGATTCAATCCACATTAAAACAGACCTGATCAAATCACACACACTTGATTAATGTTGTTATCGTGAATGTGAAATGTGTGTGTGAAGTTATTTTCATTTTGAAGTTATACATAGTTCAGCTATACAAATATATATATATATATGGTATGTGGAAAAAATAACAGGACTACAGTCTTATCCCAAAAAGCTGTGATTGTCCACTCTTCCGGGGATTTATATATATATATATATATATATATATATATATATATATATATATATATATATATATATATATATATATATATATACCTGAACTATTCTCACCTGTAATATGTGTACTGTGGTAAACAGAACCCTAACCGAGCGGCACGGTGGCGTAGTAGCTAGCACATCCGCCTCACTGCAAGAAGGTCCTGGGTTCAATTCGCAGTCACGGGCATTTCTGTGTGGAGTTTGCATGTTCTCTCTATGCTTGCATAGGTTTCCTCTGGGTACGCCGGTTTCCTCCCACAGTCCAAAAACATGCATAGTGGGCTAATTGGTGGTTCCAGATCACCCCTAGGTGAGAGTGTGAATGGTTTTGTGTTGTGTGTGGCCTGGCAAGCTGTCCAGGGTGTACCCCGCCCTCACCCAGAGTCGGCTGAGATAAGCGCCAGCCTTCCTGCGACCCTGATTAAAATTAAGTGGCTTAGAAAACAAATGAATGAAGATCCCTATCCCATACCCTAATTCCACAATGTTATTTATTTATTTATACCTCCAACTTTTTGTTTTACAATACTTTAAATGCATCCATACTCCCTGACGACTGGGTGATTTAAAGTTATTTGAGTAAATAGGCATGGTCTCTTGTGTAGTAGTGAGAATTAAAGCAAAGATGAGGAAAATCAGTGTTTCTCGGTTAGAGTCTGAGTTGCTTCAGAAGTGCTGCTAAGTTTGGCTCCACTTTCCTCTGGGAGGCAGAAACAGATACGACAGTAGACCAGAAAAGCTAGCTCAGGTGTGCGTCAACAATACACATAATCCCCAAACACATTTAACACTCTTTCTTTCAACAGGAAGCAGCAGACACACACACACACACACACACACACACATACACATACACACACACCCATCCCACTACACTACTGCTCCATCTCCCACCAGTCGCTAGAGAGGCAGCAGTCAAATCTTATTTTCATCATTTTCAGCCCAGTGCTCTTTGCTGGATTGAAGTTGACAGACTGGATTTTCTCCTTTTAGCTGCTGCTCTGACAAATCTGAAAAGAAGGGGTGTACTCACGAGCAGGCAAAAGCCACCAGGGCACCGCTGACCACAATGAAGTCTAGAATATTCCACAGGTCTCTAAAATAGGAACCCGGGTGAAGAAGCAGCCCGAGGTCAATCATCTAAAAATAAAATATTACAGGAAGGTTAAAGGTTGCCAACAATCCCAGTCATTTTCCCATATTATAGCCATATATAATATTTTTGTGAGTGTATGTAGAGTAACAGTGATCGGTACGTATAAATCATTTTCAGTATTACCTTTATCACCATTTCAAATGTGAACACACCGGTGAAGATATAATCTAAATATTTTAGTACCTGAAAAAAGAAACAAAGGGATAAAAATTCATTCATTCGTTTTACATAAACTGCTTTATCCTGCTAAAGCACAGGTGTCAAACTCAGGCCCGGCAAACTCGGCTGAGATGGGCGCCAGCCTCCCCGCAACCCTAACTAGGATTAAGCGGTTCAGAAAATGAATGAACGAAAGATTATTCGGTCCTGGATCACCTTTATATTTAGTGATGTGGCCTTCAGTGAAAATAAGTTTGACACCTCTGTGCTAGAGTCACGGAAACGGGGCGGCACGGAGACGTAGTGCTTAACACATCAACCTCACAGCAAGAAGGTCCAAGATACAAGTTTGGGTGTTCTCCCCTTGCTTGCGTGGGCTTCATCTAGGCACTCCGGTTTCCTCCCACAGTCAAAAGACATGCACCTTAGGGTAATTGGCTGTTCCAAACTGCCCCAGGGGTGAGTGTTAATGGTTGTGTCTTAGCCCTGCGATGGTCTTGCGAGCTGTTTAAGGAGCCTTTGCCAATAGTCGGCTTTGATAGGCTTCACCCTTCCTGAGACCCTAGTCTATTTCGGTCTGATACAAAAACTTTGGTGGGGTAGTATTTACTCAAGGCATGTATGTAAAGAGAATGACAAAATGATTGGTGTGTGTGTGTGTGTGTGTGGTGGGTGGGGTGTGGGGAGTGTGTGTCATGATCTCACATTATTTCGAAAAGCATCCGCATTTACAGGGTCTTCTGCAGCCAGTGCGATGCTGCTCATGGTGATCACCATGAGAATGCACATCTCAAAGTAACGCAAGTTCACCACATAGTGACACAGCCTTCGTACACTGCAAACACACACACACACACACACACACACACACGCACACACACACACCTGGATTTAATTCACTTACAGGTTTGATTACATAGACAGAATAAAAGGCTTAGTATTGAACACGTCAATCTTCTGTATGAAGGTGAAGCAGGAGAGTCGAACACCGTACCCCAGTGCCTTAAGCTGACTTAATCCACTACACCCTTCCCTGTCTATTGTGAGAGCTCTCAATGGCCACAGTGACTGTCAATACTTACGGATTGGACTGACCAAACACAAACATGGAGCTGTAGGGTAAGATGGGTTTCGGGGCGGTCTGATTTAACTCATCCAGATCCTTCTTTTCCTCATTCAAGAGCAGGCTTTCACCATCTATGTTATTCACTGCCAAAAAAACAGATCTTTAATAAAGACAGTGTTCCTGTTCTCCTAATAAATGGCAGTGTTATATGTGTGAGTCTACTGACTAGGGATGATGGTGGTCTCTCCCGGTGGGGCAGTTATGGTAACAGGGATGCTGACTGCAGTTGATCTAGCTTTAGTGCTGTTTTTTATGTTATCAGAGTCCTCTTGTCTCTCAGTAGGGCTTGAAGTCAAACCTTCAACCTCTGCATTCATAAGCCTGTCCCTGGAAAAACACATCCAAAAGATGTAAACAGGTGGAACATGCAAACTCCAAAAAAAATAAAGGAGAACATGCAAACTCCACACAAAAACACCAGAGTCCGGGACTCAAACCCAGGCCTTCTTGCTGTGAGGCAAGAATTAAGGAAGGCCATCGACTTATAGTAATAATAATAATAATAATAATAATAATAATAATAATAATAATAATAATATTAGTAATAATAGTAATAATAACAATAATAATAAACCTTCGACCAGTGTCGCCTGAGATAGGCTCCAGTCTCCCCATGACCCTAATAGTAGGATTAAGTGGTTTGTCAAAAGAGAGGCAGAAGATTAATAAAAATAATAATTATTAATATTATATATAACTGACCTGTGGCATGGTGTATCTCTCTCTTTGTTGTCCCTGTTCTCATCCTTGTCAATCGTGGTTTGGGCTTTAATGCGAGGCCTGTGTCTCCTCCTCTCACCATTCCCTGCCTCACATTCTCTTTGTCCTCTTGGATAACTCTCTCCTTTCACTCCATTACTGCCATCAGCATCAGTTTCTCGGGGCTGGTGAGAATGGTGATGCCGGTGCTCCCACTCATCATCACCATCCTCTGTTTGGTGCCTGTGTCCTCCATCCTGGTGCCCTCTGTGTTCACCAGTGCGGTGGTGCCGGTGGCGACGTCCTTCTCCAGCTTCGCCGTTTTCTCCACGGCACCGGTGGTGTTTATGTGGAGGAACCTCATCTGGGGTATCCCTGTTGTCTGGCGAGGGGGATTTATCTACCATCAAAGGTCGATCATGGTGTGCCTTCATATCAGGCCGTAGGTGTAGCGCAGAGGTCATGCGTAGTCGATCTTCAGGCTCGAGCTCGTTGTACAGTGCTTCGGTGCTGTTGCGCAGGTTGTGGCGACGGAGTTGAGAAGTACGCTGCTCCCAGATAGACTTCTTCTGCAAAGAGCGCTGCTGCTCCTTGCTGGGGGTAGAAGGAAAATTTAAACAACTGTCAAGTAGAAGATTCAACAAGCTACGCTTGGGGTATTGGGAAGACAACTATCATCCATCAGAAGACCATCTTTTGCCATCCACATTTATTTATGTACATCATGATCCAGGAAAGGGGCATGGGAAAACTCCCCGAGACATCATGAGGAAATAGCCTTAACTGAAATAATACTCCTTTCCTACTTCCAAACTTTGCTATACCTTCATTCATTCATTCATTCCCTGAACCGCCTAATCCTAATTAGGGTCGTGGGGCGGCTGGCACCCATCTCAGCCGACTGTGGGAGAGGGCAGAATACAACCTGGACAGATCGTCAGGTCACTGCAGGGCAGAAACACACTGATGGCTATGCAGCCTACACTTGACGAAAATCATTTGCTACAGTGGCATAGTAATTAGCACATCCACCTCCCAGCAAGAAGGTCCTGGGTGCGCGTCCCAGGCTTGGGTGTGTCTGTGTAAAGTTTGCTTGCATCGATTTCCTCCGGATACTCCGGTTTCCTCCCACAGTCCAAAAGACCTGCACGTGAGGCTAATTGGCTGTTCCAGATTCTGCTTAAGTGTGGATGGGAGTGATAATGGTTGTGTGTGTTGCTGTTCAGGGTGTACCCTGCCTTCACCCAGTGTAGGCTGAGATAGGCTCCAGTCTATTCCCGTGACCCAAGTAGGATTAAGTGGTTTGGCAAATGAGTGAATGTGTGGGTGAGATCTTATATATAGAGACTTATATATATAAAATTCAGAGGAAAAGGTTCTGTTCACAGAAATACTGTTTGCACTTACACTTTGTTTTGTATTCTGATACTTCAGTCAGTTTAATTCCAATTCTTGGCTATAAAACAAGACCATGGTGGTCAAAGATCCCCCACACCCTATGACACATGATTGGGGCAGCATGATTCCTGTCCCATGAAGTCGTATTCCTTACTGTTACAGTTCCCAAATTTGACCCCTACATTTAATAAGAAATCTATTTGGCTAAGTGTACAAGCTGCCACATGATTATATAAGCTGTCAAATTACATCGGCTATTTTTACTCAAAAGACGTAATTAGTATTTCAACGAATGTATAAAGATGTGAATAGGAAAACTAACATGAGTTAAATAGCTGATATACAGCGTGTTGCGCCTATTTAAGAGCCGCCTCTGGCAGTATCTCGATGACAAAGACAGCCATAATGGGACACTGCAGAAAATCGAAGGTGAGTAAAAATGCAAGTGACTCATGACAGATGCTAGGCTAAAAGTGAAAAGATGGTCCTCATGGATGCAATCTTACACATTTTGTAAGTCATGCTGCTATATCAAACCACAGCGTACACACTGTGACCCAAGAGTGACTGTTGTGGAGCTGTTTGCTTATCAAGGCGCAAAGAAATGCTGATGATGGACTCAAATGGCCTAAAAGGCTGAGCTAATGCATCACTGTTGCCTCTCTGAGCCGTAATCGCTGTTATCCCGGCATGAAATTTGAAGCAGCCTACTACACCATCACCTAATTGCTACCCTCGAGGCTGACAAATACAAGTTAACAAGTCTGCTGTACATGTTCTACACCATATTTTATATTCAAAATGAGAATACAAACAATTACTGGTCTCTTCATACAGATGAATGGGACAAACAATATGCAAACAGCCCTTATTAGAATTTTATTATAATTTTTTTTTGTCAGGTCAGGGAATAAAATCTTTATTATAATAAATTTATAATACAAATTTAAAGAGAAATTGGGGTGGTAATGGATGCTGAATGGGACCTCAGTAGGAAGTCCTGTATAATAACTATACCTCACAAAACGATGAACAGGGGTGTAGACATAACTCCTGTGAGCAACACAGAGAACCACACAACACACAAGGTCAGACATGATGAACAGACATGATGCCAGTACATATATTTAAGAGAGAAAAGGGAAAAGTGATATACACAAACACACACAAAGGTGATAACAAAGACAAGGCAAAGACAGAAACACATGGTCAGAAGCCTGGGGCACTAAACCCAGACTGTTCATTCGTATTCAAAATTCGCTAGTAGGGAAAACAAAGCAGGCTGTGCCAGAGCTGTCATATACACAATTCATTGTGTTAGTAATCAAAAACAGGGATCAAATCAGCTCTTGGTTTTAACCATAATATCTCTTGTTCACTGCCAGTTACCCAGTACTGTGTGGCACCGGAGGGCGAAGAGGTTAGCATATCTGCCTCAGAGCAAGAAGCTCATGGGTTCAAATCCTGTGCTTGGCGATGTGTGGCATTCAAGTTCTTTCTGTATTGGCCTGGGTTTTCTTCACATACTCCAGTTTCCTCCCACAGTCCAAAGACATGCACATTAGGATAATCGGCTGTTCCAGATTGCCCCAGGCGTGAGTGTGAATGGTTGTGTGTGTTCGCCCTGCGATGGACTGGTGAGCTGTTCATTGTGTACCCTGCCTTCACCCAGAGTCAGCTGAGATAGGCTTCAGCTATCCCGTAATCCTAGTAGGATTAGTTTGATGAAAAAATGAATAAGCCATTGTGTGTAATAAGAGTCCATCCCAAGGATTATAATTATAATGTATTTGTTTTGGTATGTTAATGAAAATTTTTTTTTTTAAATATAGATTAATGTCTTAAGTACTGTGTATATCACAATTCTATACAAAGCATGAATTTCTACGAAACCCCTACTACTGTTTCAGTATAAATACAACTGCTGCTTACATATACATTTGGGGCATTTTTTTAGCCACGCTTATCCTGAGTGACTTGGTTATACTATATATATATATATATATATATATATATATATATATATATATATATCTGAGCAATTGAGGGTTAATGAGGGTTAAGGGCCCAACACTGGCACCTTGGTGGTTCTGGGGCTTGAACTGCTAAACTTCTGCTAAGCAACCCAGAGCAATAAACATTGAGCATCTACTGCCCACTGCTGGGGGGTGATAAAATTCAATAAAGAACAAAACTAGAAACTTGAAGACTAAGAAACTATTTAAATTCAAGTGTGGGACAAGGTTTTGGAAAAAAAAATTTAATCATGGTTTTGATTATTTGGCTATAGAAGCAATTTGGAACACCATTAGATCCATCATTTAAATATGTAAGGAATATGGCACAATTGAAAAGCACCAAAGAGTAATGAAGTAATTAAGTTCTGGAAAAATAAGCTATTATTGGAAACTAAAAGCCATAGGAAATCTATAGGAAGTTGGAGTTTGCCACAATGCATACATGGAATAATGAGATCAAAATTAAACCTGGCCTTGGCAAGGAATCCAATCCTATATGCAGAAGTGCTTTTTATTAGCAGGGACTGTTTAACTGGTCAGGGTCAGGGCAAGATGCATGGAAACTCTGAGAGTCCAGTTCACCATTTTAAAGTGGACCAAAGAATATTCATTAACGGTTCAAAAGCTTCAAACTAGCATCAAACTCAAAATATGTGCTTGGCGTCAGTCATGCTAAACCTGGGTTTAATCACCACATATTCATTGTGGTGACTGCAACAGTAGGGTTATTTGCTGCAAATGGTATTATGGGTATGAGTACCACAATACAGAAGACAGATTATAAAGCTTATAATGGGTTCCACTACGGAAAGGAATGAGTCAGGAAAGGAAATGAGGGAACAGAGGAGTGAGGTGAGAGCAATACTGTAAGATTATAAGCGAGAGCAAAACTCACAGTGAGTGAACGCTGCTGACGGAAGAGCTGCGAGAGAGCACATCTCGATTTTGCTTTACAAAACTGCACATGCAAAACAAACAAAAAACAAAACACAATAAGACGAAAAAAATGAAAAAGGAAAGAAAAAAGAGAGCCGAAGGAGGGACATCCCTTGAGGAATGTCCATCTCGCTTATTTGTTCACCTGTACATCGCAAAACACAACAGACAGATTGGTAACACTCCAGTTAAAGGCTTTAACATTTAACAGAATTAAAATGTATTAATATGCAAATACAATTTTAAATTCATAACGCACATTTTGTTTTTAAAAACCTAAAATCCCGATCCTCTACCTGAGTGTCACCAACATATCAGACTTATAGGTCAAAGGTTATGAAACTATCATGACACCATTCAGGAAAAAAAGGAGATTTCAATTTAGGAATGGAAAAATAACTTGCTGCTACTCAGGTAAAGGAAAAGATCAGTATAATGTTATAATGTGAAACTTTTCATGTCAACACAATATATGTTCACATTATTCTGACATACAAATTTATCATTATAATATACACTATTTGTCATGTTATAATGTGAAAATGTTCAGGGTATAACTATGTTTTCAGGTTATTTTGACATACTTTGTTGCTACAGCAGTAAATATTCATTGTTATAATGTGATAAGTTTGTATGTCAAAATTACAATATATTGTTATAGCTTGACAGTTTTAATGGTGTAATGTGATAAATATTATATTATTATAATGTGATAATTCTGTATGTCAGAATAATATGAAAATATATAGTTAACATTATTATATATAACATATATAACGTTATTATATAACATATAACATTATTATATAACAAATATTTCTTAATATAGAATTCAACTTATACTGTAATAACAATATAACTTTGTATGCCAAAATTACATAAAAACATATTGTTGCAACATTGCTTGTTATAATGTGATAAATATTATGTTATTATAACATGACAATTTTATGTCAGAATATGTTGTGAATATATTATATTTCTAACATAATTAATATTTATTGTTAAAAAACTTATTTTGTTATAATGTGATAAGTTTGTATGTCAAAATTACAAGAAAACACATTGTTACAACCTGAAAATCTCAACGTTATAATGTGATGAATATTGTATTATTATAACGTGATAATTCTAAGACTAAACTAATTTTATTTGTCAAAATTACATAAAGACATAAAAATATTCACTTTACAATGTGATAAATATTATATTACTATAATGTGATAATTTTGCATGCCAAAATAACATCAAAATATATTGCTATAATGTAAAAAATGTTCTGTTCTAAAATGATAAATATTTATTGCACTGCCATTAAACATTATAATTATTATATATTACATTTAACATTATCGTTATAACGTGATAACTTTGTATTCATAATCAGATGAAAACATATTGCTATATCCTCTAAATTTGCATATTATAATGTGATCATTTATACTGATCTTTTTTCCTTTTACCTGAGCAGCAGCAATACGTTGCCATACATTTTAAATTAATTACGGTGCTAACTTTTCTAAGCTTTGATAATATGAATGTGGAACGGTTGCCAGTTTCTGATCAAAACCTGCACTGAAAAGCAACAGGAACAAAATAGTTTAATCACGACAATGTATCACAGTGAGTTGACACAAAACAAAATACAGAACAAAAAGTTAGACAGGTATATTGTCACAATGCACAAATGTTACATCAATAATTCAGATGAGACAGCTGTGGGTGTGTGAGACAGGAATATCGCATACATGAACATATAATGGAAACAATGCTGTGTGGATGGACCTGAATACAATGGCAGCAATGTAAAAGAGAAGACACATGAACTTACGCTGCGATAGAAATATTAGCTGCTGATATTGGGCTGACCTCCTTCACCTCCATGGCCTTCTGCAGTGCTATGCTCTTTTTGGCAGCCTCCTCTTGTTCCTCCTCATCCTAGTAAACATGTGCACACATGGATGAGACTTGAAAAAAGTAATCAGTCAAACAAGTCTAAATAATTAAAGCACAGCTGCACTGTAAATATATTTTGACAACAAATTCCAAACCGTAAAGGCAGCATTAAACATAATGAAGCCGGCACAATCGATCCATTTACCTTCGTCAGCTCCTGAGCATTGGCAAGGTTATCAACTGCGATAGCCAAGAATACATTAAGAAGGGTGTCTGGTTCAGCTCAGGTTAAAGATGTATCTAGATCAATGCTGCAATAGTTATAAAAACTAAAGTGGATTTCATATAGGGTGGCACAGAATACATTGGCTTTAAAGAGACACATGACACAAGATATCTGGCATAAAAATGGAATTAACAGTGATAGTAATTAATCCCGGCGGCACAGTGATCCTGGGCTCGGCGAGAGTGTTTTTGGGTGAAGTTTGCATGTTCTGTGTTTGTGTGGGTTTCATCTGGGTGCTCCGGTTTTCTCCGACCATCCAAAGACATGCACATTGGGTTAACTGGCTGTTTCAAATCGCTCCTAGTTGTGAGTGTGAGCATGAATGGTCATGTGTGTAGGCCCTGTAATAGATTAGTGAGATGTGCCCTGCCTTTGCACTTCACGCAACCCTAGTTGGAGTAAGAAGGCATTTAGTGAGAGGAATGAATGGATCATATATGCAGTATTTGCTGTGAAAGCAGTTTTGTTCATGCGTAAGAAGAGGATACAGTTTCCAAAGAGAGTAAGTATAATGAAATAAACTGAGGAGAACATCCCCAGCGGAACGCCGCCCTGAGACTCAATCCCATGATACATTACAGCATTCCAGTCTTCTCCTGTCAAAATCTACACACACACACACACACATACACACGTTTCCCAAAAGCTATCTAGTGTAAATTATTACACTGCAAAATATTAATTAAAAAATTTATTGAGTTGACAAAAAAGGAGGGTAAAATGTTTGGCACATACCTGGAAGACGGTCATTATGGCAGCCGGAAAGTTATCAAAATTTGTTGTTGGTGTTTCGTCATCAAAATTAAACCTGTCATGAGAAAGAAAACAGCCGTACGTCTTATAAAGGAAGAGGACTACTGAAAATGAAAACAGGTTCACCCAAAGTCTAATCATACAGGGATGGACTCATCAAAATGTTATTTATGACTGTAATTTAATATTTTATTTATTGATATTTCACAATTGTTGCACAGAACATTGTACAGTCACAAAAAAAGTAAAAATAAACATTACCGTCAATGACAAATGTGACAAATGAGACTTGAGATCAGTTTATTCCCTATTACTTTTAGAAAGGGCATGATGGCATATTGGTTAGCATTCCTTACCTGTAGTAACCTTACAGCAAAAATGTCCTGGGTTCGACCCTCATGGTTGGCAGGTGTGTTTCTGCGTGGAGTTTGCATGCTTTCATTGTGCTTCCATTAGCACATTACTGACTACTGACTATTCCACATTGCCCACAGGTGTGAACAGATGTTTGAATAGATGTAGGAAAAGCATCTGGCTGTTAAAATCCTGTCAAACTTTATTGATCCACTGATACCACATAGGAGTGTGTGTGTGTGTGTGTGTGTGTGTGTGTGTGTGTGTGTGTGTGTGTGTGTGTTTTATAAAAAGAAGAAGAAGAAGATTCCCTAGGGTGCTACGCTGGCACATTGGTTAGCATGTTCGTCTCACAGCATGAATGTTCTGGGTTGAAGTCTCAGGCTTGGGTAGGGTGTTTTTGTGTGATGTTTTCATGTTCTCCCAGTGCTTGCATGGGTTTTATGTGACAGTACAAAGACTTGCATATTAGGCTAACTGGCTGTTCCGAATCGGATCCAAGGTCACTTATACTGTTAGCAAATTCCGCTAACAAATTAAAATCCGCTCACAAATTTAATTAAATGGCCGACATGGTGGTGTAGTGGTTAGCACGACCACCTTACAGCAAGAAGTTCCTGGGTTCGAGTCCTGGGCATTTCTGTGTGGAGTTTGCATATTCTCCCAGTGCTTGCATGAGTTTCCTATGGGTACTCCGGTTTTCTCAAACTGTCCAGAGAAAATGCATATAATTGGCTTTTCCAAATTGCCCCTAGGTGTGAGTTTGAGTGGTTGTGTTTGTGTGTTGGCTCTATAATGGTCTGGGGAGCTGTTTAGGGTGTACAACGCCTTCGCCCAGTGTCAGTTGAGATAGACTCCAGCTTTAATATGATTAAGTGGTTTGAAAAATTTTATAAATAATGAGCCATTATAGATTCGCCATTTTATAGTGACCTGACTTATAATTACCTACAATGCTACAGAGTTTGATATTTGAAATATACAGTAGTTTACAGGATTTGTTAGCACTTTTAGTGTTAAACAAATGAAAAAACTTCCTCATACTTATTCCACTCATCTACGCAGCCTTCAGACTTCAGAGGCATTATATACTCCTTTCCATAATAACTTCGCAGATACGGGCAGACGAGTTGATGGACAAAGCTTTCCACACTCTCCGAAGCAGCTCAATAACTCTAACACTAGTGGCGTCTGCGTTACGAACGAAACCCATTTCTTTTACTCTTACTGAGATTGACTTGGAATAGCTGCACTACTGCCAATTCACTAGATGTCAGACTGAGCCAGATTCTACTAAATCAATTTCTGCCACCCCTTCCCATACTTATTCCATCTCATTAGCTGCATGTGTGTGCACACTGGCTCTCACCAGATCTATTCCCATACCCCAGCTGTATTCATCTTTTGGTGCAGGATGTCAATTAATTTTTTTTTTCAAAAAGCAGGTCTTAAAATATGTACCATCAGTATTACTAGTAGAATAGATATAAATATCCGTTCCAGTGCTCCAGGCTATAGCATTCTTTAGGTGAGACATTTAAACGTAAGTCTTGAGTTATACTGATTGGTTGGACCAGAACAATGACACAAATATATATATATATATATATGTATATATATATATATATATATATATATATATATATATATATGTATATATATATATATATATATATATATATAT
>JAOUQZ010000019.1:3343831-3358938 GCA_028564935.1 Neosilurus hyrtlii
ACACACACACACACACACACACACACACACACACACACACACACACACACACACACACACACACACACACACTATCATGTACTTCTATTTCAGACTCGGGCGTTTCTATGTGGAGTTTGCATGTGCTTGAGTGGGTTTCCTCCAGGTACACAAGTTTTCTCCACACATGCACATTAGCTTGATTGGCTGTTTCAAACTGCCCCTAGGTGTGAGGGAAAGCGTAAATGGTTGTGTGAGCGTTGGCCTTGTAATCTTGTGATCATCTGGTATCCCATGGAAACCCATGCAAGCACGAGGCGAACATGCAAACTCCACACAGAAACGCCCGACCCTCGAACCCAGGACCTTCTTGCTGTGAGGTGGACGTGCTAACCACTGCACCACTGTGCCATTCTGAATAAAAGCTGCAGAGACAGAGAGAGAATAATTGCATGTATCCTCCCATACAAATTGCAGCCCAGAAACAAAGTTTCCTAATAATATTTTTTAAAAATATTGTTTCTCGGTTATTTTTAACTGTAAACACTAATTTTCTTCTCCCTTTAACTTTCCCTTAAGGGCTGGATTTCTCTGGAATGAAGCTTAGTGAGTTTCTCATACAAACAGCTGTCCTTAATGCAATATTACCCATCATTTACAAAACAATTTCAAATAATCTAATTTAACATCATTATAGAGTATGTAGACAGATATTACAATATGCATATCATTTTTTGCAGTCTGAGTTGGTGCTGTTAGAGAACAATGAACAAATTCTGACGGAGTAGAATTTATAGCAATTGGCAGATTCCCTAATCCAGAGTGACTTATAATTTTCATACAATTTACCGCAATTGAGGGTTAAGGGCCTTGCACAAATTCCCAACAGTGGCACCTTGGTGGTACTGGGGCTTGAGGAATGAAAGACATGCCCAGACTGCAGGGGAGACTATTTAAAAAATAAACCACATTGGGTACAAATAGGCCATTGCATCATAGTCAGCCTATGAACTTTTCATATCCATCCTCATAAGTTTTTAGATTGATGACACTATAATGGAGGTCTGGTGGCGTAATGGTGAGCACATCTACCTGGGTTCGAGTCCCAGGCCCAGCGAGGCATTTCTGTGTGGAGTTTGCATGTTTTCCTCATGCTTGCATGGGTTTCCTTTGGGTACACCAGTTTCCTCCCACAGTCCAAAGACAGCCAGTTCCAAATTGCCCCAAGGTGTGGATGTAAGTGTAAATATTTGTGTGTGTTGGGCTTGCGATGATCCAGCAAGCTGTACCTGCCCTTGCCTAGCGTCGGCTGAGATAGGCTCCAGCCTCCTAGCGACCCTAGTAGGATTATGCGGTTCAGCAAATGAGTGAGTGAGTGATGAGGGTCAGTAGCAGTGGAAATTGTTTGCCAGTTACATGCAGCCAGGTCAGAGATTATCAGCTATAACAGGCCAGCATAGATTGCTATTGAGCTCTTGTGATGCAACTGCTTCTGTAAGACTAATATGAATAAAAAATAACAAGAGATAATTTAACTCTGAGATAGTAATACTCCATTGCTGGATGTAATTTCAGATGAGCAGCTTGTTGAGCATAAGATTTTATTGAAATTACATTTTAAACTAAAATAAGCTGTGAACTCCTATGATTTTTTACTGCACTGTATTCAGTAGCCAATAAGGGGCTTAATAACTATAGATGACATGTCAAGGTGGACCACAGATACTAACAAGAAGTCGGAGACTCATTGAAGGCTCAGCCCACAACAACACATCCCCACCCCCACCTCCACCAAAACCATGATGGAAAAAAGGAGAGACAAGTGTTCGTAAAGCGTAAGCCATGCCGGGTATGGTTCATTGTCTGTCACCATAGTAACAGGAAGGTGACACGGCCTCAACTTCAGCGAAGCACAGCATCAAACTGAGAAAGCACACAGAGATGGACAACACAGTGAGATGAATCATGTGTGGCTTTGTTCATGGACTATTTATGGAAAGATCGGACTAAGGGAGAATACAGCCTCCATGTTAACATCCTAGCAGCACTGTCAGGTCCATGATGCGGCCCTGCTGCAATGGGTAATAGCAGGATGTTGTACTCGGTCACATAGCTTTCCCTTTTATATCACAATATCCTACTATTACTATTACTTTTCGCATAACCACTAAAGGGGGTCGTTGGGGTGTCACAGTTGCTAGGAAGTCTGTCAGCGCCCATGCATTTCCATGTTCTCAAATTCATACCAAGAGGTAATTATCCTAATGTGAATGGGAAGAAACCAGAGCAGCTGGAGGAAACCTACATGAGCACAGGGAGAACATGTAAAATCTACATAGAAATGATCTTAGATTTTATAAATATTACACTGAAAGCACTGCATAAAGCTGGTTGGTATTAAGTTGGTTTTGACTGGTCAACAAGCATTCATTCATTCATTTATACTTTAAGTCGATTTATCCTAATTAGGGTTGCAGGGAGGCTTGTGCCCATTCCAGCTGACTCTGAGCGATGGTGGGGTACACCCTGGACAGCTCGCCAAGCCCTCACAGGGCAATGAACATTATTTTTTTATATATAATACTAGTTATATGTCTTATATAGACACTTTACTGGATATTGGACCAGTATAATCCTCTGTGCTTGTGGCTCATCCGCATCAAGGCTTGGCACATTGTGTGTCCTGAAATGCTTTTCTATTTGCATTACTGTAGCCTTCCTTTCTGCAGAAAAAGCAGCCAGGCTATACTGCTCTGACCTCTTCCATCAATGAGATGCAACCCCCCCCCCCCCCCCCCCCCCCCCCCAATTCTGTTTAGATTAGATGTCGACGGTTGTGTGAAACTCCCAGGAGATGAGCAGTTTTTTACCAACATCCATGTTATGCTGGAAAACATGACACCAGAGACTCCCTCCGATAAATATTAAATACATGTCTATTTAAAGCTAACATCACAGTTATGCAGCATCCACCATAAGTTATTTTAAAAGAGCTTGTACTATAATAACAGTAATACAATTAAAATAAATTAAATATAAATGCAATTAAGATGGGTGAGAAGCTTAGCCATCAGGGACGTGCTCAGAGTAAAACCGCTGCTCCTCCACATTGAGAGGAGCCAGTTGAGGTATCAGATTGGAATGCCTCCCGAATGCACCCCTGGCGAGGTGTTTGGGTTATGTCCAACCGAGAAGAGACCCCTGGGTCGACCCAGAACACGCTGGAGGAACCGTGTCTCTAAGCCTCTGTGTCCCCCCCTGGAAGAGCTTGAGGTAGTGGCTGAGGAGAGGGACATCTGGACCTCACTACTTAGGCTGTTGTTCCATGTCCCGCTACCTGTCCCTGGACCAAGTGGAAGAAGAAGAAGACGATGACGATGAAAATAAAACAGTGGCGTAGTGGTTAGCTACAGTAAGGAGGTCCTGGCTTCAATTCCATGGGCTTGGGCCTTTCTTTGTGAAGTTTGAATGTTCTCCTCTTGCTTCAGTGGGTTTCCTCCAGGTAGTTTGGTTTTCTCCCACCCTCCAAAGACACATTGGCTGTTCCAAATTGCCCAGAGGTGTGAGTGTGATTGGTTGTGTGTGCTACCCTGCAATGGTCTGGCAAAACTGTTTAGGGTGTACCCCACCTTTACCTAGCGTCTGCTGAGATAGGCACCAACCTCCATGTGCCCTGAGTAGAATTAATCAAAACCAAGCATTTAAGAGTAAGGTGGCATTACGTGTAGTTAGATCAGCCACAGTGGGCCTTAGAAGCTTTGGCCCTTTGAAGAGAGAGAAAAATGAGGTCCCCGACATGGGGGGACACTGGGACAAGGCCCAGCATGACAGGGAATGACCCTGACCATAATAGCAGCTTTCCTTAGATCTGAACAGGCGTTAACATTTAAATGTCAGGTTAAGGATGGGGACATGGCAGAAAAAGCCTAAGGGAGGGAACAAAACGAGGCTGTGAGGGAGGAAGGGCAGAGATTGGAGCAAGCAGCAGCTTTTTCTCAGTGTAGATTTTACAGATCACTGAAGCAGGCAGGATGTGCTAATGTATGTGTTAGTGCAAAGTGATTCGGAGAGTATGCAACACAGTTTAAGGTAGAAGTACAGATCAAAACGGTCCTACTGTTTGACTTTTTTAAAAAAAAAAAAAATCTGCTTATTGCATTCTGGCAGCCTGAAGTAGAACTGCCACATATTCTTGCTTGCATGTGTTTTAGAATTTAATCCAGTGGACGAAGAATTATAATGACAAACATACTTTTGAACTGCATGAACTTAACAATATTATTTTCAAAGGTTGACACCGCTTGAAGAGCTAAGTTCCCTGTCAAAGAATTTCTTTCAATTTTTTGTCAAAAGAAGTCCAAAAACGGTCCTAACTAAATTTTGCTGAAAATTTGTCTTAGTTTTTACAGACAGATATAATAAGGGGGGTGGCACAATGGTTAGCACATCCTCCTCACAGCAAGAAGGTACTGGGTTTGATTACCTGGCTCAGCATTTCTGTGTTGAGTTTGCATTTTCTTCCTGTGCTTGCGTGGGTTTCCTCCCGGTCTTCCAGTTTCCTCCCGCTGTCCAAAAATATGCACAGTAGGATAATTGGCATTTCCAAATCGTCCCTAGGTGTGAGTTTGCGTGTAAATGGTTGTGTCTGTGTTGGCCCTAAGATGGCCGAGAGTCAGCTGAGATGGGCACCAGCCTTCCTGCGATCCTAATTAGGTTTAAGTGGCTTAAGAGAGGCAGAAAAAAAAGAAAAATCCCAAGAATCATTGCTGGTGAATTAAAAAAAAAACTTTATAATAATCCGTAATATTATTTAGGGTGGCAATAAATATAATAATTTAGTTGTGATCGTTGGTGATGCAGGCGGCACTGTGGCACAGCAAGAAGGTCCTGGGTTTAATTACCTTGCCTGGGGTATTTTGTGTAATAATGTTCTCCCCATGCTTGCGTAGGTTTCCTCTGGATACTCTGGTTTCCTCCTTCACAGTCCAAAAACATGCACAGTAGGCTAATTCGCTGTTTCATATCACCCCTAGGTGTGAGTGTGAATGGTGTTGGCCCTGCAATGGCCTGGCGAGCTGTTCAGGCTGTACCCTACCCTCGTCCAGAGTTGGCTGAGAAAGGACCCAGCATCCCCGCAACCCTAATTAGGATTAAGCTGCTTAGAAACTGAATGAATGAAGGTAAGCAAATGAGGAATAGAATATTTTAACTTTTGGTGCTATATGTAGATTTCAGTGAAGTTTAATCGTCTACCTGTAACAAGTGCAGGCGAGCTTGGTAGCAGAGAGCTACCCAGTTATATATTTGTTTGATATAGCAGGATCACCCAGTGTAAGCTAAGACAGGCTTTAGCTTCCCCACGACCGTAGCAGGATTAAGTGGCTCAGCAAATGTGAGAGAGTGAAAGAAAATAGCAGAAGGACATTTTTAATTATGGATATTCTTTTAGAGTCATACACACTGGTGTAGTTCTTCGTTTTTGACAAGGTGTAGTATTTTGGTTATGCTCGGTTTGAATCCGTTTCGTCAGGGCAAGCTTTCCCTCAGTGACACCATTGCTATCATTTCCTGAGCACAAACACGAGAATAAAAGATTATTTTATACAGCGCCACACTTCCCCCTCTCCAGTCATTGCGCATACAGCACAGAGACACAGAACCAAATCAATTGCCATGGCAACTAAAAGGCCTCCTGGTGTTCGGTGCCCTGTTCCTAAAAACCAGCATGATAATGTGAACAGTTCATCATGTGAGCAACTATCAATTCATACTGCATTATGCCTGGACATGTTTACAGGTTTCATTAAGTAAAATTACATTTGTCTGTGAATTTGACACAAATATAATAGCTTTAGATAAACATTGCAGAGATCGATGAATTTGATTGATGTCAAAATAATGAAGCGCCTACAGAAAAATAGAGAGCGGACTGGGGACAAAGGAAGTGCTTTGGTGTTCATATTACAGTAACTTCCATTCTCACCTCCAGATGGGATGGTTTCTCCTGAGACCACCCCGTGAACCTTATTAGATGGTGCAACTCAAACCAATGTTACAGCAAAGACTTCCTTTACAATACTGTACAGATTCAGTGCAGTATACTTCTCAGTGGCTCACTGTGTTCCAGGATAAGCTGGATTTAAGCATAGAATATGTAAGAAATCAGCTAATGGTTGTATCTAAGTGATGTGGTTTCATATATATAATAGTTCTTGTGTATTTTGAACCCCAGGCCTTTTGCCCAAAGGCCATGAAGCTTCTGCTATCATTCACATTTCTCCAGGAACCATGCTACGGGCTCTTGAAAGCTGAAATCTTATTGGCTTGCCAAAATTCCCTGTACTGCATGTGTACATCTGTGCTCCAGAGTCCAGTGGAAAACTTTTAAACATTGACAAAATAAGGTTGTAATCTATGGTGTAAGATATGAAATAATATAAATTAATAAATTAAAATTTAGATATAGGTTACTATGGATATAGGAAAAGATCTGGCATCAAAACCAGAAAAAAAATAAGGAAATACACAATGAGGATAGACCAACTAGGCAAGAAATATACAAAGAAGGTGAACACAAAGCCAAATCACCGGATCAGGGATGGAGAAAGAACCAAAACAAAACACAATTGTGCAACACTCAGGAAAACCCTCTGTCAAGATATGTTTTTGGTGGTGGGGGAGACAGCCTGGGCATTGCATTGCATCATGGGTACCTTTATATTTGGGACATGGACATTCAGCTATTTATTTTAGACAGTTTCTGTTATCCACTCGGCTATTTCCGGTAATTTCCACTACCACCTTGCGCTTCCGTGAGTGGCCGTCTCGGGATCACAGATATTAATAAATTAGCTTAGTACTAATGCTGGGGTTGGTACTTTGGAAAGCTAGCAAAATTTTAAACTAGCATCTCTTTAGTGCTCTGGTTAACGCTCCACTGCCCTTCCAAAGCCGCACCCCCTGTCCAAATGCACAATACCCGCTCTGACTGATGTTTCAGTTGGTACATTCATGCATGAGCAGGGAAACATAAAAGCACTCAGTTGGATATTTTTTAGGCAGTGATTGGTTGGCGTTTTAACAAGATTACAGTGGATTGCAAATGATGGATTTTCGTCTGACCTTTTTCAGATCTCATAAGTGATTCATTGCTGTCAGGGTGTAAAGACCATTTCAACCAATATAACAGTTTGTGTCAACAGCTAAAAAGTTACCAACTTTAAGCTCCCGCAACCAACATGATTCTTTTTGTCTTGAAATGTTTACTTTGATGTCAAACATCATTTGTCCATAGGAAGCCAAATGAAAGTATTACGATAATGCACTACTTTCTGGTTCTGTTGGATCTAAAAATTGGTACAAAATTCAAGACTCCAAAATGGCACCCAGTGCCCCCAAAGCTATTTTTAAATGGGGAAACCACCAAAAATAGATTATTATATTGGTTACAATCTGCCAAATGCAACTGCAATCTGTAACATGGTTACAGCCCTATATTCTGACAGCTCATTGGTCCAACAGCCCATTAGTCCAACAGTTGCAGCCCATTGGTACTACAGAGCTAGCCTTAACCATAACCCAAATGAGCTGAGAAGGATGGGTTGTCTGTCTAGTGGGCTGTCGGACCATGCAGCCTTCCCAGGAAAACATTTGTGGTTGCACAAAAAAGATGCATACATTGGTATTAAATCATGTTTATTGTGTCCCGTTTGGGACAGTGCTACACTAAATTTAAGCCTCAGCATAGTGATAGGCAATAGAGTCTGAAGTGTTGTATACAGTTTGTATGAAGCATTAAATAGCTCTTGAGGGAAGAAGCAATAGCTCTTAAGAGGCCTGGTACAGATAAATGTGTTTGACACCACACTGTTGCCATATATTATATTAAGCTGGTTTGCTACTGGTCCAGGCAGGAGAGGACTTTCTCTCTGGGATTTCGGACCAAGTCTTGTAGAGCAACTATGGTGTCAAGGTGACCAAAGGGTCAAAACATTGATGCAAGAAGCTGACAACTCTCAGGCATCCAAGAGGAAGCATTAATTCACTGTCCTTACCCTGATCAATAACAGGTGAACTGAATAGGCTCTTAAGATTTGTGCTTTGTCTTCTTTTGTCATGGTTTATGTGGCGTTGCGCCCAATGCAAACGTGTAGGGCAGTGAATTAGCCTACTGTGATGTACCTATAAATCCTGGGGTCAATTAGCAAATTAACTCCAGCAATTCAACGCAAAGAAATACAGGTTTCTACTATATCATCCTTTAAGATCTTCTGGACACAGGTGATTTAAATCATACCCAGAAATGTTGTGATTTGGACGAATTTGACCAAATGTGGCTTATTTTTTCACACAGCTGCCCCTGGTGTCTACATACTTATTCTATAGGTGTTGCCATGCTTGGATCCCCTAGGTGTGGAAGCTCTCATCCTGAGGTTGAGATAGACTATTTTGAACCTTTCATCCCGCCCTTGTACTTAACACCTTTATGCATGCATTACATCCTACATTCGTTTGTAAGTCACTTGGGATTAAAAGCCTCTAACAAATGAATACATTTAAATGCAAATAGATGTAACACGCTCAGTTTTCCGGGTATTCAGGTGACGCAAAGTATAAACAGATACTAATGATTGCAGACACAAACAGAGTCTTCCCTCCCCTGACATTAAGACCGGGAGTAACTGAACAGAACATGTAAAAGACAATAAAAGCAAGTCCCATGATGCTCGATCAGCGTGCAGTGGAGCTCATAGAGGTTAAGGGACAGACACACAGGCTCTGACTAAACGCGTGAGACTCCTGTTGAGCCATAGTCTTTTTCAAAACCCGTTCTCTTTACTCTTCCATCTTACATCACTCCATATAATCACATCTTTCCTTCTCCTTTAGGAAAATGTGTAGTGGGAATGCTAGAAAGCACCACATTTCTGACTTCTTAAGACAAACTCCACTGTGCTTTCACTGTATATCTAATAAGTACATTCATTTATTCATTTTCTAAGCCACTTAATCCTAATTAGGGTCGCAGTGAGGCTGGCGCTCATCTCAGCCGACTCTGGGTTAAGGCAGGGTACATTTTAAACATCTCACACAACCATTCACACTCACTCTCACACCTAGTGGGAATTTGGAGCAGCCAATCAGCATACTGTGCAAGTTTTTGGACTGTCGGAGGAAACCGGAGTACCCGGAGGAAACCCAAGCAAGCATTGAAAGAACATGCAAATGCCACACAGAAATGCTCCGAGACTCGGAATCGAGCCTGGGACCTTCTTGCTGTGAGGCAAACGTGCTAACTACAGCACTGCCATGCCGCGCCTAATGAGTACAATAAAATAAAATTAAAAACCCTATCAACACACATGGGGGATTTCAAGCTGTGTGCAGAACAGATAGCTTTTTTTGCCCTAGAGTAAATGCAGCTATGTAGCTTTTAAATCTACCTTACCCAAACCTATGCCAGTGCCTTCTGTCATCACTCCGCTAAATTCATACAACAACAACAAAAAATAATAATAATAATAAAATCAAATACATTCACAGGTTGTTTATGAAAGGAGTAAAAAGGGGCTCTTTTTCTAACAACCCAAGTCTGTTTTAACTACAAATTTTCTTTTTTTACTCATCTCCACCCTGCTCATTTCCTCCCTTCCGCGTTCTGCTTCCTCCCTAACCTCCAGTCTCCCCCGCCTTCTCCTCTCCAGTAGCAGTCAGGAGCATTCGTTTATTAAATCCTTGTGTGAGCACAGTATTTCACAGCCCACAAGCTCTCTGGAGTATGTTTGAATAGAAATAAGAGAAGCTGAATGTAGACAGATATGATTAATGCCTTTAATTATTCAACAAGTGCTTGTTTTGTCTGTTAGTGGGCATTGTGGTACCATCACTGAGGGGCGGCAAGACTTTATAGCCTTTTTAGGATGGCAGATAGACACTGCATCATTATAGCAAAAGATAATGACATGAAATACTTCATGGTGATCACCAGGGTGATGAAACAAATTGGAACTTGGGATGAACATATAAATTCTTGTCTGCAAATTGGGGCTATGGGGCAGTCTATTTGTTGCTATTGTTTACTTTTTTGGCTCCCGCCCCCACAAAGTGGCTTGGAAGCTCTGGAAATGGGTCCCGTCCGTCCATCACACTTTAGTTTCTGACATTTACTTGCACTAAAGCTGGAGCTTTCAAACTTGGTATGCAGGCTCACTACTATGAGTGCTAGGATGAATTTGTGTGTGAGTGACCTTGACCTGTTTTTCAAGGTCACAGAGGCAAAACTGTAAATTAGGTTTCCTGACATTTGCTTGCCGTGGATTGAAGCTGGAGCTTTCAAACTTGCTATGCTTGTTCTATATTGGCAAATTATGAAATGGTCCTTTCGGCAGGAGCATCTGGAGCCTTGTGATATATATTTTATTTTAGACAGCAGATCATGAGTTTAAATCCCCAAGATTTCAGAGCCATACAGAGCTAAGTGAGCAAAACTGCGTGTGCTTTTGGAGTGGAAGGGATGGCATACATTCAGTCCTGCAATCATGTATATAGAAGTGGGGTAGCATGGTGGTGGGTTTGTTGGCTCTGCTATTGATTGGTAAGCTGTTCAGGGTGCCCTGCCTCCTCCAAAAGTTGGATGGGATAGTCTTTATCCTTCCCACAACCCAATTAGGATTAAGCGCTTCGACAAGTGTATGAATGATGAATGAATGAACTGGAGTGATGCAGCTACAGTTGACGAACTGTTCATACTTCCTACAGCTCCTTTCTTCTCTTATAACCCGACAAGAGAACATTAAATGCCCCCCTTGTACAGTCAGAGACAAAAATAGGAGGCCATCGTGTGACACTGAAAGGTGACCCTTTCCTTGAGGACAGAACCACAGAGGAGGACTATGCTAGAGAAGAGTCTGCATCTGCAAATGTCAACATTACTACTACGTATGACTCACCCACATACATTCTTGTACACACATAAGCTTCTAAATATAAAATAGTACCTTTGTATTTAATAAATTACTTATAATTACTGTGGTGTTTGAAAGTTTGTGAACCCTTTAGAATGTTCCATATTTCTGCATACATATTACCTAAAACATTCATTTATTTTCTAAGCCGCCTAATCCTAATTACGGCCGTGGGGAGGCTGGCGCCCATCTCAGCTGACTCCGGGCAAAGGCGGGATACACCCTGAACAGCCAGGCAATTGCAGGGCCAACACACATACATTCCATACCATTCACACTCAAACTCACACCTGGGGCAATTTGGAACCGCCAACTGTGCATGCGTTTTGGATTGTGGGAGGAAACCGGAGTACCCGGAGGAAACTTACACAAACGCGGGATGACATGCAAACTCCACACAGAAACACTCCAAGCCCGGGAATCAAACACGGGACCTTCTTGCTACAAGCGAACATGCTAACCACTGCGCCACCGTGTCGCCAACAAAAATATTACACTAGGTCCAATATCACATATCTGTGAGTGGCAAAAGTATATGAATCTTAACTTTCAGTATCTGATGTGACACCCTCATGCACTCTCACTTATTTGCTGAGCTGCTTAATCCTTTTCGGGTTTTTGGGAGTCTGGGACCTATCTCAGCCAACACTGGGCGAAGGCAGGATACACCCCAGACAGTTTGCCAGACCACACACACACAACCAATCACACTCACACCTGCATGCAATTTGGAACAGCCAGTTAGCCCACAGTGCATGTCTTTGGACTGTGGAAGGAAACCGGAGTACCTGGAGGAAACCCATGCACTACGTCACCATGGCGACCCAAGAAAGGCAAAGTGAGGTAATACAGTACAATCTGTGTAACCGATTAAAATGTTGAGAAGAGTGTGAGACCTCAGTGAAACGCAATGGAACAGGAAATGCATTTCAGTTTCACTTTTTTAGGAAGCTGTGAAAGCAAAGAAAGAAAACAACTGACTGGACTTCCCCTTTCAGAACTCGCACTAAGTGAGAACATTAAAAATAATTTGTCATTGTTTCGGCCTTTAGACATTTCAAGGTGCTGATACTTAAACTTGCAGAGGAAAAAAAACCCTGTAAACGCTTTCAGTTTGGTGTGTAAATACACAAAACGGTGATAACCTCTCACTTACTCTCAGGCGACACTATCATCTCTTTGTAAGTGTTACAACTGTTTTAGACTGAGTTCTGTAGTTCTGAGACAGATAGAGATGGCAGCCAATTTATTTCAGGTATTATGAGCAAAGTGTCAGTTTCAAGGGAGGTGAAAAGAAAATGGAGAAATGAGAAGTTAAGGAAAAAGAAGAGAAGATATAAAATGCATATAAAATGAGTCAACTGCTAACGTTACATCACAGCACTGTTGAATTTGTAAATGTAGTTGGTTAGAGATGGTAGATTTATTTTCGATAAAACTCAAATAATATGGTTTAAAACATGGTTAAATATGGTAGAGTTTCTATGGTAACAGATCATTTACAGAGAGTTCGTGATAGAAAATTTATTTATAATGTAAGGCTAACAAAATTCACATTTTTTACAAATGTGCCCCTTAAAATTCATTAATTCATTTTTAATCCTAATTAGGGTGGCGGGAGAAGCTGTCGCCCATCTCAGCTGACTCTAGAAGGCGGGGTACATCCTAAACAGCTCGCTAGGCCATGGCAGGGCCAACACACATACAACCATTCACACTCACACTCACACCTAGGGGCAATTTGGAACAACTAATAAGCCTACTGAGCATGGTTATGGTCGGAGGAAACCGGAGTACCCGGAGGAAACCCATGCAAGCCCGGTGAGAACATGCAAACTCCACACATAAACACCAGAGCCTGGAACTCGAACCCAGGACCTTCTTGCTGTGAAGTGGACATGCTAACTACTATGCCACCATACCACTCTCATGAATATTCAACCATGTTAAATGTAAACTTTATTACAGCACTCCTCCAATAGTTTTATTCCCTGCCAGAAACGCTCTCATAACCCACTCTGATCTAAAGAGTTACAAACCTTTGATTTTCTCCAAAAGCTCAAGTATTTCGCTAAGGGCAGCAAGTAAGATAAAGAGTAATGGAATGGGAGAGAAAATGAACAGAGACAGCTCTGCACACTGGCCACCCTCCTTCACACTAGGTGGAGTGTGTGAACATGATGGAAAAGAAAGTGACACTGTGCTCTCTTTTACTCCCACAAAGACGCACCCGTGTGCACGCCATTTAACATCAAAACTGGAGCGCGTCCCTTCGTTCGAGGGGTAAAGAGACATTGGCTTGTGTTCAAATGGCACTCGAGCTTGCATCATTTTGGCAGAGGCGCACCGAGATGAGACCATGGCACTTTGAAGCCCACCGATGCTTTGCGCTGCACAGGCACATGAAAGAAGCCGAGCCCTCATGCTCGTCGTTTGAAGTCGGAGCTTTGCTGCTTGTCCGAGCTTTTAAAGTGGCCCAAACAGAATATTCCAAATGGCAGAGGTCTGATGCTCTGAATCAGTAGAGCGCAATGAATGCACGAGTCAGACTAAAGTTCTATACATCGACATTATAGAACAACAGATGTGCTTGAGACATTGATAGGATGAGTAAATAGAAACCTTGGCAAGAAAGTTACGCAGTATGGAATAAGAAAAAAAAAGTCAATTGTCTTGACTTTTATATCCATATATCCTTAAATCAATTTGAGATCACAAAATAATAAATTATTGATCACAAGTAGAAAAAAGAGCACCCGGAGAGCGCAAACCTCCGCCAAGCTGAAACAAAATAAGAGAACATACACACCACCACTAGCTGCACCTGCTGTAATACTACACTTACAAAAATTAGTCCACTCCCATAGTGTAAAAGAATCCTTTAAAGAATTCCTGGATCCAGAATTTGATCCGGATCATCTCCCTGTCCAAACTGCTAGCTCTGGTCAGATCCGCACATAACTGTCACAGTCTCCTCCTGACTCTTGTATTCTGTGCAGCTCACAAGAAGCACACGAGTCTCGTTCTTGGTGCTTCTGGTTTTACAAGGTGGAAGAACTACTGCATTTCATCACCACCAGAAAACTCAGGAAGCAGAGCATGGGCGCAGGTGATTCGGCCGCATCTATTTTCCAAAAAGCAGCTGATGCAGAGGATTATATAAATGCACCCGCAGTATATGGACTGGTATACCAGCTGGGGTACCATACATGTGTATTTCCCTGCTTTTGTTACGTTACCAAGTCTTGTTCTGTGTGTCCTGTATGAATAGCTGTAACTCATGGGATCTGTTGCATCCTTAGTTTTCTTGTTAAGCCTATGTTACTCCCTGCTAGTTGGAAGTGTGTGAGGTGTTAATAAAGTGTTAATAAAGTGTATATAGTTTTACATTATTGCATCCCTTTTTTTGTTTTTTTGAATACTTAGTATTTCACCAAACTAATTACATTTTTAAGACTTTATATACCACATACATAAAACTGTACTTAGTAATAATAATAATAATAATAATAATAATAAATAATCATGCTTTCCATTTACTCTTGAACTCTGCTGTTCCTGTATTAAGAGTTTCAGGTCCTCGCCGGCATTTCGAGCTTAGCAACATGTTCAAACAAATAGCTAGGCAAGGTGACAGGGTCACCATGGCAACCACTGCCAGTAGCTAAGCTTCAGCTTGATGTCAGGACAGACTGACATGACCCCAGACCTCCATATGGATCAGGAGGACTGAAGGACAGATGAAACAGAAGCCTGGCTGATGAGTCTAGGATTACAGGATTGGGTTGAAGGGTGCAGTGTGATAAATAGAACTAAATAGGAATAGATAGGGTGTATAGGAAGCAGTCAACAGGAAGAAAACAAAATCTCAAATGCTGCCAATTCTTCATGACACCTTGAGCTAAAACGGTATTTCTTCATACGCCAACACAAAGAAGAAAAAATATGAATGTGATAGAAATTGTATAGATATAATCAAATTCTGTTTTATTCTGAGAAACAAGTCAGAGGATACAGAGTAGAGCGAAAGCAGAGCTGACGCTAATAGAAATGAATATTCACTTACTGTCAGGATTTTAGGTGTGTTTGTGTGTATGTGTGTGTGTGTGTGTGTGTGTGTGTGTGTGTGTGTGTGTGTGTGAGAGAGAGAGAGAGAGAGAGAGA
>JAOUQZ010000019.1:3368019-3382324 GCA_028564935.1 Neosilurus hyrtlii
AGTTTTATAACCATTAGTTCCAAAAACAGTGATCTTTGTCTCATCACTTCAGAGTATAGAGTCCCAGTAGTCTTCATCTTTTTCAGCATGGGCCCTAGCAAATTGTAGGCGTGCTTTTTTGTGCATGGGCTTTAGGAGACGCTTCCTTCGTGGACGATACCCATGCATGCCATTCCTCTGCAGTGTGCGCCCTATGGTGTCACGGGAAACGGTCACTCCAGTTTTGCTTTCTACTACTTTAGCTAAGCAGTGAACTTGCATGGTGATTTTCATTAACCCTTCTCATCAGAAGACTCTCCTATCAAGTTGTTAACCTCTGTGGACGGCCTGGACGTCTCTGTAAGATGGTTGCACTTCTAACCTTCTTAAATTTTTGGATCACTTTTGCTACGGTATTTTGACTGATATGTAAAGCTTTGCTGATCTTCTTGTAGCCCTCACCTTTTTTGTGTAAAGAAATGATTTCCTTTCTAAGATTTTGTGACATTTCTCTTCCATGGGGATCCATTGCTGACAGCACGAAATGGGAAGGGCTTTTCTTTGTTAATTATTGCCCTTTTATAGTCACGTGTCTGCTGGACACCTCTTAAATGAATCATTAGACTCACCTGTGGTTAAATGCCTGTTAATTGGAATTGTGTAGTCTTACATGTGGCTTTTCTCCTAAGACTATAATTGGGGTGTACTTATTTTTGCAACATGGTAATGAAATGATTTTGTTAGGAAAATCACTTTTTTGTGTGTGCAAACTAACAAATTTTGTTTGCAATCAATGGCCCACATTTGTGGGAGTATTTTGTAGTACAGTATCTCATAGAAAATGTTGATTCTGAAAGGAAACTAAAGGTTTTCTGACAAATGTAGCGGGGTGTACTTATTTATGCTGAGCACTCTCTCTCTCTCTCTCTCTCTCTCTCTATATATATATATATATATATATATATATATATATGAGCGCATGCTTGTTTTAATGTACTGTATATAAACAGAATTGTGTGTGAATTGTAGAAGTGCCTAGCTTTATTTTATTCAGAAGTTTATTTGTTGATATGTCATGTCATGTCATTTTCTGAAGCGCTTAATCCTAATTAGGGTCGCGGGGAGACTGGCGCCCATCTCAGCCGACTTCGGGCGAGGGCAGAGTACACCTTGGACAGCTCGCCAGGCCATCACAGGGCAGAAACACGCTGACGGCTATGCAGCCTACTCTTGATGAAAATCAGCAATGGTTCTTTTACATGCCTCTCACCATAGACAGTGAGAGACATGGCTGGCCTTTGATAACCCAGTTAGCTGCACTGGGGGGACAGCAGTGTGAACCCGTCGATAGTGGGGCTTGAACCCCCGACTTTGAGATCAGTAATCCAGCACCTTACCATCAGGCCACCACTGCCCCTATTAGTTGATATTTGATTTGTTAATTTAATATCTGTATACTGTTATTATTGCCATTTACTTGCCTTATACGAACTGACAGATTCACGTCCTATTCTCATTATTTTCACACTCTCGCCAAAGTGACACAGCAGTCTTTTCAAAATGGCTAATGCAAACTATCAAACATATTTTAGCAGATTGCAACTTTAAAAAATGTAAGTAAAAATTACCTGATAATGCATATATACATATATTCATGTGTAACAGGAGACTTTGGAAGAATTGCCTTTCATTTCAAATTAATGTAATTATAGGACACACTGCAAGAGACTCAAACCTTGTGTAAGATTACCTTTACAAGACAAAAAGATTGTGTATGAGGTATTGAACAATCCTATACCTATTGTAAACCTGTTCTTTCACTTCTACACAATGATTCTAGCCTGCCATCTCAAACTCAGCTCATACATCATTCCTGTGTTCCTATGTACCTGCTTAGTCTTTTATATACCAGCATAAAACTATATTACAGAAATAGCAATGTAGCACTATACTGAATGTAGATATTGACTGTAAATCAAGTCAAAATGGTTATAATATGTTTTAAATCACTTAGATAAATAAATGCATAATAAGAGTATGTATAGTACTACTTGAATGCAGCAGCTCAAGTGACACTAGAGATTAATTTCTGTTTCACTGATGCGACAAGCCACATCATAATGCACATGAGCAGCAGTGAAGTAATGACATGGGACATGCAACCAAAAGTAAAAATCATTTAACCATATTATGGTAGCCTGTCTATAAATATAAGCCAATTCATTTCAGTTTATTAGAAATACTGAAGAGCATTCGATACTGAAAGCAGATGATCATTGATTTGATTACAGGTAATGATCAATGCCAAGCCACATCGTAATGCACCCATATAAATATAATCCCAAACAGCTTCAACTGAAGTCTTACTGAAAGTCATTAATACAACAAATAAAGGACACAAGCAAAGGAAACCTCAACAAATGCCCAACAGTGTTGATAAAAACAATGTCACCTTACGTAATAAACTCTGCTGGGTGTAGAGCCACTGTTGCCAGTGGCTTTGGATACACTTTGTTATACTGTGATATAGTGAATTTTTCTGCAGACATTAACCTGCACTTAGTATGGCTCTCAAGATCACATAATGGTGAATTAAAATTCCAGAACAAAATTCACACTTCACATTAGCTTCACATCTCCAACTCACATTTGGTTTTGCATGGGCCTCTGTTCCCAAAGGCCAATGAATGATCATCACTGTTCCCAATGATTAATCACTGAACACAGTTTTTCCAAATAGCCAATCACTCAACACCATTTCCCCAATAATCAATAACTCAACACCATTTCCCCCAGGTGATAAATCACTCAACACCATTTTCCCCAATAATCAATAACTCAATGCCATTTTCCCCAGTGATCAATAACTCAACACCATTTTCCCCAATAATCAATAACTCAACACCATTTTCCCCAATAATCAATAACTCAATGCCATTTTCCCCAGTGATCAATAACTTAACACCATTTTCCCCAATAATCAATAACTTAACACCATTTTCCCCAATAATCAATAACTTAACACCATTTTACCCAATAATCAATAACTCAATGCCATTTTCCCCAGTGATCAATAACTCAACATCATTTTCCCCAATAATCAATAACTCAATGCCATTTTCCTCAATAATCAATAACTCAATGCCATTTTCCCCAGTGATCAATAACTTAACACCATTTTCCCCAATAATCAATAACTCAATGCCATTTTCCCCAGTGATCAATAACTCAACATCATTTTCCCCAATAATCAATAACTCAACACCATTTTCCCTAATATCAATAACTCAATGCCATTTTCCCCAGTGATCAATAACTTAACACCATTTTCCAAAATAATCAATAACTCAATGCCATTTTCCCCAGTGATCAATAACTCAACACTATTTTACCCAATTATCAATAACTCTACACCATTTTACCCAATAATCAATAACTCAACACCATTTCCCTCAGTGATCAATAACTCAACAACATTTTTCCAATGATCAATAACTCAATGCCGTTTTCCCCAGTGATCAATAACTCAACACTATTTCCACAATAATTAATAACTCAATGCCATTTTCCCCAATAATCAATAACTTAACACCATTTTACCCAATAATCAATAACTCAACAATATTTTCCCCAATGATCAATAACCTAATATTTTCCCCAATAATCAATAACTCAACAATATTTTCCAAATGACCAATCAATCATTCAACAGAATTTTCCCCCAATGACTAATCACTAAATATAATTGTTCCCAGTGGCCAATAAATGATCACTATTGTTCCCAACAGCAATAAAAACCAACATTTTCCCAACAACCAATCATTTACCACCATTTTACCCAACAACCAATCACTCATTACAGTTGCTCCCAATGACTAATAAACGATTATAATTTTCCCCCAAAAAGTCAAACACTAATCACCACTGTTCCCAAAAACCATTTGATGTCTCTTTCTTGACTACTTATTACCGTGTTATCTTCTTCTTCTTCTTCTTCTTCTTCTTCTTCTTCTTCTTCTTCTTCTTCTCTGCATTCTCAATATAAATTGTAGCATTTGGTAAATACATACACTGGTGAACGCAAATTATCACCAAATGCAAATTAGTCTATGACACCTGAAGACTCCCAATGACTTTTTATGTACGTGCTAACAATTTATCCCCTGAAGATTTGATAAGCATGTCAAGATAAGAGTAAAAAGTCAAAAGTCTTCCATTTATTTTAGCTATATACACACACTCTTGTTCTGAGCCAGTGATCCTGACAGACAATGGCAGCACCACAGAGTGAGCTGAAGAGTTCACGGTTCAGGCTTGTGAGTTAAGCAGCCCTCTGGATGGACTCCTAGTGCCCTGCTCTCTTAGATGGAATAAAAACACTGAACCATGAATCACTCAACTTCTGTCTTCTTAAAATCCTCCATCTGAGAGCGCGGGTATGGGATAAGGTCAGCCAAAGCTAGGTTTTATGATTCTAGAGTCGAAGATAAAGTACACTTCATTTCTAATTGAATTACTTCACTGTAATTCAATTCGTATGTCTATAGGCTAGTAACTCTTCTAAGACTGCATGGAGGTGTGATATTAGTGAAATCACATATACACAATCTTCCAAAATATGTACAAAATGTTCAGATGTGACAACTACACCAGTCTGAACCAATACGAGTCCAGAATTCAACAGAACTGTGGTATGAAGGGAATGTTGTCCCCCATCATCTTTCTCTTCTAGTTTTTTTTTTTTAAGTAAAAAGCAACGATAGCAGAAGGCATTGTTTACGGAAATGCAGATGGCAACCAGTCAGCGCTGGATGTTAGTTGCATTTCTTCTTCCTAAGTATATATATTGGCACACACACACACAGACACACTTAGAAACAGACAGCACACAAGGATAACCATCCATCTCAAACGCACTAAGTTCTATCCGCAGGCTGTGGACTCACCCGGTGAGGACAACCACGAAGTCCATTACGTTCCAGCCGTTGCGAAGGTAGGAGTCTTTGTGAAAGACAAAGCCCAGGGCGATGATCTTAATGCCAGCCTCGAAACAGAATATCCCGATAAAGTAGTGCTCTGTGTCGTCCTGTCAAGAGAGGAAGAGAAAGGAGGGATTACTGTTTTTGTGTGGACGAAGAGAGAACTTAATGAAGCATTGAAAGAAATGGAATGAAAGCAGAGGAGTAAAGCTGAATGGCTTGAGATGCATGAATTAGCTTTGTGCTTTGTGATGAAGGAAACTAAAGAAAAATTTGTAGTTATACAGGTTTAAACTTTGAACCATGTAAGAACTTCCTTGATAAAACATATGCTTGATAAAATAATGATTATTTATTAAAAATTAGGCTTTTTTTTATCTTCTCACTCATTTCGCACCCTATTAGAATGGCGCCCATGTCAGCCGACACTGGGACCATTACAGAGCCAACACACATACAACCATTTGCACTAACACTCACAGCTAAGAGCAATTTGGAACAGCCAATTAACCTAATCTGCCTGTCTTTGGACTGTGGGAGGAAACCGAAGTACCTAGATGAAACCCACACAAACACAGGAAGAACATGCAAAGTCCACACAAAAACACCCAAACTTGGGACTTGAACCCAGGACCTTCATGCTGTAAGATGGATGTTCTATCCACAACACCACACGTAATGTCCTTTTTAAGAGACGTGTTCATGAAACCTTAAGTGTGGCAAAACTAACTTGTATAAACCCGCACTTTCGTATTATTTGGATGTTGTTGGATTCTTTCTGGATTATTTGGATTGTTAACGGTTCTTAATCCCTTTACCATGTATGGAAGAGGGCTTGATCTTGGGTGGAGGCACCATGCATGTGCAATGCATGATTTTTGTGGGACATATGTAAGTTTGCGTAGGTACTTCGCTCTGATAAGTGTGTGCTTCCGTCGACTAAGGTGTTGCTTAATGTGGTCAACTCTCGGTCGAGGTTAAGGTGACTGATTTCCTTTAACTTTAGGAGAAGAGCTGAAGAGGTAAAGAATGTTTATAGCTGCTCTGACGGTGATAACCGATACTAAGCTATTTTATGGATGAAAATTCAAGGAGGCACAAAATATAGTAGCAAGTGGTCAACGTTTCAAGGGTGAAGCTCATACAGTTTATTGATTTTTCTTAACATACAGCTGGTTTGCTGCCGTGTGACACATATGATTAATTGCGGGCAGGAGCAGGTGGGTGTTTTTGAGAGGGTGCCATTGACTTTTTCCTACGCTATAGAGCAAGACTGATTTTGAAGCAGCTCCACAGTGATGACTAGATTGGCTGTGTCTATATACATAGCAAACCTCTTCCATACTCCAGAAGTCTGCTTTGATTGCTTTACAAGAAGTTTCAAAGCACCTGCTGTTTAATAATGTGACTGAAAAAAAAAAGAAAAAAAAGAAGTTCACTTGGTGGTATAGAGCGTGTTGGCTGAGGAGAGGAATCAAAGCCTCCTCAGCATGGGTTAGGCCCCGGTCACAGTGAGAGCATGTATTCTCATGTATGTCAATATTCCCCAGCAGGCTCAGGCTTAATGAGGCACAGATGTCGTCCCTATGTGGACTGCAGGGAAGAGTGCCAAGCCTTACACCAAAATGAGATTCAATCTGAAAGTCAAGATTAGAGGGTGGAGTGAACATTGCACCAAAATCTAGGCTTTCATCCAGTTTGTCTTTGGAAAATATGGAAGCAAAGGCTCAGATTTCACTTTTTCTACAAAAATTTGGCAGCGCAGTGGAAACACAGTGGAAGAAAATACCAGAGGAGACTCCATATGCAGCTCATAGATATTGGTGGGGCAGGAAGACATTATTAAAAAAAAAAAGCCTCAAACAAAATGAAGTCCAGGTTCTATCGTTCTTGACCAATGCATAAATTCTGATGTCTAGCACATTCACTGAAAATTCCAGTAAGAAACTGGGTGTATGACAAAAACAAACCACAGGGAAGCACAGTGGCATAGTGGTTAGCACGTCCACGTCACAGCAAAATGCAAGAAGGTCCTGGGTTTGAGTGCTGGGCTTGGATGTTTCTAAACGCGGAGAGTTTGCATGTTCTCCTCAAGCTTGTTTGGGTTTCGTCTGGGTACTCCGTTTTTTCCCCATAGTTCAAAGACATGCACTTTCGGCTAACTGGCTGTTTTAAATTGTGTGGATGTAAATGGTTGTGTCTGTACGTGTTGGCCCTGTGATGCCTTCACCCAGCATCGTCTATAATAGGCTCCAGAATACCTGTGAAATTTCTAGCAGGAAATTTTTGACAAAATAAAAAAATATTTACAAAATAAATGAGAAAGTGAGTTATATATACAATAATCTCTTTCATCTGTCAATCTTTGCAATATATCTTACAGTAGAATTGGTTCCAGACACGCAGACACACCCAGACACATTGCCTAAACTTATCTTCATTGGTTTGCTGAAATGATTTGGATTTAATTCTGATTGTTTGCTATAAAACAACATGTTGGCAACCATGAAGATTTTTGAAATTAGTTTAATTTAGCAATCGTGTCATTAACTGTCCTGTTTCCTCCTCAGCTTCCTCTTAAACTAAAGCAGGGGGCAGGATGATGCCTTCACTAATGGATACACAGCACACAACATTTCCTCAACAAAATATTGGGCAAATTCTTATAACCCTTTCTCACCAACACAACTTGGCCTGCAGAAATTTGCGGAAATGCTTTCGCAGAACACCACAGAACAATGTGAGATCATTGTCGCGTGTATCGCAAGTTACCGCAGAGAACTGTCAGTACCGCAGCCTTCTGCAGCTACTCGTGGTACATTCTAACATGTTTAATTTTTCCGCCGCATTTCTGCAGAAAGGCCGAAAACGTGTAATTTCCAAGTAACAATGTGACACCACCACCAGCATCGTATGACCACCGTGTGAACATCAACAAGCAATCGTATTGCTGGCGGTGACCGTATATTTTTTCCATGATATAAAAGGCAGCTATTGTTGCAGAAGGTGGCCAACGTGAGAAATTGTTCCATTTTCTGCATCTACACTGCGAGATATTCCTCCTCGAGGTACTTCAGGCGTCCGCGTTAAAGTTGTGTCAGTGAGAAAGGGGTATTAGGCCAGAATCACACGCAAGCCATATAGCCACAAAAGTGCGACGGTCGTTTTTGGTTGGTTTTTGCTTGAAATACTGTCTCTCTGAGAACCTCAGAATATCTTGGATTATTTAATAATAATAATATCTATTGATTCTAATTTTTCACCAAAATTTTGGGCAGGTCCAACATTTTTCACCAAGACCGCAAATATGGAACATTTACCTTGAATCCGACTACTTCTGAAAACATGTGAATTCCTGTTCATATTTATTAAATTCCCTTCTAAATAAAATTCGCTTGTACTTTTTAACAAGATCACTGACATGTGAGTCAGTTCTTAGGACAGTTTTGGGCATGTCATATGAAATTCACAAGTCCACCTCATCCGAATCTACAGTACTTTAGTCCCTTCAGTCGAACCTTTGCTAAAGGTATGCAGGTTTCGCAGGTTGTCTGTAAAAAGGGCTTTAACACCACTGGGTGTAATAATAACCCTGAAGTTTTTATGCAACACGTTACACATTAAGAAGGGCAAGAATATCAAATGCCACTGCCTTATATCTATCAAATAAAAAAGCATCTAAAGTACATTGGCTCTGCTGCGACTGTTCACATATTACAATGCACCAGGAAATAAAACAGGCAAAACAAAAGCCAGAAGCTGATTATTATAATAATAAAAGAAGCATGCTTACCAGACGTTCTGACATTGGCGTCTTGTCATTGGCTGGCAGATGCTGCTCCAGTGCCAGTACAATACAGTTGGCAATGATGGTTGCAAGGATCATGTATTCAAATGGAGTGTGTAGGTCAAGGAAAATATTGCAAAGCCTTTGCACAGATAAAAAAATAAAATACATACAATATACATTTACAGCATTTGGCAGACTCACTTATCCAGAGTGACTTACAATTATCATTTTTATACAACTGAGCAATTGAGGATTAAGGGCCTTGCTCAAGGACCCAACGGTGGTGACAGTGGGAATTGAACCGCTGTCCTTCAGATCAGTAACCCATCACCTTAACCACTTAGCCGCCACTGCTATAAACCCACTAAGCCACTCTTTAATTTTTTGGTGAAAATGTATTGAACAATGCTATTGTAGGCAGTGAGAACCAAAAAAAAACATCCCAACAAATATATTGAGGTGAAAGTATTTTTCAGGAAAATTTAAAGGTGTCACAAATTTTATTTTTTTGGCTTTTGCATAGCATGAATGAATTTCAAACCAAATGGAATGGTTTTGCGATGGAAGAAATTAAAAATATGTGAACACTATGCCTGAAAGGTCAAATGCTGTAATTAAAGTAAACGGTGGCCACAATAAATATTGACTTTTAGAGACTGTTATTTTTGTTATTACTATATATTGTTGATTGTTTACTTATTCTCATCAATATAATTATTCTCTAATCTAATCAATAATTATTCTCCAATACTACAGGAAATAAATACTTGAATAGTACTTGGTTTCTGATTTATCTTCATTTTGTTAAGTGTATAATCATCACTGCATCTCTGTATTTTTTTATTTCTTAACTTGCTAAACCATTCCATATGATTTGAAGTTCATTCATGTTATGCAAAAATAAAAATAAAAAATCTGTGACACCTTTTTTTTCCCAAAAAATTGGTATTTTCAGTGTTTTTGTTTATTAGCCTAATTTTTCCTCAATACTTTTCAGAATTATTTTTTGGTACACTTTGCCTACAATAGCATTGTTCAATACATTTTCACCAAAAAAATAAAGAGGACTGATTTTTTTAATTCTTTTTATTAGGAGCCCTTTTAGACAAAAGTGGTATTTTGTATTTGTATTTTCAAGAAAATTACCTGTTGAGATATATATATAAATATAGCATCAGCCCTTTTTGGCAATCAGAATTTACACTTTACACCATGTCCTATTCTGTGAGTGTGTGTGTGTACAGTCAATATTTGATTATTTTAGCCATCGCCAGGTGGTGAGCAGGTGCCTGAATCAAAGAACAGAATACAAGTGTGCCTTGTAGATTGTCTTCCTTATATCGTAATAATTGCTAATAAATCAGTGCACAGCAAAAACTCTACTGTGCATAGAAAACACTGTTCTGTCACTTCATATCCTTTCCTGACACTTCATGACACATCATCACACAGTAAATGAATACATGTATAGACTGTAAATTAGATACTGCGTGTATATCTCAGCCTGCCCTCATGAAAATACATTAAGATTTATACACAACTTTTGGTAGACAGGATTTTAATAATTAAGTGCATGTTCCTTTTTTTTCTAGACCCATTAGTAAGATGCATAAATAGCAACTCTCTCCTTTTAGACACTTGAATATTTTCCCCCAGGATTAAAATCCATTTAATTCAATTCATTTGTCATTTTCTTGCTCCACTGTCAACTTGCTGTGGTATAAGAGGAATAAAACACTTTAATTTAAGCTCCTGTTGGAAAATTATCAACTATGCTTTATCACATGACCCTGCCATCGAATATTCCCTATGACATCATACCCCTTTAAATTTTATTTCTTAGAAATGTTTTTACTTTATTGCCTGTATAGCTTTAGCATGACTGTATTATGGTGAATTCAGTAAATTTCTATTCCTGGGACCAATTATTGTGTCCAGTGCTGGTTGAATCATGGGTTTTAAGAAAACACAAATAGTATAATGTCTATATTATGAAAAAGTCAAACGTTATATATAAATTCATGTCCCCTGGGGCTTTTTAGTGTTATCCTAGGGTTGGTGCAAATACCAGTCATGCAGGCACTATAATACAGTCTGTTTCATATTAAAGTATTCCAGGTTTTGTTTTGTTTTTTTAATACTAACAAACAATAATTTAATTCATTCTTTCATTCATCTTATGTAATTGTTTTATCCTGATCAGGATCACTCTTCTTCTGGAGTACAACCCGATAATGTTCAGCAAATGTGAGTGAGTAAACAATGCATTCATTTGCCAAACAAATTAATTTTACTAGGGTCATGGGAAGGCTGGATTCTATCTCAGCTGACACAAGGCTACACCCTGAACAGCTTGCCAGTGCATTGCAGGGCCAACACACACACACACCACACACACACACACACACACACACACACACACACACACACACACACAGACACACACACACAAAACCATTCACACTCACAGCTAGAAACAATTTGGAAGAGCCAATTAGTCTAACGCAACACAAGCACAGGGAGAACATGCAAACACAGAGCCACACAGAAACACCCTTGCTGAAGCTGGAACTCAAACCCAGTACTCTCTTGCTGTGCGATAGATGTGCTAACCACTACGCCACCATGCTGCCCTGTAAACAATAAAATGAGGACAAATCTAACTTGTGTTAAACAAAACCAAATTAATTTAAAGTGATAAGTGTGCTTTTGAAATAAATGCATCTCCCCGTCCACCTGACTGACTTCCTGTCATGGCTTCTTTTCTTATTGGATAAAGGACACACCAGCATATTTCAGTACCATGGAAAGCACCTTTTCTGAGAAACAAACCCAGTGGGGCTAAAGAGACTTATTTCCCAATTTAGCAATAAATGTACCACAAAGCCATGTCCTGATGATCAGCAACACTAGTCTACATTAACCCCTGGGCCTTAAAGAGATGAATTCTGCAACCTAGGCATGCACACAAAAAACATTTCGCTGAGTAGAGCAACTTAAAGCCATCAGGATGAAAAGATTATTTAATTTTCTTCTACTTTTACTTGAACTCCTTTAATATCCACATTAAGCCCTTTCCTGGTGGAAATCAAGTGGATTATAAATTATGATTTTCTTTTCTTCAGAGTCTGTTTCCAATTGTATGAATATGCTGTAACCATCTTTATTAGGGTTGCAGGGCGGCTGGCCCTCTTTGGACTGTGGGAGGAAACCGGAATACTCGGAGGAAACCCACACAAGCATGGGAACTTGCAAACCCCACACAGAAACCCCCAGAGCCCGGGAATCAAAACCAGGACCTTCTTGCTGACCACTGCCCCACCTTGCTGCCCATATCTTTATAAAACTAATGTTATAAATATAAAAAATAATGATGGTGACGATGATGATTCTAAGTATTAATAATATTAATAGTAATAATAATATTAATGCTAATAATAATAATTATTATTATTATTATAATGGCCATTTATGTACACTACTGTGCCACAGTCTTGAGCACACTTTTTTTTGGTAAAGAAAAGAGCACATTATGTAAGAGTCCACTTTTTAGACCAAAAAAAATTAATTAATTAAATTTTCAAAAAATGTAAGATTTTTGAGTGTGCACAACCTGCTGTTTCCTTTCTTTTAATCAAAGGGACGTTAAGATCAAATATTGACTTTGTATCATGCATTAATTTTTATTAATGCTGATTATAGCATTCTATATATTTGCTTTATTCTGCAGCATCTCTGTCCAGGTGTTTCTCACCATCATCATCATCACATACATAGAATTAAAAGATATATATATAATGACATGGTACCACCCACAGTTGCATGGAAAAAATAACTACACGTATTCCTAAGAGTGCTATCAGATGGTTATCTAATAAACTTTCCAGAGCCAGGCTGGTTGGAGAGGATATGGCCACTCGGTGATCCTCTTGGCGTATTTTCGGATCACGTTGTCCTCGCTGAAAATGAACAGCGAGCGGTTGACGGTGAAGCAATTCTGTTTAGTCTGTTTAGGGTTATACAAAGCCATGGTCCGGGCTCTCTGAGCCATAGACTGCTTGTAGAGCCTCGGAGCGCCTGGTGCGCCTCCCGGCCGCGCGCCTCCTCCTCCTCCTCCTCCTCCTCCTCCTCCTCTCCCGGCGCCCGGTGCAGCTCCATAGCGCCCAGACGCATCATCTCCGAATCGAGCCATCCTAGACATGAGGGTATATCCAACAGGTAACTGACATCAAGCATCAACAAGCATCAGAGACATCGTAGTGCTCCTGCAGTGAGTGCGGCTCTCAGTCTCCATCAGTGTGCCTGGGATGCAGAATGAAATGAGAAGGAGGGAGAAAAAGGCGCGCGCGCGCTCTGATTTGCTCTTCCTACCTCGCCTTGCTGTCTCCTTTCACTCCATCCTAGGTATAGGAACACTGACAGGGGGGGTTAGGGAGGGAAAACTTAGCATGCAAATATAATCCGTGTAAAGTCAACCCAGTATGCAATCCGTGCCGCACGTTATGCCCGGATTCCGCGCTGAAAGCTCTCTGAACCGACACCGTGTCCCCGCTCGCGCGTCACATCAGAGATCTGACATGCAGTGCAAAATAAACCCCGTGCAGAACAGCACCGGTTTTCATTCAAACCCTCGTGGAGCCCGTTCCCGATCCCCTGTTTAACGCATTCGCACCCAGCGTCGCGTATTCCTGCACAAAGAGCGAGCGCGTGATGCGCACCCTGAGTGCGCCGTGTGCGGCGCGCGCGGCTGCTTAAATAGCCGAACACAGGATGACGCCTAATTGATGCTTCCCATCACCGCGTGCAATCTGTCAGCCAACGTCATGCCTCTTCTCCGCTGAGCTGATCAGCCTGGATCATGGTGATGGTGATGAAGATGAAGATGATGACGGGTACGTGTGCGCGCGTGCTTCTCGCGAGCGTCAGCATAAAGAAATTCCTGAAGCAGGCTAATGGAAAAATAACTCTGATTGGTTACACTAGATTCTGGGTGTGGTTACGGACATGTTCGTCAGACACATGGACATCCAGTGCATGTGCACGGAGAAGGACTTATTCGTTCCACCTTTCCTTGATCCAGATCCATGATCGAGAGGTCATGGGGTCAAGTCCCCACCGTGCGAAGACAACTGGGCATGGTCTTAACCACAGCTGTGCCTCTGTCCACCCAGCGGGCAAACCCCTGGTTGCTTCACGCTACGGATTCTGGGGTAGGTTCGGGTGTGAAAGCCCAACCTTTTTCTTTACCAAAAAAAGAATTGGACTGTTTGACCCCTGCACTATTTCTATGATTGTTTACCTCTCTGCTTTACATTGTTTGTGTTACAAATTTCATTCATTCATTCATTCATTCATATTCTGAACCGTTTATTCCAAATTAGGGTCGCGGGGAGGCTGGCGCCCATCTCAGCTGACTCTGGGCGAGGGCGGGGTACACCCTGGATAGCTCGCCAGGCCATCGCAGGGCCAACAGTCACACCACCATTCGCACTCACACTCACACCTAGGGGTGATTTGGAACAGCCAATTAGCCTACTGTGCATGGTTTTGGACTGTG
>JAOUQZ010000019.1:3382424-3395218 GCA_028564935.1 Neosilurus hyrtlii
CAGGGAGAACATGCAAACTCCACACAGAAACGCCCGAGCTGGGAATCGAACCCGGGACCTTCTTGCTGTGAGGCGGACGTGCTAACCACTATGCCACCGTGCCGCCCTGTTACAAACTTTTCCAGGATAATTTTATGACCTCCGCCAAGCAGATTGTGTTTTGACACGTTGCTTTGTTTGTCTGTCTGTTTGCAACTTTGCACAAAATGTCCTTAACAGATTTCGATGAGTTTTATTTTTTTTGGAGGGCCGGAGTATGGTCTAAGTAACATTCCATTCGATTCCAGTGGAGATCCTGGATACAGGCCTTTTTTAAAGTTCTTTTACACTAAGATTGGATGCGTAGTGTGGTATTACAGCAGGCTCAGCAGGGGGTGCTCTGTACTTGTATTGCTTGGCAGAGGTTTGTGCTCTCTGAATGCCCTTTTAGTTCATCAATTCAGTCATTTTCGATACTACTGCTTATTAATTGTGAGCCACAGCTGTTTCAGAGCCAATCCCTGCTCACACTGGACTAGAGGTGCGAAAGACCTCAGACAGGTCACCAATCAGTTAAGGGGTTAACACACACACACACTCTCTCTCTCTCTCTCACACACACACACACACACACAAAGCGAGAGAGCGAGACGTTCACACCTATGGGCAATTAAGAGTGTCCAGTTGATCTAATCCTCATGTATCTGGGAGGAAACTGGAGCAGTATAAGGAAACCCACATGGGCACAAGGAGAACAAGCAAACTCCACACAGAAGGCTGCCGGTCACCAAATTATTTTATTCCATACAAAAGGTATAACCAATGAGAACAGATTAACAGCTCAGGTGTGCTGTAGCGTTGATAATTTATACACTCAAGATCCTTTAACACTTGTCGCACTGTCAAAGAGGGCAAAAGTGCTCTCTTTGGTTTGCTACACATACATTCACACTCTGTAAGTCATGAGTGTCGTGATGGACAGTGAGCTTTCTTAGCCTTTGCTTTCTTTTTTTAAACCAGACAGTACAACACATCATGATGAGAAATGCTGAGCACTTTTGGATATTCTGGAAAATATGGAGTGCAGGAACAGTTCAGTAGATTACTGCACTGCCAAACTAATACAGCTCTCTCAGAAGAAGAACTTCTCAAGGAAACAGAAGTAGGTATGTGGTCAGGACTTCCACCATATGATCTAAAGGTTTCTCAGTGCGATTGTTGCTGTATAGTCAATTAAGGCATTATTAACCGTGGCCCAGAGCTGCTGGATAGCTGGATTTTCCCAGAAATTAATTCATATTTAGCAATATATCTGATCTCCAGTCTAATAATCCTTTATCAATCCTATCATCATAATGATTATGAAAAAAATGTGTTTCATGATTATATACAGTTGACTTAGCAGTGCGAAATATCAAGTGAGTCATTTGCTTGTTCCAATGCAAGCAACAGTAATTGTTATTTTCCGATTTGGAACTGTAGTGTCCTCTAATGGCAAAGGAAAGCATTACAACAAAAATTCATTCTTTATTTTTCTTTCTTTTTAAAGCAAGCATAATATTTAAACTTTCTTTAAACTAGAAAATAGTTATTATTTGACATTTCTTTCAATAACCTTGAAAGGATAAAGTTCTCAGTTTACCTGGATGTGTTTTTGCTATTAAAAATATCTTTATATTTAGTTGTATCCTGTTACAAGGTGTTTAGAACTAATCCTATGGGGCTTTTTTTTAGGCGTAACAATCATTTCATTCATTCATTCGCCGAACCAATTAATCCTTTTAGGGGTGCAGGAAGGCTGGAGTCCACAGTCTATCTCATCCGTCTCTGGATGAAGTCAGGGTACACTCTGAACAGCATGGCAGGCCATCGCAATTCAGGGCCAACACACACAGACACACACATACAACCTTTCCCACTCACATTCACAACTGAGGAAATTTGGGGTGGATTCTATTCCCAAAATAGTGTGCTGGCCCTGCAGTGGCCCAGCGAGCTGTTCAGGGTGTACCCCACCTTCGCCCAAAGTTGGCTGAGATAGGCTCCAGCCTCCCCGTGACTAATTAGAATAAAGAGGCTTAGAAGATTAATCAATTTTTATTTGGATCACTGGTTAATTTGCATTGTCTGAATTACATATTTCCACTCCTGACTTAATTCTATAATGGCCACAGCAGCCATTTTCACCAGTTGAATGCACTTTTGTTTACACTAAAATCATCCCGTTACAGTAATTCATACATTACCACTGTAGCGTTTTTCTCAAACTATTTTTAGAAATAAGGCTGTAAATGTTCATGAAAGAAGATGTGACAGCCAAGTGCAACGTGTTTGAGCCTATCAGGTTCAATTATGCAAACGCCAGTCATGCAACCCTAGTGAGTGCATGTAGGTTTGGGCATGTTTCTCATTTGCATAATAATAGAATCAAGATTTTTATTGTTATGGAGCTACTATGTAACCAAGCTCAATGTCCAATAAAGGAAAAAAGTGTTTCTCAGGAAAACTAACCCTATGTTCTGGACTTATGGTTCTCATTCCCATTTCTCACCTGCTCCACCACGATATGACATCATCTTGACACTTCTCATGCGCACTGATAATGTCTGTACCCTTCAGGTCATCTGGTCTTTCTAGGTCGATAATAGTGTTGTAGCTGCTTGACTGATCCATGCTCTGGATATCTTCGCACGTCTGATTGGACTCAGCAAGTGCAGCAGGGTGTGACATGTCAGCCATGGCTACCCTCTTCATCCGCTGCCTTTCAGAGAGCTCAGGGGTGTGAGACCAAGAGCCATACTCCACACCCTGTGTCAGCATCCGCCATGTTCTTAGTGTTACTGAGCGCACAGCTGTAATCATGGAATGAACACAAACAGATTCAAAGCAATGGCTTCACACAAAACTGCACAAACGTACCAAGCCTTGTTTGCATGAATTCTAGCAACTCTAGCCAAAAAATCTGTAAGTTATTCAGGTAAGAACGATACATTTTAATTCCTTTTACAAATTCAAAAATACACAGCTCTACCCCCAAATAAAAAAGAAAAGAAAGATTGTCAGTACACCTTTAGCTTTAATTACAGTATGCATTCCCTGTGGCATCGTTTCAACCTATGCAATACGTGAAAATGATTCTCCATGCTCACTGAACTTTATGTCCACATCATTAGGGAGCAAAAACTCCAATGAGGAGGAAACCCGGTCATTCAGGTCATCACCTGACTTCATTTTATTGCGACATAATGTTGCTGAGCCTCGACCTGACCAACTGAATCAACCGCTGATCACAACACTGCCTCCGGAGGTTTGTACAGTGGCCACTATGCATAATGGGAATATTGCTTCGTGTACTTCCTTTCTTACCCTGACACCCTCACTCCTTTGCTGAGCTGCCTAATCCTACTAGGGCCGCGAGAGGGTGGAGCCTTATTCAGCCGTCACTGGGCGAAGGCGGGTTACACCCTGAACAGCTCACAAGACCATCCCTGGGCCAACACACACACACACACACAACCATTCACACTCACATCCACACCTATAGGTAATACAGAACAGCCAGTTCTTTGGACCGTGGGAGGAAACCCAGGCAAGCACACAACTTGAACCCAGGACCTTCTTGCTGTGAGGCAGATGTGCTACGCCACTTAAGGGTGACACACCCATCACTCTGAAAAAGGGTAAATTTTGATTTATCAGATCACTTGACCATTTTACCATTGCTTCAGGGTCTGATCTTTTTGCTCCCACAACAACTTGAAGGCTTTTATTCATCGTATTCTCGCTAACAAGCATTTTTATTATAGCCACAGAGCTTCAATCCGTCAGGATGGATAGTGCTTAACCAAATTTTTGTAATTTTAGCAATCTCCTTAAGGGTGCACGCACACATTACCGATCATAGTCCGATTTTTTCCCAGCTTTTATACCAATGTTATACCGATCACTACTGATGTGTACCGAGGTTACTTCATTTTTTTCCTGTTTCCTCGCTGTACTCCAAACACACACACACACACACACACACACACACACACACAAAACACCAACATTTTCAACACTCCCAAAATATTTCACTCTTCCACCATGTTTTCCCCTAAATTCTACAACGTCCTCCATTGTTTTCTGATTTCCTCCGACGTAACACTGGGATCATGACCCCTATCGTGTGAGCACACCGTTAGTTGTTTTATTTACTTGATGCAGATAGATAATTTGATCTTTCTGACACACTGTGACCACATCTTCCAACATAGCTGTTTAAGAAAAGAGAAGGTATTCACTGCATCATTTAGGGTTAAATAACATGCCGCCAGCTGAAACAAATTAATCACTGAAGTAATTATACTCTCAAAGGCTCTTGCCTCTTCACTTATTTAAATCCAGGTGGCAACTTTTTAAATGAGTATTTAATGCTTTTGCTTTTATAGTGGTGTTATGAAAATGATTTCCAAATAGCCAGAAATATTGGAGCACAAAGGCCTTTTTTATTCTAATGCAATGCCACTAATCATGTTTCAGATAACATAATTAACCTTATTGCCATGCAAATGTGCTATCGGACCCTTTGATTGGATTCTAGTGTCTGCTTAGAATATACTACAAATATTTTTTATATGCATCACAGTGCGAAGTGATATTGATTGCATAAAGATCTCACAAGCATTAGATTTGGTCTTGTTTTACTGTCAGAATGTAGTAAAGGAATAAAACAGGACCAGGAGTGTAAAAATGATCACCATTGAAGTGTTGCACTGGGGCTCCAAGCAATGCAATTTGCAGGCAATTGAAATTATTTTAAAAGTACAACATATTGTCTGTGTTGTTTATAGTTACATTCAATGTTAAGAAATATCAACAAAATATTTTTTTTGTTAACACTTATATCTAATAGGCTTTCTTTTCATCTCCTAAAATTAATAAGAAAACTCAATCTAGCTTGTCATATGACCGAGAAACTCGAAGTTCCTCCCTACTGAAGAATTTCCCTTTTCAGAGAACTTTAAAGACGCAGTTTTACACAAACACTGAAAACATACAGCTTAAAAGACAGGAAAAAAAACCCCCACATCAACAATTAAACACTTTCAAATCTATTTATGTGGATATATTAAATATAGGAACTTACGAGAACCAAAAGAACTGGGAATTCAACCTCATTGTGGTATAAATAAGGTTAAAAGTAAACGTGAAGTGAATTCAAGTGTCTTTTAGAAGGAAAAAAGCCTATCCCAGGTTCTTATTTACAAATATGCCGGTGTACTACTGAACTATACACATGTCTGCACTAACTCAGAAACAATGATGGACATTAAACAAATTTGTATAGCTAGCAGTTTAAGTAAATTCAGGCAAATATGCTTAAAAAAATGTAATCAGAAACTTGTAACACGACCAGTCCTACCATAAACCACAGTTGATCTCCTCTCCAGCCATGTGGAGTCAGACTTCACATTTGCTTTCATGGTTTCTCCTTCTGCTTAATCTCAAATCGGCTTGTCATCCGATTTGTCCGAAGGAAATATTCCACAGTGTGCCGTATGCACTTGAAGCAGGTGATTTTAAAACGGTGGCCACCAGACGATAAAGACGGCTTAAGTTTGGCCCTGAAGGAGCTCCAGCTTGGGAATGCGGAAAGGCAGTTCCTGTTCTACTCATTAAGAGGCTTTATTTTGCCAAAAAACCCCAAAACATCAATACCCTGAATCGGTTTCAAGTCTTATCTTTTCACCATAATCAGGAACACAGCGAATATACGGTTTAAAAAGCTTGCTGGTGCATAATTAGAGTGACTTCCTGCCTTTGGTCTTTTGTTGGATTTTGCAAAACAATTTCTGTGTGTTGATACAGAAAGGCCCAGATGTGGGACTACCACAGCACAGCCAGTGTACATCGTGTATGCAACTTGATTACACAGTGTAGCTAATTAGTAATCAGAAAGCTGAGATAATGGCACCATCCAGTTATTTCAGACCATTTATCCACTCCTGTTTGTTTATTCTGCCTATTAAAAGTAGACAGTTCAAGCCAAATTTGTGTTATCATTTACGTGTTGGCCAACTATTAACTAATCACAACACTTTTCAGCATTTTCTTGTGTTACAACTTGGAACCAAAATGGACATAACTGGAGTATCATTATGAATCAGGGTTTCGTCAGAGAAGCAACTACGATGATGATGCTACCACCAACATGCTTCGCTCTGGGAATGATGTTCCCAAGGTGATGAACAGTGTTGAATTTAAAAATTAGAAAAGAACTAATAATTGATCTTTATCCTCTCAACTTGAGAAAAATCAAGATTTGTCTATCAAAATTTCCTGACATGTGCATTGGGTTCAACTTGGGTTAAAAGTTCATTTCATCAGCCTCCTGACAAAACCTGCTGGTCAAAATGAGACTATGCATGAATTAATATGAATTAAGATAACCCTCTGCATATACTTGAAAAAAGCTGGTGGCTCCCATCTAGCTGTTTTGGGATAAATTCACACACACACACACACACACACACACTTTATTTATGTATCATATATGTAACTATGATTATTATTTATACTTTTAATCTTTTTTTTTGTCTTTCCTGAAAAAAAGTATAAAAATGGAGGTAGCAGGAACATAAAGTCGGTGGTTCGATTCCCAAACCAGCAAAAAAATGTGTGGTGGTGGGGGAGTGAACAGCACCTTCCCTTCCTCCACTTTCATGGCTGAAGTGTCCTTGAGCAAGGCACCTAACCCCCAACTGCTCTCCTGGTGCCCCAGTGCGTGGCAGCCCAATGTTTCAAGTGTTTGCTCAATGTTTACATGTGTGTGCTCACTTGGGATGGGTTAAATGCAGAGGCAATAATTTCCCATGCGGGATTAATACAGTATAAATTTCAGGAATAGTTCAACATTTCGCTTTTACTTGTACCATATGCCATTGAGAAAGTATGCTGACAGTCCTAGTGACCTCTGGTCTTCATCCACCAATAAGGGGTCGGGCTAAATAGTGTTTGGCCCCCTAAATCGCTGTTTGCCTCTATACTATTAATTATCATCATCATTATTATCATTACTTTAATTTCAACTTCCTGTCACACAAAAAGGTGCAATTATTTAATAGAAGTAAATTTATTAGAGAAAAAAAAAATAATAATTACAACCACCACTGTGTCTCGTTTGAGAAAAATTTAGCATTTTTCTCTTTTTCATTTTGCAGTGTTGTGGATCTACATGGCAGAATGAGCACAATGATTGTAACTATACTATCAACATTAAAAAAGACATAGCTTCACCATCAACATGAAATCTTTAAATGTAACAAAACGGGTACAGGCTAATGATGTCTACAGTTAGAAAAACAGAGGTAAATTAAAGGAAAATAAAAGAATGAAAAAAAGAAAATTACTTGGTTAATCTTATTTCAGAATGTGTATCCTCACATTGCGTTATAAAAAAATAAAAACAAACAAAATCTTTGTTCAGCACCATTTGTAGTTTTCATTAACCACAAATTCCCTAATCATAATCTCCTATTAGCCTACATATGGCCTTTAATGCCAACTGTTAAAAGTTTTGACATGATTACCATGAAGTAAATACAGACCGTCACTTCTGAGATGCGTTCGACCGCGCCTGGAGGTCATAGAGCAGTTCGGTCAGAAGTTCTCTCATGACCATTTTACAGTTTCAAAGCAATAAAGAAGCTTTTAGGGTTCAATCAGTAACATGCAGGAGCCATTTTGAAATGGACAATTTCTCCCAGAGGCTCACGGTCCCTCCCAATGTCGGTGGAGGATTATGGGAAATACGGGAATCCAGCAGATGGGAACTGATTGACAAACACTGGCAAATAAATAACGTCCAGCACCGATGAGAATTTAACTTCGCCAACAGACGCTAGCAATGTCTGGAAATTATATACGTTCACCACACATCCAGCTTTTTTTCTGGTTTTTTTTTTGTGAAAAGACAACATTTATTATTTGGGGAAATTTAAAAAAGAAAACAAAAAAAAAAAAGATTTTCAAATGATCTAAAAAGGTCATATGGAATTTCACAAAGCTTCCTGGAAAATGTAGTCCTTGAGAAACGTACATGGGCCACAACTGAGTGCATCTCGCAGCAGAAAATCTGTAGACAAGGGAAAGTAAACACATCACGGATTTTGCATTCTTTGTGGACGATTGGTAACGTGTTAAAACATCATCGTCTGCATGTTCTTCAAAGGTAACTGAGCGATGCATAATCCTGCAGGGGCTCGAGGACAACCTCGAGCACAACCTCAGCTTTCTGAGCGCCAAGACGCTACAGCACCGTAGTCAGGTTCTATCTTCTGCTAACACAGTAATATCTGTACATGTGCATAAGCCTTCATCTGCAGTCCAACAACAAGTTCAACCAAGAGCGCTGTAGCCAAAAAAGGCAAGTGGTCCAGGCTGCCTCTCTGGTAGGATTCCCCTGCTGAGGGGTGTGCGCGCTGGTGATGGCTGGTAGATGGAGGATAAGGGAAAAAGCATGGAGAGGCTCAGGTGGGGCTGGGTGGTGTGGTCGATGAGCTGGTATCTGGGAGGGTGGTGACTTGCTGTTCTCCTGGCGTGCTGTCCGCCTGCTGCTGAGCGATTACCGCCGCCGAGTGTTTGCACTGAGATGAGCCACACTGGCAGCTGAACAGTTTGCCCTTCACGTCCCAGAAATGATCACCATAATCAAACCTGGAGACATAAAAGTGGTGTCTGAAAGTCATTTTTTAAAAATCTATAGTAAAACTGGAAAAAATAATACTACAGGGTCCGTACACCCTCAGGGTTAAGGACTTTTCCATGACTTTTCCAGGACAGGCCAAATTCCATAACCATAAAAAACAATTCCATGGATTTTTCAATGACTCTCTGTTGTGCCTCTGCAATGAAAATTTCATAATATGCATTTGCCGAACAAATTTAGAAAAAAATTAATATAATGCAAATTTAATCAAGTGTTACTGTACACAAACAATTTGTTTAATACACAGCTGCGCCGGGAGATGCACAGTATTTCAGTGACTTTCAAGTATTTCGAGACACTTCAACAAAATTTCAGCACTTTCAAAGGCCTGGAATTGTACTTTTTCAATTCAAGTACTTTCCATGACCTCGAGCACCTCGTATGGACCCTGATATTATGCATTTTATATAATTTAAGTTCACTGTTATGTTTAATGTCAGGAAACATCACCAGACAGGTTAGATCAGACCCTATTATCATTTCTATTATGTTATTCCCTAATGTTTTTTTTACAATGAAATTAGAAAAGGTCCTAAGAAAATGTCAAAAGTTGCCCATTTTCTTCCCAGGTATATTAAATCAACACGAAATACAGTGTTATCTCTTGGAAATAAAATGGAATTAGCTACAATGTCTTTCTCAAACCATTTGTATGTATTTGTACCATAATTATCGACATCTTTTGTTTTATTATTATTATTACTATTATTATTTCTCTTAATTCTCATATTTACCTTCTTCTGTTTCTCAGCACTTGATCTAAGACTTTTTCACTTTCTATAAATCGGTTTTTGCACTGTCACGTTCGCAAGATCGCTCCTTTGGTCGTGTTATTTTTCATTGTAAACAGACACAGAAGCAATACAAGATGTAGAACAGGTGGATAAGAGATACTAAGCTGGTGCTTTCCCCAGAAAACCTTTGCATTCAATCCAAAATGAACTGATAAAGTTAAAGCACATCAGATTTTAACTAAGAAATAGTCACCTACTTACTTTTCTTTTATTCGATTTAGTTATTAGATAAGAGTCCCTATGAATTCACTGTTACTCTAGAAGAGTGCATTAAGCAGGTGCTCCACACATATGCTTTCTGAGCTGTGAATTAAATGATATTACTCAGTCATGCAACATCAGTGCTGGGGTCAATATTGACACAACAGGCCATTTTTTAAAATAAAAATATGCATTTTGTGAGCTGAAAATTGCCCAGAACACCACCTACTGATTCAAATATTTCTGAAACTTTCAAGGCGGGTGCTGATGTAGAGTCTTTTCTGTAATTGGTAATTTATTACTTCATTCGTTCTTTCTTTAGGTGACGGGAGCTTGAGTCTCTCCCAGCTGATGAAGACGGTGTACTCCCTGAACAGCTCATAACTCACACACAAACCATTCACACTCACAGTCACACCTAGGGTCAAACAGCATATCAGGCTAGTGGGATCTTTGGATTGTTGGAGGAAACGGGATCACCCAGAGGAAACCCATACGAACACAGGGAGAACATGCAATCTCCGCACAGAAACACCTTGGAGCCTGGGACTCAAAACCAGGACCTCCTTGCTCTGAAGAAGTGCGAACCATTACATCACCTGCCTCCAACATTTTCATTGAAAAAAGGGGTTTCAGCTCTTGAATGGGAGACTTATTTCTTTTTAAATATATGCAAATCAAGAATTATCATTCGCATCAAACCTGCCCCTTCTTCAGCCCCTCCTTGCAGCCTGTGTACTGCCTGAAAATTAAATAACTCATTTTAACTAATCAGATTTGGGAACTCAACTTAACATTTATATGACTAAACAACTTCATATGTCATATTTTTCCGAAGCAATAAGCAAGACACCACACTGAAATATCCCAGTTTGCCAAATATATTCTGCTTAACCATCTATATTTACCCCTCATTACACCACACTGATGAGAAGCTAACGAGAAGCTAATGACTGCAGATTAGCCGCGCTGTTCGGGGAATGCGGAGGCACGGGCTCACCCTAGCTCGTCTCCGGCGCTGATGTTCTTGCTGGCGAAGAACGCGATGTGCGGGAAACGCAGGTCCTGGTGGGAGGTGAACACTCGGCAGGGAAACAGGTTCGGCTCGCAGTGGTGGTTTATGAACCGGCTGATGTTGCCATAGAAACGGGCGTCGATACAGTACATATCGCCAACCTGCAATAAAACAAAGGATGCTGGTTCCTGAATGCTCATGCGTATGGGGTTATGTAAAAATACGGATGACTCATCTTTAAGGCGGATTAGAGCTGTTTTAAAGTAGAAACAGTTTCCTGTGGCAATCGTTCGAAGCGGGACTGCTGGCAGTCCTGCCGTTCGGCGGGTGCAGAAATATTAGCTTGCGTTTATGGGTACTTTGCTAACTGTATTGACTGTAAGCAGTCTGTAAAATACAGGGAATTGATTTCGTAGATTTTTTTGTTAACAAACGCTGCCATGCTCTTCCCCTACACTTTGTTCCAGTCCAGTTCATCTCTTGTGAGTCTGGGAGGCATGACATCATGCTCATCCCTATAATATTACACGACAGGCTATTTTAGGAGCAATGGGAGTAATAACTTGAGAAAAATTATTTTATTTCAGTACAAAAACCATTCACTGCACTGAAACCGCACAACCACCACAGGGATGGTCAATAAACCCCAGTCCCAAAGGTTTAAACCATTTAAATATCCTAATGACAACATTCAGAAGGCAACTTATGCTCAAAAGATGCACTTGGTGCCATTTCATGGTGTAATAATGTGTGAAATTTTACCCCAAGCACCTGCAATCCAACCCTGTTTCCACCCTTAGGGAAGTGGATGTAGAAAGAAACCTGCCCAAGCAGCATCGCTTCGACTGAGACACATCATGAAAGCCAATGAGGCATTATGAGGTGGATTATTTTTAGTCTGGTGCTACCTTGCTGTCCAGGCTGAAAAGGTAGGAATCAATCTCCCTGACATCTGCTTCTGCGTCCGAGATGATTTCTCCGACGTACCTGCGGGGGGAAAAAAAAGGGAAAGGGACACATCAGAACATGCACAAAACTGTACTCCAGAGTCCACATGCACACATAGTGTACACTTCAGACAGACATTTTATTCCCTAAAGGGAAAATAACGTCCTGCATTTCCAGATTCAAAATCAAACAGACAATGAGAAAGAAACGAGAGCTCACTCGCAGACAAAGGTTCCTTGCGGGACGTCTTGCAATGTCCGAACACCCCAACCCATTTTTTGAGTCCTGAACAGCTGCAGTCGAACCCTGACAGCAGACCATGTTTATTAAAAATAAAGCATCAGAAGCTACTGACAATATAACATACTTCACATTATGGTGTACGTATTCATGGTGACACAACACTACCGTAGTCCGTTCTGAACAACCCGGTTCTTGCAGGTTCTCCAGCAGGAACAGGCATGGTTGCACTCAAAAATGAAAGGTGGCTCGTCAGAGCAGAACTCCGGCAGCAGACGGCTCTCCTGAGAGCGAACATGACCGTGTAACCATATCAGACACACAATGTTGCAGTTCACGAACATCAATAAAAATGACTTAATTTAGTTCTTAAAGTGAACACAAGATATTCAGCCACACCTTGTCATACCAGCAGCGCAGACTGAGCTGACCGCACATGCAGCTGGCCGAGGAGCAGTCGTCTTTACAGACACAATACTGGAAAAGACAAAAACCAGTCAGAGAGCATCTACCAATACAATCCACTAGTACTGTATTAAAAAAAAATGCTGTAGCAGCAAAAACAGAAAGTTGTCCACATATGGATATTCCATAAATGGAAATATTTATTATAATTTTTTATTCTTTTTATTTAAAAAAATACTTATTTACCATATTATTCCTATTGTATTTTTTTTATTGGATTTTTAAAATATTTGTGCTATCCTGTATGAAAATTTGTCAAATTTAACATTAATATATATATATATATATATATACATATATACACATATATATACATATATATACACATATATATATACATATATATACACACACACACACACACACACACACACACACACACACACACACACACACACACACA
>JAOUQZ010000019.1:3395235-3425190 GCA_028564935.1 Neosilurus hyrtlii
TATATATATATATATATGTGTGTGTGTGTGTGTGTGTGTGTGTGTGTGTGTGTGTGTGTGTGTGTTTGTGTGTGTGTTTGTGGCAAAGGATATTTTGTACACTAATATATGGACTATGGCACAGCCAAAAAACAAAAGGCAAGATACATTTATGGCACTTTGCAGATAGCCTTAACCAGAGCGACTTAATTTTTTTTATACAACTGAGCAATTGAATGCTTTGCTCAAGAGCCCAACAGTGGCAGCTTGGTTGTACTGGGGCTTGAACCGCAAGCCCTTGGATCAGTAACCCATAGCCCTAACCACTTCTTAGTGGATTTCTTTAACAATTTCTACACTGAAGTATATTGATGATTCATTTTGTTAAAATCTTTATCTATGTCCAAATCTTAACCTCCTGATGCTACAGGTTCAAATAATTATAGATATACAGATTTGTGCTCTGCGGACACACCTTTCTCAGTAATACAGAAAATAAAAGCTGGTTTACCTGTAAGTGAGTGATGTTCTTGTCTATGTTTATAGGAGAGGTGACACAGCTATCAGGCACATATTTGTAGTCATTGGGGCAGGGCTCACTGTCCACAGCATTCACACATGGCACAGGTACTTTCTCATAACCTCGGGATATATCCCTGAATACAGGCAGACAAAACAACGATTGTAGTCAACATCACGAAGCACGAAGATTACCTGCTAAATATTTAAGTCAAGAAAGGTCAGTAAGTAAATCAGTTCTGCAAGTAGGAATCTAAGTCACTAAAAAAGTAAACATAGCAAGTCAGGAGATAAAGTTAAACAAGTAAAATAAGTCACTATGAAATTCAGTAAGTAAAGAAAGCCAACAGTCAAATAAGTATGCAAGCAATACTGTAAGTCAGTACATCAAGTTAAGTAACGTAGCCAATTAGGTATGTCAAATTAAGACGGTAAGAAGTTACATAAGTCAGTAAGTAAATTAAACAAGTAAGTAATTATGTAAGTACATGTCTGTCAGTCAGTAAGGTAGTAAGTGAGTAACTCAGTAATAAAGTAAGAAAATACGTCTTGTAAGCAAAATAAGGAAAGTAAGTAAAGCAAGTCAGTATGCTAGAGGGTAAAGTAAGTCATTAAGCAAAGTACATCGGTAGGGAAAATAAGTAAGTAAATTAGGTCAGTATGCCCGTAAGCAAAGGACAGCAGTTGGTAAACTAAGTTATTAAGCAATGTACATTGGTAGGGAAAGTAAGTAAGTAAATTAGGTCGGCATGGCCATTAGTAAAGGACATCAGTAAGTAGTTAGTCAGTAGGTAAATTAGGTCAGTATGCCACCAAGTAAAATACATCCGTAAGTAAAATAAGTCAGCATATGCCAGTAAGTAAAGTACACTGGTAAGTAAAGTCAGTCAGTAAGTAAATAAGGTCAGTATGTCCCAAGTAAAGTACATCAGTAAGTAAGTCAGTAAATAATATTTAAGTTAGGTCAGCATGCCAGTAACTAACTCAGTAATAAAGTAAGTCAGTAACTTAAGTTAGTTAGTAGGTCTTACAAGTAAAATAAAGAAAAGTAAATAAAGTAAGTCAGTAAGTAAAATTAGCCGGCAACTTGGTATTCTAGTCAGTAGAGCAAGTTAGTAAGCAAAGCAGCTGAAGTTTGTATAAAATAAGTCATTAAGTAGATTACATCAGTAAGAAAAGCAAGAGAAGATTGTAATCATGTCAGTATATCCATTAATAAAGTGTCCTACAGACTAGGAAATAAAACAAGAAACTTATTAAATGCTAGTTTTATAGCAGCATGATGGTTTACGATACCTGTTGAGGAGTTTCTCCCCTGAACTGCATCCTTCCCCGCTCGTCTCCTTCTGCCTCTTGCTGGCATGCAAGGCGCTCCACACCTTGGAGTTCTGGCTGCAGCACTCGAGTGGCGAGTCTCCCTCCCTGTTCTTTAGGTTTACATCAGCTCCGTGCAAGAGAAACAACCTGCAGTTCACATAAAATCCAGACGTCCATTGATGAGAAGCTTACTACCAATATGAGTTTGGTTTTGATTCTTTTCCTATAGCAGCATGGGTTTTATTACCCTTATAAGAGCAATCCAACTTCAATTACAGTTTTATCAGTTAAAAAGTAGCACATTAAGTTTTATTTCTACATGTTTAGAGTTATATATTATGTTGTGAAATGCCCACGAGACAAGTTACTTTTCCTTTATCGCTTATGTTATTACAGCTATAAACAGTCCTTCCCTCATTACCCTCTTTTCTCCAAACAATATAAATAATTATACATTCTGCTCTTGCATAGTATTTTATTCCCAAAACAGGTTCGTGGACAGTGGTGGTTCTGTGGTTAGGGCTCTGGGTTACAAATTAGAAGGTCAGGGGTTCAAGCTCCACTACCACCTAGCTGCCACTGTATGGTCCATGAGCGAGGTCCTTAACCCTAAACTGTTCAGTTTTACGAATGAGATAGCAAATTGAGACAGTACAAAATGAGTCTGCCAAATGTTATAAATGTAAATCCCAGGTCAAAAAGAATTTTTAGCTGAATATAAGATTTTAGTCTTGATAAGATTAAATTTTTAGCAAATGTATGCAGTGATGTCACCAGTGCTCCAGAAAAAAATGTCACCTAGCACCTAGCTTAGGGTAACATTGATTTGGCTCCCCATGAGGTCTTTGTGAGTTGTGTTTTTTTATTTATTGCACTAATGTTTAGTTGAAAAATCAGTTGAAGCATAGGGAAAACTCTTCGTTTGCCAAAAATACTCTATCCTACTGATATGTATTCCGCAAGGGCTGTTAAACGTGGGCTGTTAAATTTCTTTTCTGCCAAATAAACAAACAAACAAACAAATTAATAAATATTTTATTATTTATTGATTCTCATTGATTTATGGAAGAGATACAGAGTTAACCTAATATTAAATAATATTAATTTGTTGTTGTTTGGATGTTGTTTCAGTAAAAAGAAAGCAACTTTTCAAAGGTTTTTAAAGCATAACCTGCTTTAATATTCATTCCCGGATGTCAGGATGCGTCAATTTCTCCACAGGAAACAAAACAACTTATGAAAAATTAACTTCATGGTTTCTAAACAAATATGGTGATCCCCTAGCACAGGTCTTAACTCTAGTATTATGGGTCTGTTGCTCTTTAACAGGGCATTTGATCATTTAAGTCACAATGTATAGTAAAAATATTATTAAATATAAAAAATATTATATATAGAATATAAAAATATAAATAACATTCAAAAAATTAAATAGCCTTATTTTGACTGTACAAATAATAATATTTCAGGACTGTGCAGTAATTCCTTTCGGGGAAAAGCATCATACGCACCGTTCATTGACATATAGGTGTTATACACCATCATTTATGTCATGATTATCATGTTCATGAGATGGCCAAATACCGACACCTTATATTTTTTATTATAATATCTAAATATGATTTAACTTGTAAAACTAAACATACCAGTGAAAAGCCTGCATACACCCACTCTTTAAAAAATACCTTTACCTATACTGTATATCATAACAATCATGAAAAATAGCTGATTGTCAGCAGAGTGTGAAACCGAAAACAATTATCTGCACCACCATCCACAAACAAGTATTACTGAAAACACATCCGGATGATGACGGGTATGTTCATGCAGCGTTCTCTAAATTCTTCATCTGAATTTCTGCTGATAGAAGAAGCACAGGTTTTCTTCACGGCAGATCAGAGATCAGTTTGGCAACTTTATAACCAAGTATTCCCAGAAGCCAAAGCATGCAGTAGACCTGGCTTCACAGCTCCAACTAAAATCTCACCTTACTCACATAGTGTAATTTGACATTCCTGAATGGTCCTGAATTTCCCATCACTCCAAAACAGTATGCCCCTCTTTCCAAGAACATGAAGGTACAAATAGGGCAAAAGTATCCTATCAAGTGTAAGCATTTCCATCTGATGGAATAAGCATTAACTGACTGTCTATACAGGTTGCACTCACGTGACACAGTCCAACCGGTTTTCCCGCGACGCAATGTGCAATGGCGAGTCTCCGTGCATGTTAACTGTGTTAAGATCACACTTGGCACTTAGAAGGACATCTGCAATTTCCACACAACCAGAGAACGCTGCCCAGTGCAAACAGATATTCTCCTCCTATCAAGATAAAACATGTCCCAACATAACCAAACATAACAGGCAGTACATAACAGTACAAAAGGCGGGGTCACAGGGATCATCATGGTCGCCAGGCCATCACAGATTAGATCAATTACCATTTTTATAATCTTAATAAACAACAGTGAGAAGCTACACATTCTTATTCAAGAGCATGATGAACTCCTTATGTGTGAGTTTGCATGGTCTCCCCATGCTTGGTGGGGTTTCCTCCGGGTTCTCCGGTTTCCTCCCACAGTCCAAAGACATTGCACATCAGGCTAACTGGCTGTACCAAATTTCTCCTAGTTTTGATTGTAAGTGTGAATGGTTGTTTGCGTGTTGCCCTGCGATGGACTGGTGAGCTGTTTGGGGCATATCTTTCCTTCAACCAGAATTGGCTGAAATATCCTCCAGCCTCCCCACAACCAAGTAGGATTACGGAAATGAATGAATGATTTTTGTAAATAAATACATCCAAATGATGACATTGAACTATATTATATTATGATTCAGGTGAAAAAAGAGAGAGATCCACACTGACCTTGTCTCTGATGTTAGGGTCGGCACTTTTAGACAGCAGCAGCTTGACCAGTTCTACATGTTTATACTCTGTCGCCCAAATCATTGCTGTCCAACCACCATCATCCTGCACAGAATAGCATAGCTGCAGGACTGCCAGATCCCACTACAATTCTGAAGACAAGCATCTGATGATGTCTATGGTAGAAAATGTAGCAACATTGAGCTGTTCTTTACCTGGCAGTTAATGTCCACCAGGCCTGTAAACAGCAAGTGTTTTACGATATTTATATGTCCGGCTTTAGCGGCAAGATGGAGACAGGAAGAGCCTTCAGCATCCTTAAAACACAACAGATTGAAAAGAAGAAGCTGGTGTTTTTATATGCAGATCCATATTGGCAGACATAAAAAGACATACACCAATGTATAGGTGGACAGAGATGTAGAGAGACAAATAAATGAAAAAAGAGAGACCGGTAGGTAGACAGACAGATGGCTTAATGGAGGGATGGTTAGATAAGCATACAGAGATGGGTTTTTACATATACACATACATATTATACACACACACACACACACATATATAAGATCTTGAGTCGATTTTCCGTAAAACAGTGCTCGATACGTCGACGTAGAGCTCTATATATCTATATATATACACACACACACACACACACACACACACACACACACACATACATACTACATATGCAAAGTGTGCAAAGTGTGCAGTTAGATGCAAACCATGCAAACAATACAGGGCAAAAACAATACAAAGCGAAAGAGACAACACAAGAATAAGACACTTAGCGGCAAAAGAAAAAAAAAATGAGATGGAATGAAAATAATGAAATGACGTATAGAATAACAGCGGTTGAGGTAGCGCAAATAGAATATAGGCATAGATATAAATATAATAGCATAATGAAATAACAGGGTTGAGGTAGTGCAATAAATAATGAACAATGTAAGTTATGTGCTCGTGTGTGTGTGTGTATATATATATATATATATATATATATATATATATAAATAATACTACAGCTGAACAAAGAGGTTGACAGACAGATAGAGAGACAGACAGAAAAAGTGAGAGGCAAATACATAGATGGACAGATATAAGTAAACACTGACACAGATAGACAGTGTGCTATAATATTAAGGACATGGTGTAGCTTGAGGACCTTGTTGGAAACAATGGCTCCAGCTCTCAGCAGGTAGTGTACTGTATCCAGCTGATTGTTCTCACAAGCATCCATCAGAGGTGTGCGCTGGTCCTCATCACATATGTCCAGGTTTGCCCCAGCCTGACCCAAAAAAAAAAAAAAAAAAAAAATTCCCTTTTTAAATGTGTATATAAAAAGGTCAGGGTTAACACACATGGTTAAAGCTGCGGTTGGTAATCTGGAAATTTTGCAAAATTTGAAAATAGCATCTCTTTAGGACTCCGGTTAAACCCTCCCCTTCTTTAGGAGTCCTACAAAAGACACAACCCCTTTACATGCACTCCGATTTCAAGTTCATGCACGGTAGGGTTATGGACAAGCAGGGAGACACTGGATCATCTGATTGGATAGAGGATTACAGTAGTGTTTTTTTTTTCTTTTTGAACCTCTTTTAGATCTCATAAGTTTTTGATTACGACGTAAAGGTGATTTCAACCCATAAGTGTGTGTACAGTTAAAAATCCTCCAACAACATCTTTAAAACCAACCCCCTATACATGAGGTGCACTATTGCTGACCTGGACCAACATGTGGCAGATCTCCTGATGTCCGGCTTCAGCTGCTACGTGGAGAGGTGTGCGTTTACTCTGGGTCTCCATCTTAAAGTTCGGATCAATTCCATCCACTGGAAAAACAGAGAGAAACATCAGTGTCGTAATGGTGAGTGGCATGAAGGGTGCTGGAGTTGGTGTTGTTGAGAAAAGTGACATCTTACCAAGCATCATTAAGACCTTCTGCAGCTCGCCCTGCTTAGCAGAGATGTAGAGCTGTTTCGGGTGAAAGCGAAGCTTCTTGGGCCTGAAAAGAAACACAGCAGACATTGTATCGATCATGAATATATACTTAAATATTAATAACACAAGCAAAAAATATATAGTATATATTATCAGTTTCATACTGTTTAGACCTTAGTTGTAGAAGCTGAAGTCTATTTTTCTTACTTCTCTGCATCCAGTGCCAATAAAATAGTTTCCAGGGTTTCCTTAGGAGGTGCTGTAGGGGGTCCAGCCCCAGCTCCTCTACCCAGATGATCTGGAATGGTGGCTTCTGGGGTAAACGATCCATTCCCAGATCTGGATAAAGTGCTATCTGCTCTTCCTTCTCCCAATAAGAAGAGGAGAGATTGCCTAAAAATCATGTCCATCATTATTCAAGTTGTCACTCAAAAGACAAAAAGAAAAAAAAAATTCCACCAGTTTTTATAAAAGTTCAATGACACAAAAAGTTTTCTTCATAAATATAAGCTGTTAATACTATACATCACCACCAACCAACTGGGCGTTTGATTACAGATTTACTTCTAATGAAAGCTAAACACCATCCTTAAATGCACACGTATACCCGTACCCCCCAGTGGTGGTGTCTGCCTTGCCCTCTGAAGTTGCCGGGGTGCTTAGACTCTGGCCTAGGGGCACTGTAGAGGTGGTGTCCGCTTTGGCGATGGTGACTTCTTTGGCCTTGCTGACCTCCTCGCCGCAGTGTGGACAGAAGCTCTGGCCTTTCAGTACTGACGCGCAGTGACGATGAAAGCGGTGAGAGATGTTCACCTCTGGCTGGCATTCCATAAAGGTTCCCTGCAGTATGGAAAGGTGTCGAGCTGAGCTTTATTTCAACCTTCTTCAGAGAACTCAGATGACAGCAGGGAAATGAATAAATAAGCACCTACAGCTCAAGCTACAGACACACTCACCGCCCTACAGAAGTAGCCACAGCCAGGGCAGCACTGATGTTTGATCATTCCTGTACGATGCTCCTCACACAACACCAGCAGCTGTACAGAGTTCGACGGCCTCATCATCTCGTGCTTCAACACGGCGCTTTGACACCGACTCAGCTACATGGCAATAAAGATGGAGTGTACTTTAATAAAGGAGCTCAAATGTAAATCCTTTTTACTGTATATCTCATATAGTTGCACTAAGGGGGTGATCACACTAGAGGTGTGATAGAAAAGCGACTGATGTGAATGGCAATTCACGGCTGTCGCTTTTCATTCTCAAATTTGTTGTGTGACATTCACGGCATTGCATTTTGGTCGCCAGGTTCAAGAACTCATCAAAAAAAAAAAAAGATTCAAACGCAAAACGAGGCTCTGATGTAGAATAGTCTCAAACTCTTCTCAAACAGTCTGTACTTGTCGCGAGAAGGTCGCTAAGCTTTGCTTGAAAATTATTTGTTTTGCTCGCAAATTATTTGTTTTTTGTTCGCATAGAAAATTGACAAGTTGGAGACTTCTATGTGGAAAGTTTGGGACTTGCTATCATCCACCATATTCTCTATATTTTGTCATCATTTGTATTTTATTCACATTTTGTTTGTGCTAATGATATGCGAGTAAAAAGTGAATGGTTTGAGAACAAAACTCGACTGATTCACGACAGTAGATTCGCTTTTTTTATTGACAAACATCCGCAAACCAATCGCAAATTACTCGCAAATCAGTCACAAAAATTGCTGCGCAACCTTCTTGCAACTCTTACGCGACATACGTATTTAAGCCACAAAATATCGGCTTGCGTGTGGAGTCACAAATCATCTTGCTGAGAATTTCAAAAGTTGCAAAGAAAAACCCTAAAACAACCCATTGTGATTGGTCACAAGTCACATTTCCTAGTGGTGAATTTGCATTTGGTAGTATTTACATGTTTCAAAGACATCAATGCAAGTAATGTAAACCATCATTAGGTTTAAAAAACCCAGTTGTCTCCAAAAGAGACAGCAGAATCTCTGAGTGGCCAAATCAACAATATTCTACATTTATAATAAGAAGAAATACTGGTGAGCCCAGAAAGAGTAAAAGCTGGAAACCAAGAAAAAAAACAACCGAACTGGATAACTGGGGAAAAAACACGAATTCACAATACCCAGTCAAGTCAAGACTACTGTCAAGGAAGTAAGCTTGTAATTGTCAAAGTCTACAATCAAGCGATACCTTCATGAATGTTAAGTACAGAGGGTTTGCCTTAAGATGCAAACCACTAGAAACAGTCAAGAACACAAGGTCAAAACAGACTTTGCTAGACAACCTGCCCATTTCTGGAACAAGATTCTTTGGATAGATGAAACCACTTGGGAGAGAACTTGGGTAGAAAGGAATAATGGGAAGAGACACATATGGAGAAGAAAAGCAAAAGCTTCTTGATCCAAAGCACAGCACATCATCTGACAAACATGCTGGACATGGACATGTATGGCTGCCTGTACATGGGAATTCTGGCATTGCCCAACTTATGGCCCAAACTGTATACACCTGTATTGACTATACTGCATGTTCTCACCTGTCCATCCACACTCTCAGTGGCCATGCACTTCCTGTCGGCCAGCGTGAGAATCTCTCGGCTCTTGGGCGTTTCTATTCGGCAGCTACACAGTGGAAGCTCCAACATGTCTGCTGCTGAACTCTGTGCTGTGCTAGAGGCTTCCACACAACACACACCACATGCCTTACTTTGGAGAAACTATACAAGTTAATGTAAAATATCGAATTATTTTTTATAGGCTGAAATGGCATTTGGTTCACGTTATTAATTAAATAATGCACATTACATGCTCTACAAATCTTCTTTTTTTCCAAAAATATCAAGCAGGAATAATCAAATTCAACAGACATTTAAACTAGTTTATTTGATGCTTTCATAAAGAAGCTTTAATGGAAGACCAAATAAAATAAACATGTGATTATGGGCGTTACACCCAATTTATCTTTATTTACATGCTAACAGACTGGCATACAAATTGTATAATGTATTGAGATAAAAAAAAATAAAAAAAAAAGCTTTCGAACATAGGTTGTGGTCTTCATCACCACCAGGGGGCATCCTTTCCTCTTTCTACTGAGAGCACTCCACTGCTGAATCATCAGCATGGGAACTGTATCAAGAATTCGAACAATATTTTTCAACTTGCTTGGAACTCCCAAGTTCAGTATATCGTGTCTTACCCGTGCTTTCAGTGTTCAGCAAGGCATCTTGGGCTTTCAGGTTAAGTGACTCTAGTGGAACCTCTGTGTACGCTTTGTCGTGGTCAGTAGGAGAAGGGACAGGAGTGGAAGCTTGAGCTGGAATCTCTAACTGAGTCTGGGCATTCAGACCTAAAAGTGGATCAGAAACAGTGAGAGTTTGACACCATTGTAAAACAACTCGGGGGGAAATACCACACCCAACCCTAGTTTCGTTTAGCTATAATCAGTCTCTGGCTGGAACTAAGTCATTCCAGCTGTGGTGCTTTTTGAGTGGTGATTAGATCCCCTAGCCTAAGGACGGGTGATTCAAGCACAGGAATTTACCCCTTACAACCTTCTGCATGTTGGTTATTTCCTTAACTAATGAAGTTCTTACCTGGGCTCTGATTTGTGGTAGGTTTCTTTAGGTAAAGTCACTGCTGTGCAATAGGGATCGGAGGTGATAAGACTTGTGAAAAGACTTGACCGATGTCATTATTGTTTCTGTTTATTGATTCCGGACCGATTTCCTGCTTAACAAACTATACAATGTCTGCCTATTAAACATCTGAACGTTGTAAAATAAGAATGAAAGGATTTTGCTGACTGTGAGATGATGAGCGAGCCAAGCAGATGGCTGTAGCCTCAGAGCTAACTATAAACAACAGTCTGTTTGTAATCATCTAAAATGTATGAGAGAATAGTTGTACAGCATTTGCTTTCATTTAGGTTTCCTTTGTCAAAGAAAAAACCTCCAACCCTGCCTGCACAATGCTAATGCTAATATATCATAGGATATTTACCCTCATTATATATGGACATACTGATTGGTTGGGAAGCAGTGACACCCGTGTGTAGAGTCCAATTCATGGCATTTTTTAAATTTATCCTATGCTACGCCAAAAGATATTGCAACATACTGCTGGTGTTTTCTGATAAAAGGGACCAATAAACTCAGAGGTGCACCATTCCAAAGAACTGGCCAATTTGGAACCGGTTCTCAATCCCCATTCCCATTAGGTATGGGATCATAACAAAAGAAAATTGCAGCTACATTTGATGGAAACCCAACACTGCAAATGACCTTGAGAGCACAATCATCACTGTGAAGCATGGGGGTGGTGGGATCTCTGACGAATGTCCTCCTTACTTGGCCACAGATGTTGGTGGACAGCCTCTTTTAAGCACTGCTGTACTTGAGCTATATTCTCTACATTTTTCAGTAATAGCATTTATGGTGAACTGTGGGATGTTGCAAGCGTGGGATATTTTTAATAGCTAAACCCAGTCTTGGACCTTTGTCATGCTGTTTAGTTAGGTGTTTTCTCCGAAACCCTGAGAAATAGGTGTAAAGAAATAGGTGTAAAGAAATAGGTGACATCATGTGACAATTTAGCTGCACACAGATGATTTTTAAATAATTATGCTGTTTCTGATGCAACACACTCACATACAGATATTAATCTACCTGAAATTTCTGCGGACTTGCTCTTTAACTTCTTTTTACGTTTTCTGGCAGGCCTGACCCAAGGGTTGTCTGCCTTTGCCTTCTTTTTCACCTTCTTCTTTAAGCTGGATTCAGAACTCTGAAGCAGACAAAAAAAAAAAAGAAATAAAAAAAACCAGAAAAAAAAAACACCACACCTTAAACAAATCTGCCCTAATCATTAAATAACATATATATTATAAAATCCTATATTTTAAATGAGACTCCTGATCCTCCTCCTGTTCATTTAAAAGTATGTAATAACATACAAACAGACAAACATTAGTAGACCACTGCCTCACTACTCACTGTCACTCATTTCACTTAATCCTACTATTAGGGTTGCGAGGAGGCTGGGTGTCTCGGGAAACACCCTGATCAGCTTGCCAGACCATCGCAGGGCAACACACAACCATTCACACTCACATCCACACTTACGGGTGATTTGGAACAGCCAATAAGCCTGATGTGCATGTCTTTGGAGTGTGGGAGGAAACTGGAGTACCCATGGAAACTCCACAGAAATGACCTTGCCTGGGACTTGAACTTGGGACCTTCTTGCTGTGAGGTGGACAAGCTAACCACTAGACAATTGTGCCAACCTACTGCCTTGCTAGTTTTATTAATTTCTATAATGAGAGGAAATACTCCAAGGCAGTGGAAATGTCTCAAATGGTTCTCTTTTGCTCTTTAAACGAAAAGATGTCTGGTGCCCTCACCAGATCTGATTCATCTTGTTCTTCCTCCCCTTCCTCTTCTGCCGTCTCTTCAGACTCATGCTCCTCTCCAAGCTAAATCATGCATTTAAAAAATTATTAAAAGGTGCATACTCCAACAAATGATACATTAAACTAGCATTTTGTAGTTCTTTTCATAATTTGAAAAAAAATTAAAGATTTGAAAAAGTAGTACTCCCTTATCCCATCCATAAAATTTAAACCAGGTTTTCTTGAGAAGGTGCGATTGATTGGAACATACTGCAGCTGGAAACTGACATTTAGGGTCTGGTTTGCATACAAGTGTGGTAGCATACCAATATCTAAAGAGTTCTCCAATGCCTTCAGAAAATACATTTGCAAAATATTGAGTACGCCTGTGTAGATTTCAAATGATTGCCAGGTTTTCCAGGATTAGCTGCCCCATTTAATTTAGTGCGGAGAGGAAAACATTCAGCAAAAGATGTCTTCAAGTACCCTCAAATTTAATCGCTTTTGCAAGTGATGGCATGAAATTGCTCTACATTCAGAAAAAGATTGGACAAATTTGACCTGCATGGGGGCCATGCCAGGGAAATGCCTTTGCTCTTAAAAAAGAACATATGTGAATGACCATAGAGACAACGACCAGGACTTTTGGAATAATGTGCTCTGGCCAGACAAATCAAAGATAGAGTTGTTTACCCACAGTCACAGTACACATGTGAACAGAAGGACCACCTAACAACAACGGTGAAACATGGGAGTGAAAATGTTATGGTTTGGGGTTGCTTCGCTGACTCATTGACTGGGTACATTGCAGTCATTAATATGAGGCAGAATTCACAGATTAATGAAAGATGGCTTGAGGATAATATAAGGCCTTCTGTAAAACGTTGGCAATGAACTGGCGATGGATGCTTCAGCAGGATAAAGTTTCTAAGCACACTAGAATATACAAGGAATGGCTCAAAAAGAAGAAATGGAGTGGTCAAGCCAATGCCCAGATTTGAACCCCACTGAAATGTTACAACTGAAAGAAAAGTGATCAACAATTTCAACAAGGTGATGCCCAACAAGGCGACTGATAGACAATTACAATAAAGCCATGCAAACATCTGACCGTAACTGTACATGGAAAGGAATTTTACATTACTGCATGATGAAAATAACGTCCACACCTGTGGTATTGAAGCCAGTCGACTCTCCTCTTGAGATTCTTCAGAAATTTCTTTTCCAGTCAACTCTTCTTCATCTTCGGAATCATCATCCGACTCGGATTCTTCAGACTCATTTTCTGCTCGATCCCCGTTCACCTGCACTGCCTCTTTTGGCTGCTGCAGAGCAACGGATTGCAAAGAGACCTATTAAACTTACACATGCATCCACGACAGAACCACTGTCAACACCCATCAACAAAATATCTACTATTACTGCACTAAACCTCCACATGCCACACTCACTAGGTCATAAAACAGCACACCAAATAAACAAAGTTTTAGTATACATGATGGTCCTCTGTAGAGATGGTGTGTCTGGGATGCTGACCTGGGGAGTAGGTGGAGACTGGGGCACATGCTGGAACATCTCCAGCACTGTTCGCTGCTTTAGCACTTTGGACTTCTTCTTGGGAACAAGGCTATATGTTCCCATCTTTCTCTTCTTCTTCCTCAACACAGATGCTATTGAGTAAGCAAAAGTCTGCAGTCAAATACCAACATATTACCAAATGCAAATAAACCAGTTTGAAGATCTGGTTCAGTTGCAGAAGGTATTTACAGAAATCTATTACAGAATACATTTTCAGAATGTTAATATCTATTAACATTTTTCAAATTACAAGACGCAGCCTGCTTCAAGGCATTTTTGATTGAGTCATTCCAAAATGCTGATCATTTTATGAAACCTTTACTGACTTGGATTTTTGTTGTGGCTGTTCATCAACCTGGTGTTTTGGGTCTTCATCTTCAGCTGTCTAACAGAGGCCTGTGGGTTTTATGACCAAATAGATTGGAATCTGGAGCTATCCATCATTTACCCAATCTTTAGCCCCACTTCCATGTGAAGAGAAGCAGCCCCACAGCACAATGCTGCCACCACCATGCTTCATTGTGGGTGTGGTGTACTTGGGTGATATGCTCAATTTTTGAGCTGAACAGACCTTTAGGAATTATGCCAAAAGGTTCTATCTTGGGTTCATATAACAGTAGCACATTTTGGAATGCTTCATTAAATTTTAGGCAGGTTGAATATTTTTTTTCCCTCATGAATGGGCTCCTGTCTGGTCACCCTACCCCATGGTAACACGGAAATGAATAAGACGATAGATATGCAGACTGTGACCAGTACTTGCCAGGCATTCCTGCAGCAGCTGCTGCTTTAATGGTTTAATGTTACCATCAGTCTCTTGGCATTCTCCCTCGTGAATTTCCATCTTGTCCCCTTGTCAATTCTGGGGGAGCCTGATTTTCTCCAATTGTAGATGACAGTCTTCATTGTCTCCAATAGTATTTCTTACATTGTCTCATTTGTATTCCTCTACAGATCAATACCTTCCAACATGGAAATCCTGTACATGCTTTGTAAGGGTTTTTTGGACCACGGCTTTAGCAGTTAGATGAAACCAGGGATGACGTCAAGAAAATCTGACATTAACAGCTGAAATTTACTTGGGATTAATCAGTCCCTCATGTCTTTTCAATTCATACTCACAACCTTATAACACCACATCTACCAAGCAATGAGGGTGGGGCTAACATATAGTCCTTTTTGAAACGATTGAAGGAAATCTCTGCAATTTTTGGTTTCCCAGCCATGGAAGACTGCATCAATGTTGGGATTCAAACCAAAAACTTGCATAATTTTCATGTCCACTGTACTTTTAACAAGTTTTAACTGTAAACAACAGTGCACAAACGCAATCCTAAGTTTATAAGGGCGACTTAAATGGTCTGTCTGAAGGAGTGGCCCAAGATAAATTACAGGAAGAAACTCAGGGCTGTTATTCTATCCATCATCAAATAACATAGATTTAGGTGGAGCTCCTGATAGATGTGCCTGAGGCTGATGTTATAAGAGTAGTCTGAATTCACTTCAACCCTGAAGGAAATAATAAATCTCCCCTGCATTTCCCCATTACGGTCTGGAGTGAAAGCAGGAAAGGTTAACAGTTTTCTTCTCACCGCCTTTCACTAGCCGATTTCCATGTTTGTTTTACCTGCCTTGTAAGGTTAATTATCCGTTTAACAATTTAGTTTTCCATGCTCCTGTTTGCTGTTGTTTTGCCTGTCTGAAAGTTTGTCTGCCTACCTGAGTTAGATTCCATGGTTTTTATTCTGTGTGAGTCTGAGTGGTGGTGTATGAGCCTATATTTTTTGGGCTTACAGTTTCTTTCTTAATAATAAATCTGTTTTTTTATTGGTGACATGGCATCCTTATTGGGTTTCCTGTAGTGCCACGGACACAGAACAACCACGCAAGTTATGTTCCATGCCTCATGGCCCCCCCACCCCCTGAAAACATGGACATAATTATGCTCAAAATATCAGGTATTACATGTCATTTATATCAATTTCCATGAAGACTAGCAATAATTTCAAATCTCTCTATTGACAACTAATAAGAATCTGGTAAATTAGTATGTAACCTGTGTGTGGCTTGGCTGGTGTGGCGATTGGTGCTGGTGTGGCATCAGTTTGCTTCTGAGGTAGTTGGTTCTGAGTGGGCGGAGTCTGCACAGGCGGTTGAGCCTCTGATCTGTCCACACTTTCAGTTTTCACCACGCTTGGCTCTTTAATTTCCCTGTTTAAGACCTACAGAGACCAAATGCATCAGGTAACTCGGATTTACAACACACTAAAATCAGAAGGCTGTGACACAGCCGTGTGTTTACACTATCTGGCAACAAAGCTCGTGTTGCTTGGTATGCTGTGAGCGTGACTGTCATTGCTTGTGGGTGTGCATGGTCCAGAGATATACTAGTAGCAGCTATAGATAAATTCTAAAGCTAATACGGTAAAAAAACAAATTAAACAAAGGAACATGGTTGTTTGATTTGAATGCAAGACTTCATGGATTAGCAGCACAAGCTAACCGTTCCACTATGTGTGCTCACCAGATGCACCAGATTTCCGGCACTTCCGGCCAAGTTTTATTTCTTTCTAAATAAATGTTGCAAAAGAAATTAAATATGATACGTCTGGTTATTTTTCTTTTCCTATGAAGGCCATTCTATCTTTTTTTTGTGTGTCAAACAGTACATGGGAACTATTTACAGCTAGAAACTAAACTTAGGACCATGTACACCATAAAACTGATATAAGGATATAATATAAGCCAGTTGTCTAAATTGGAAAACACATAAAAAAAAAAGTTTGCCTTTAGTTTTTCCCCATTTCCATATATTTCAAGTTTTAAAGCTCTTAGATTCACTGCACTGCTGAATGGCTTATTATTATATTTGCTTTCTGAATCTTTTTTTTTTTTTATCCACCTCATGCAGTAGGTTTTGAACCTCACATTACCTTTAGTGCGTGATTTGAAGCTGGCCTGGACATGGTCTTGCGTGCTCTGTGTACTGTCACACGTGGAGGCATATCCGTAGCAGTGCCATTTTTAGTCTCGTTTTCCAAGCACCCCTCAGCCAGATTGGGCCCTATGCTTGTACTAGTCCTTACAGCTCCCTGGCCCTGGATTAGGGATGTAGATGAAAGAGGGAGACTTTTAGCTGCATACCCAATGGGTGAAGTTCCCTTGGGAGACCAGTTAGTCCTATGTTGGGTGGCCGGCGAGTCGTCCTGGGCCGTAGGAAAAATATATCCATTACTGCCCATTGTGGAGCCATGAGGGGGATCAGCTTCTGAGAGTCCATTCTCAATGGCATGTGATGGGGTGGATGACCTTTGGACATCGATATCCTTCTGACCTTTGTCTGGTTCTGTGCTCTTAAAGGTTCCATTTAGCTCTTCTGTTGTTTTGAAAGGTTCTACTCGCCTGATTGAGGACTCCTCAACCCCTAATGGACAAAATGATATGATGTACAGTGTTAGAAAGCAAAAATATGGAATAAATATTTAATCAGATTATTAAGTTATAAAGATGCAATGCAATTAAAAATGAAATTACCCTTTTCTGCTTCGCTGTGTGAGTCTTTCATACTCTCAGGCTTCATTTGTTCTCTCGTCTCTGTGATCACTTGGACCAAACCAGCAGGCTGGAAAACAAAAAACCATAATTGGGCTAAAAATGGCACAAGACTGATAAAATACACTCAATTATCTTTAAAGAGAGGCCTATTGTATCCTCAATGTTTTGTAGGTCCTAATAGCCTACAGGGTATCAAATTTAGCAGTTATACCACATGGTGAGAATCAGGACAATTTGCTGCACATGCCGCAGTTTCAAAGAAAGATGCACAAAATAACATCCTCTCCCATGAAGAACAGTATGAACCACAACCAACTCTTTGATTAGCTCATCATATACATCTCAAAAAACATCTTATTTTGTCAGTCTGCATGAGATCGAGAAGGAGAAAAACAAGGAGTCGGGAGCTTATCCTTGGGGAATGCAGCTCAACAACACAACCGCACAACAGGGGCTTTGATTGGCTGGTGAAGACTCCATTGGAATAGGGAATCCTTTAACAGTTGGGTTATTAGGAAATATGCAGAGTGGAAATGATCCTGAGAGATTTGTTCTCAGCCCATGAGAGTTAATCAAGAGCATCATTTCCAATTCCATGCTACGTAGTGAGAGATTAAAAAAAAAACAAACAGAGAAAAAGATATTTTGCGTACACATATTTCCCTTGTGCTTCCTTCTGAAATTTGACCAAACAAAATAAAGACATGCTGCTAAAACCAGATCTCCTTAGACCCATCATTACCGCCTCTTAACCTTCCCTCGCTTTCTTCCTACCTTCCTCACTCTCTCGTTTTCTCTTCCTTTTTCTACTTGCCCCTGTTGCATTGAATAATTGTACTTGGCCTATGGCCCAGTTAGTGGTGTAGTGAGTCCCAGCTGCTCATCAGATCCCACAGTAAGCAAGTATGACATCTCCAAAACTGATTTGGTTCCTGCCCAAAGTCCTGAATGCACAAATGACAAAAGCAGCACCTTTTTACCCCCCCACTACATGCAACATGCAAGGCCTTTGACCAGAAAGTCTGACCAGTTTTCGTGGTCTGAATCAAGTCAGAAATCTTGTAAAGAAACAAGAACATCCTCGGTGTGAATATCTCTCGACAAAGACGAAAGAGCTACAGGGCAGACGTCGAGGATATGAACAAAGATCAGTGAACAAAGATCTAATTAACACAAAGAATGGCTTGCTGGGACACAGTGACGCTTGAACTTGCGTTTGCCCAAACAACTTTATAAAAGGAGGACATCTAATGCAAAAGAGGCAAAGCAATCTGGTGTGTCATGCCTCAAATATGATTCTGCCATAGCCGGTCTGCTCAACACAGAGCAGGGCTTGTTCCCTGTAGGATGGCAGTCAAAATGGCACGAGCATTTACTCTGAGTTCACTGATCAATCCAGGACCATTGAGCAAAGAAGAAACGCATGGACTCTGCAAGAGAAAAAACAGATTAGCACTATCAAGTTTAATAAAGAATCTAAAAAAAAAAAATCTAAAGAAAGCCTGATAAAACATTAAGCAAGTGCTAACTTGCAGTCTCTTGAGAAGGACAGAAGCAGGCAAGTAGCTCCATCTACAGAGACAACTGCAAAGCAACTAGAGTTATACTGTACAAGCTTTCATAGCACACGCTCATGCACTGACTCACTCACTTGCCAGCCTTCAACATCTACTGTAGTGATTTTCAGCAGCCATGCTCAAAAGGAAGGAGGTCAGAAGGTGTAGTAATTACAGCAAAATCCAGGCTCTTCCCCTTTCTGCCCCTCCCCCAGCCATGCCTTTGCTCCCCAGAAGCTCTTCATCTGATTGGCAGCCACGCTGGCTGCCTTCCACAGGACACAGAAAATGGCTGCCGTTCGTTGGAGCTGCTCTCTCAACAAAGGTCGGTCCTTCTTTCTGTTTCCCTCTCTCACCACAAGGGGAGCCACTTCATAATAAGAGTCCTCCCCCCCACACCTAGCCAACCCTGAGAGGTTCTGGCCCAGCAAAACCAAAAACAACAACGCGAGAAGCTGTCAGAGTGAACCGTGGGGCGTTTCTGCGCAAAGGCAGCAGGGTGCTGCTGCACTGACTCCAAAAGGAATCTCTCTTTCAGCAGGATCTCGCTTCCAGTGTGGTCCTGGTGTCACTTCCTAATTATTCGAGAGTGGTAAACATGGACACACCAATGATGTCCACAACAACTCAATGTTTTTTTTTTTTTTAAAAAGGTTGTATGTCTTGGTTTCATTTTGAGCCTAGATACTTCCTTCACCAAAACCCTAATGAATTAGCTTATATCAGGAAATTTATACATGAAAACAAATATATACATATACGTGGTGGGGAAAAAAAACCCAGCATTATTCCTCAAAACAATTCTATTCACATTGCCGAGGTTTAACGTTGGAAGGTGATGTCATGTCGTGTCATCCCTTCCAAGTCAGTCATGACTCCTGTCAGGAATTTTTATGGACAGGTGTGCACGAATTTGGAAAAATAACACTGTGTATTACTTCAATAAACTGACCTGGAGAAACAACCCTAGGCAACAGACTATAAATCGTGTCTGATGTGATATTTGAGTAAAGATTCCAGCATATCCAGTGGGAAAAGAGACTTTTCTTCAGGATTGTCTAGTAGAGTCCAAAAAAAGTTTTTTATAGTCTCTGGCCTAAAGAACTGTCTGAATTTAAAATGCAGAAGAATGAAATATAAATGATTTGTCAGGGAAGTGATGCTTTTGGGAGAATTAGAAAAAGGTCAGCATGGATAGCTATAAGGCTTCCAACAAAACCTCATAATAAAGGTAATAAATGAAGTTATATGTATCATGTGAACATTTAGAAATGGCTGACCCAGTGTGAATCTCTTACAAACATTACACTCACTTCCTCATTTGCTGAACCGCTTAATCCTATGAGGGTTTGCTACAGCCTATCTCAGCCGTCACTTGGTGAAAGCAGGGTGCATCCTGAACAGCTCGCAGGGCCAACACACGTGAAACAATACACACTCACACATATGGGCAATTTAGCCTAATTTGCATGTTTTTGGACTCTGGGAGGAAACTGGAGTACCTGGAGGAAACTCCACACAACAACGCCCTCTCCGAGTCCGCGACTCGAACCCAGGACCTTCTTGCTGTGAGGCGGACGTGATACCTACTATGCCACCATGCCTCCCATAATCACTGCAGACATTACTTAATCTTCTTTTCATAGACTGGCAGAGTAAACATTTGACAATACTGTTAAACTTGACTGACACTAAAACTTTTGCACATGCAGACTTCTAAAATAAACTTAATCTTAAAGGGAAAAAAAAATGCAATGACATGTTCATGTTCAAACAGTGAAACATGGGTCTTCAGACCAAACAAAGCACCAAACCAGCCATAACAAGAATTCTGTTTGGGTGAAACACCTCTATTGCCTGTAAACCAGTTACACACGACTGAAGGCATACAGCGTCAACAAAGGAACTGTTATGTGTAGAAATTAAGACTCTGACATGTAGTAGGTGGCAGCACCTTTATATTTCAGTCTCATGCTAACACTGATTTTTGGTCTGTTGTGCACAAACATCCTGCAACTTTATCCAGTGGTATTTCCGATATGACAGGCTCAAACTTGACCTTAACTCCTCACCAAGTTCCAGATAAGCACATTCCATATATTGTTTCTTTTGTCCCATTAGTGTAGCTCTAAAGGTGATTTCAACTCAGTTTCAAAGAGAATTCTGACAGCCTACATTAGGGATGAATGTTTCCCATTGTAGCATGATGGCTATAGTTTCATTTTTGGCAATTTTCTGCATTATATTTCATACATCACAAGTAAGAGAGAGAGAGAGAGAAACCCACATGACTGTTCTATCAATGTCTGAAAACCCATAGCCTTGAAGTACTGCTGTTCTTCTTCCCAAGCCCTCCCCCTACAGGCCAGAGACAGATCCTTTCCAATAGAGGACAGGAGAAGGAGGGAAGGGCCTCTGCTCCCAACCGCCATTTCGTAACCAGATTGTATACAGATACAAGAGGACATGGTGGATTGTTTTCAATGGCAGAAAGAATGTTCAAAATGAAAGATCATCCCATCAAATCAGATTCATTCCAAATGATGGCAAGAGTGGTTTTGGAAAAGGGGGAAATAACTAAATAAATAAATAAACAAAGATGGGTATATACATTTGTTAGCTATTCAGATTACCCCAATTGTACAGGTTAGGAACTAGTCTACATGTGGAAATACTTGAGATGTCCGTTCCTCCTCACCTGATGGATGAGTGAAATTACCATGCTGCTGCTCCAAAAAAAATGGCATAAAATAATACAGCTTAAGTTTCAATGCTGGGAGCATAAGCCAGTCTTTTCCCCACTCTTATGACAATGTAATTTAATATTTATTATTATTACTACTACTACTATTATCGGTACTGTATCTGTAATCTATATCAAAAAGATATTGTCCATAAATTCCCTTGAGTAATAAATTTGTCTAATTGTTCAAGTTGGGATTACGAAATATGTTTGTTCATTATTAACTGCACGAATGCTAATGAACAAGGCCAAAATGAAATACTAGTCTGATTAACTTCCTTAGCCCAGAGTAACACATCCACAAAAGAAATATAATTACAGATACAAATACAAGTAACATGCTAGGGTAGAATTTGCCACAATCACCTGACATCTATAAGACAATGTAAAATATCATCATGTTTATCATACTGGGAGATCCTGCTGTACATCCCCACAAATGATAAACAATGATGACTGAAGGCACTGCAAAGACTCATAGATCTTATGAGATACACAGAAACGTAGGTCAACATCAACATGCTGTCACATTTGCAATAAAGACATGCTTTCAATACTGATGCAAATAACCTTCACCACTACCCATGACACCTGGGCCTCTGCATTCTGTACCCATCTCAACGGTTCCTCCAGCACAGTGCAGGGCTCTCGGCAGACTAATCAGGAGAGTTTGAAGATCTGTTTCTTGTTGCTGAGCAGGCAGAAAGACGCCGTTTGCTTTGTCCTTTGCAAGCGGTTAAAAAAAAAACGACTCATAAAACCCACCACTTTATTCTGGCCTTGCTAGCTCAACAGGCCCAAACCTGCACAAATCAATTATCTTCCCGCAAACAGCTAGAATATCTGCAGCCATTTTCCTCTTATCCAACATTCTTGTGGCAATCATGTGTCATAAGGAGAAAAGAGAACACAGGAAATAGAACTTGCACGAGCGACAAACCCAAGACAGCATGCACTTTAATCAGAGAGCTTTTCCTCTTCCAAGACAGAGCTGAGGCCAGTTGACTTCTTTGACTCCTTTTTTTCCACACACAGAACCTAACAGCGCTCATTAAACCATACTTTGGTAATCCACCAGGTTCTTTTTCTGAAAGTTCCCAAACCACCAACATTCAAGCCACACCATCTGACTATTCATACAGCCCTGTACCAGAATTAAAGCCAACTTCATTTAGCTTCAAGCTCTGAGAGCCACTAGTGGTCTCTGCATCTGCATCAATCCATGGACCAGACCAGAGCATGACTCAATCTGAAAGCTGTCATAAGAGAGCTCCCCCTCCAGCAAACCCCTCTCAATGGTCTGAACATGAATGGAGGTATAAAAGACAGATGGTTGAAAATAGCTCAGCATAAAACCAACAAATACTCAGAGCGAGCAAGGATGGAGACTTGAGGTCTTGTTCCTTTGTTCAGGGTCCTCTTCCAGCAGCACCATACCTGCTTTCTACCGAGGGCCTCCATTTAGGATGAACGAGAGCTTCGAAGAGATTTGTCTCTCCCCCCCCACCTTCTCCTGCATGCAGACATTCACCCAGCTTGCTGGTCATGTGACCTAGCAGCTCCCTCTGTTGGCCAGCATTGCTAAAAGCTCCAACCGAGCATGCTCAGTCAGTTCGAATTTCAATGTTTCTTTAATTCTTCTAAAGGAAGTCACCAATGAAGGCAAGCTGCCATTTTGTTTTACTGGCAATATATATGTATATATATATATATAGCAGAGGAATGAAAAGGCTAAAGGAATGTGGTGTCCAACAGCAGCAAGCAGAACCAAGAGTGTGAGCTATCCTTAATCTCATCTGGTCTACCCAGAGGTCTTTATCTCTGCTGAGCCTGAGGAGGGCAGGGCTGTCACGAGAGAATTGTACTCAAGGCCAAAACAGAGAATGATTTGAACATTTACAACACTGAAAAATGGGAGACTGAATAACCCGACTAATCCAAACCTTTGGCTTCTACACTGTCGATAGGACTCCTTCTCTTGACAAGCATTAACTAAAAACATACCTCTGGATGGTATTAAACGATATGTGTGCCAAGATTATAAATATATTTAATTGAAAAAGTAAAAAAACAAAACAATACCCAAATGCATTTTCAAATCTTTGCATTTCTAATTATAGGGTTAAGTATTAACTACAAGGCGAACAGAGTAGTGGTTCTGGTTAGTTGAACTGGTACAATATGTCCTTCTAATTCTGTTTATACTACAAAATTAAAACAAAAATGCCCTTTCTTTCCAAAATCCAGAAAAAATTATTTATCAGCTATTCAATCATTTCAACTGCAGGCATTTATCAGCCTAGATCATTAATAGTCTACCAAATGCTTTGTTTTGTCCTACAGCACTTCACTAAATGACTAAGCTCACAATTGGAGCATGCTCAGGAGTCCCGTCCTCCCCCCCTTTCGCCATTTGGAATTCACGTCAAATTGCCAGACGAAGCGCTGCTCTGATTCAGAGCCACTAGTCTTCATGAGGTGTTTCATTACATGTAAAGCTCGGTGAAGCGCTACCCACGTCACTTTTCTTGATGTTGTTTTGTTGAAAGAGGAAAAAAAAAAAAAAGCTGAATCTTCAGCTCCATGCCTACCATTCCATGCACAAATCCTTCTGGTTGACTGGCTATACGGCAAGAAGCAGACACAGAGCCACAAAGGGATACGGCAGGGGAGAGCAACTGAGAGAGAACTAACAGGAAGAGGAGAAACGGCGCTCTTCTGCACCTAAGCCTTTTCCAATAAAGGAACCACAGCAAAGTAGCCATGTAGAGCATACAACAACCAACAGACCTGTCCAAGCGTGCAAAAGTAAGCTCTGATCTTCAATCCAGGAGGCTGCACAAGGCTAGAATAATAATCTACCATAATATAATCAGAAGCCATTAATCACTAGGACACACAAAAAAAAACCACATCTATCTTTAGTATATGGGTAATTTGTCCAAATCTCAAGCCATCCTTTGAACAAATTATCTATTTGTTTTAAGGAACCACAACAGCATTGTAAACAAGCCTTCTTTCAAGCTACGTCATTAGAAGCCTGCAGAGGGAAAACTGGTGCCAAAGAAATGGCACCTTTGTCTTCCTCATAGCTGCAAAAAATATGCAGCCATGCCTGGTAACCATCAGTAAGGGACTGAGCTACAGAGCTTACAATCTGACACCCGAACTCCACCTCTGCCTAACACAAGAAACCACCATGAATAAGCCTTGTTCCTTTTCTAGGAGGGTCACAGGAAGTACAAGAACAAGAACATCTGGTAGAGCCTGCAAAGAGCCTCTGTCCAACAACTGCTAGGAAGGCCTTGCGATCAGCTTCTGTACCCATGTACACAAACTGAAGAATCAGTCACCTGTAATCAAACAGAGATTCAAAAATCACAATGGAAATATAAGACATTGACAAAAAGCAACCTAAAGTAGACCTTGGCCTATTTTTGTTCGGGAATCAAATAAATGATCAGCCGTATATATCTGACAATGGCTTTCCGGAAAAAGAGGCAGCAAAACAGAGAAGCTAATAATCCTGCTTTTTTTATGTTGAGCCCTCCAGCAACATGGCAGTACCTGGCATAGCCTGTGGGTCTCCATTGATGGGGGAAGAGGAGGAAGAGGGCGAGAGGAAAGCTCCACTGACTAAAGTCTTGCTTCCCACACAAGCACCGTCCCTCCTCAGGTCACATGACCAACTCTCTGTAGAAAGCATTGACATGGCGCTCTCTGGGCATGCTCAGTTGGAGCTCTGCTGGTCTTCATGAAGAAGGAAGAGCAGGAAGGAAAAAAAATAAAAGAAACACACAACACTGCAGCCATTTTCATGGAATGGTGTGTGGGTCCAGTGGTGCTGAATTTGTGCTTGGACTTGGTGCACAGTAAAAAATGGTTTGTGAACATCTATTTTATGGCTAAAAGGAAAAGAAGCCCAGCATGCCAAATAAAGATTCAGGTCTGTGCTTAAGCATGAGGTAGTGCACTAACACCAGTGCAGGCTTCAAACCAAGTTCTGACTGTAAAATGCCGTTTTCATTTGGCAACGGTCAAACCATGATCTAACATAAAAGTAATATGCTTTATTTTCTAATGGATATGAGTGAACTGACCTAATTTCGTACAGGCCCAGTAGTTTTTTTAAAAAATAACTGTTTTTACTGTTATATTTTTCTAGGTAATTCATATACCTGTATGCTGCAGTCAAGCTGTGCATCACATTTCAATCTAGCTTATTTAAAATTAAATAAAATTAATCATTTTTAGACTTTAAGCCAGGTCAATGGTTCCCCAGAACTGGAGCTGATCATCTCTATATTCTATCAGGTTAAATTCAGCTTTTTTCTCCTTTAATTTTGGTATAAAATATATGCATTTTTACAAATAAGCACCAATAAACCCTTAGCTTTTTTGGTCAGCCATTTGCTTATTACCCAAGCTACGTTCAGCAGTGCAATTTATCAACTTCGAAGATCATCAAAACAAAATCTAGTTAAACAGAAACTTCCTTCCTCCTAGTTTCTGATTAATATGAACTACTACACTGGCTACTAAAGCCGCCTTCACACAGGAAGCAAACATGCAAAGTCAATAATCAACAGCGAAAAAAGTGAGAGGTGAAGCAAAGTGGGGGGGGGGGGGGGCACCCCCCGGGGAGAAATTTCATGAAAATAACTTTTTCAAAAGTATTTTAAAAACACAGCAGCCCCTGCTGTAATACAACACTTCCAAAAAATTTGAAATCCACTATCACAATATTGAACTAACCAATATATTAAGTGTGAGGTGCTAAAATGGCTGTAGTTCATTATATTGGCCAGTTTAACCAGACAGATCTAAACACTCTACACTTTACAATGCTTCCAGCTGTATAGCCCTGAATACAGATGAGTTAAAACATTTCAGAAATGTTTTCACTAAGAATTCACTTGGCTTATTTTTAATCATGCATGGTCTCATTTTTTTCCTAGTAAAATTTTTCCATGCTGCTTTTGCCTGTAAATGCAGTAACTTCTGGTATATTTCATGCAACAGCGCTTCTGAGAGAAGGCATGCACCTAAACTGCAAATATAAATATTTCACAATAAGCAAGCATCTGCATTGCACCTACAGCACATATTAAATAAACAGAAAGAACACTTGGAGAGTGCAAACCTCCACCAAGCACAGCAATCCCTCATATGAGCCAAAATGTCAAAAATTGTCCACTCTCACAATGTTAAAGGTCAAAATGTCCAGACTTTAACCTAGATCATCTCAAAAATCTAACAAAGTCTTTTTGTCCGAAGCCCCACCTCTCGTAGAAATTTCATGAAAATCCACATATAACTTTTTTCATACAAACCTAACCAAAAACGAAGAAATATAAATCAACCTTAAGTCGGTCCTACGTCCTTTATCCCCCTTTAACTATTTGATCAAATTTAACAAAGTTGCAAAATTTACAAAACTTACTGAATTAATTATCAATTATTTCCCCACCAACATCAGTGTTGCATAAATCAGTGGAGTCGTGGGGGCAAGTAGGTTAGGTTATAAATACTGAGACAGGTGCAGTGTCTTTCACTTGAAGTGCAATAATTTTTGGGGGGGATGGCCAGAATTGTTAAGGCTGTTACACACTTTGTAGCACGTCCAGACTTCTCATGGTACCTCTATTTGATATATACGTTATTATCTCGAGTGATGTAGCTGAGGTAGGAACTGCAAGAGCCAGAAATCTCACACCATAGTGACATTTTCTTGTTCTAATCAGTTTTTTATAATTAATGTCCCTGGAAATATAGTAGTGGAGTACTTTCTTTAAAAAAAGCAAATCAACATAAATCAATGTTTTAAAAAAGCTAAATGTCTGAAATAATCTAAAGCCTCCAATCAATCTCTCCACATTTTGGTGGTGTTGATGCTCTCATTGCATCTGCACTGTGCATTGCTGGATTGCTCTCTGAAACTTCCATTTGGTCTCCATAGGACTTTTGCTCCTCGGTTCTTCTGCAGATTAGACATTTTAGGTGGGCTAGGTGGCGTTCACTGCAAAGTAGCATGTTATATGTGGGGAAATTACTGGGCTGTATGCATTTTAATAGAAATGCAAACAGATTTTCAGCTTGAGGCTTAAAGCTTTGTGTAGCCTTGGCTCATCTGGGTACAATAGTAAGGAAGTCGCTTTTGTTTTGTTTTCAGAGTACCATGTTCACGCAGTCCGAACAGCCAGTGCTGCACCCATGTTACTTCAGTAAAAAGCATTATAATCATGTTTTTTTAGTTGTTTTTTTTTTTTTTATATATATATATATATTTTTGGAGCTTATTCCTGTTGAACCTCCTTATTTCCATGTTTATCAGCTTTGAGAAATCCTTAACCCTTACATAAATATGCTGTACAGTGTTCTGCCCCCCACCAATAAAAAATTATTTCGCTTATTCAACTGAATTGTGTTAAAAAAAGAAAGTTCAAGACTCCAATAAGCCACCATTTCAGACAAATCAATCAATATTTGTACCGTTGGCATAACTGTGCAATTTTCCTGAATATTTATCTGATTAATAGTTGCCAACAATCGTCTAAATCTACTAATAGCAGACAGAAGTGACTGAAATTGTGGAAAGAAGAAATTCCAAGCAATCAGACAGAACCCCAAACTAATAGCAATTAGAAATGACAACCTTTTCCTCTTGTTTTCCGATGGTTCACAAACGAGTTTCTCCAATTTAGATAGTCAAAGTTCTAGGAAAACTGTGGCATGAAACAAAATTAACTACCGCTCATGCAAATGAATGGCTTTCCGGATTCTCGTCCTTTCCCCTTTGGTGAAAAGGCTTTTGTGGCAGGGAAATTTTATTTGCATTTGGTCTCTCGTATTGCCTTAGTGAGCAAGTTTCTAGCATAAATATCATAACAGATTAAATGTAGATGATGGCACCTCTGCTTGATCATCATAAACAATGCCTTCTAAAAATAAATGTTTATGAACACTGCAATGATGCTACTTGCCTTACTTACATTGTAAGTAATCATGTATATTCTTTGTGCCAATCTCAATTTGGATTTGATGTTTATTGATCCAATCCACTGCCACCCTTGAGGCAATGAACCCCAGATATGTTGACCTCCACCACACAGTTCTCTTGTAAATACGAGAAAGAACAGGTCATGATCATGGCATGTTTTGCATAACCTAGCAACAGAAGCTTGCAGCAACTCGAGTCAGTTACTGTAAAGCTGGAAGGATCAGTATTGAGTATCACTTCTTACAAAAGGCTATGTTCTTTAGATCTTACATTGTAGGCCTTTGGAATTCTCAAACCTGGTTGGCCAGAAGATGCAGACTGATTTTCAATAACAGCAGCTCTGATTATTGTTATTCAAATGATATTTTTATTTTACTGCACTAATTCTAATGTTCATTGCACACACATGCTACCTAATCTAAAGCTAACAAGTGGATTAAAGCATGTTCTTATTACCTCTGCCAACAAGGTTGTGTTTTAGCCACGATTTGTGTTTGTTTGTTAGCAGGATTACAGAAAAATTTATTTGCAGATTTCCATGAAATTTCTAACTTTGAACAAGAAGACACTGTTAGACTTTGGAAATGATTTGTATCAAATTCTGCATTCAGGAACTTTTTATATGATTCTTTAACATTGTGAGATTGTATGCTTTTCGGAAGTGTAGTATTACAACAGGCCCAGCAGGAGGTGCCATGTACTTTTTGCTATTTGCAAAACGTCAAGCTGGCCTCACATGGGCTCAGTTCTGAAAAATGGGGCCGGTCAAATTCGGGATTCAGAATTTTTTAAAGGGTTCTTTAACATCATGAGATTCATTCATTTATTCATTTTTGAAGTTTTTATTTATATCAGGGTCTGCTTGGATTGACAGAGGTTTGCACTCTACTTGTGCTATTGTTTAATGGGAAAAAAAGTTGGCAAACCTTGCTTATTAGCAGTGTTTATTTACCATTTAAGGAAGGAGTCTCCAGTTTCAGTACTCATTAAGCTTTCCACCACAGAAGAGTCTTCAGGAAAGATGGCTTTGAATATTTCTGTCATGTTCTTTCAGTAAATTGATGGTTTAACAACAGGAAGGGCAAAGTTTTTACATCAGTGCTTAATGCACTGGGTTACTGATAAGAAGGTTGTAAATTTAAATCCCTGCACCACCAAGCTGCCAATCTTGGGCTATTCAGCAAGACCATTAACCCTGAACTGCTCAGGTTTGTCCCATCACAACCATAAAAATAACTCTAGCCAAATAAATTCAGCAAGATCATGCAACATGATATGTCTGCTTACAAGAAAAGAGCTACTTTAGACCAACAACTAGAAGCCAATGGTTCAGCAAGAAGCCAATGGTTGTCAAAAAGATGCACTTTGTGCATCACAAAGCATTAATCTCTTTACACTTGCTTTGAGTTTCTGAATGTAAACACTGTTTTATGAAATCATTGTGGTTCACCAATCCCAAGCATTTGGCCTGAATGAAGTATGACCAATCCATAACAAAAAAAA
>JAOUQZ010000019.1:3432537-3451214 GCA_028564935.1 Neosilurus hyrtlii
ACACACACACACACACACACACACACACACACACACACACACACACACACACACACACACACACACACAGAGTCAAATTCTATTAAAAAAGTGCCATTTTGTGCTTCAAAAAATTTTTTGTTTTTTTTGAAAGAGGATTCTAAATTTTCTAAAGAAATATTCTAAAGGATCAAATACTGCAGAAACACCATCCGAGTTTTACACAGCAATCACAGGATAAGGCCTCAACTGGGAATCCATGTTAAAACTCCATCAAATTAGCAAAATAAAATAAAATAAAATAAAAAATACAAATAAAACATTACTGTATATCCTGGATTCAGTGGATTCATGAACATTGGTGTTTCTTTCTAGCTAATGAAACATCTTCTGGTTTGTTTCCGAACACACCCTCAATATGCGAACTCATGATGCACCTGACTTATGAAATGGTGACGGGATAATATTATCTTTATTTATTTATTTATTTATTTAGTTATAAGATATTTCTTAAATATCTTACAGGGTCTGAATTATAAACTATAAATTGTAAAAGTAATAACATTTAATTCCAAACTTCTTTTAAAGCAATATTTAAATTTTTTAATTAACATTTTTCATTCATTGCATACTACATAACCAAATCTGAATATAATAATGACTAAAGGGGTAAGTAAAGTCTTCCTAAAATCATCACAAAGCAAAATATGCATACAGTCGACATGCAGCAGAGATGCCAACATCTCAAACCATTCAATCCTAGGATACCATTCACCTTCCAGTTCAGTCACAGAGGCGGCTCGCTGTTTCCTTCATTCATTCTTTCGTTTGATTTTTACTCAGATGTGCGCAAAGCAACTTGATTTCCATCTGCTCATGTATTAATAAATCAGACTTCAACCAAATCAAGTTATCTTGAAGAACAGCTAAACCCTATATACTGGTAGGAAATTTGTATCTTTCACACCCCATGTCGTTTCCCATTCATTGTATTCGCTTTCACTGGGTTTGTTTTGACTGCTGCTTTATTTGAAAATGGCTTTCAGGTGGCTCCTGAATTTCTGGTGCAGCAGGTCAAAAATCATTAAATCTACACCTAGACTTGTGCCAAACAAACAATAAATATTTTTAGGAAACAGTGTGGAAAATAATGGCGATAAACATTTAAACAAATTTCAGTGGGGATGAAGACATACAGCTATTATCCATTACCTATACCTAATGGAAGCTGGAGCCAGTCCTAATTTTTAAAAATTAAAATTAAAATTAAAATAATAATAATAAGCAGCACCCGGAAAGTGCAAACCACTGTTAAGCTGAATAAATAGCAGAAAGTACACAGCACCCTCTGTTTTGCCCACTGTAATACCAAACCTAAAAAAAAAAAATTGTTCTGTCTCACAATGTTAAAGAACATTTTAAAGAATTCATGGATAGAGAATTTGATCCAGATTATCTTTAAAAATTAAATGGAGTCTTCCTTGTTCCTTTTTAAGAACTCCTGCTAACAAACACACAAACAAAAGAAAAATAATAATTAGAAAATTATGATTTAAAAAAAATTATAAATAAAATAATAATTGCTGTTACCAAGCATGGTGCTAAAAAGCCTTGCAAAATTAACAAATTTCTAATAATATAAAGATTACATAGAACCTTCTTTTGAAATTGTAGCCCATGGCCTATTTACTTTGAATGAACTTGACTAGTGAGCATAGTGTAGAAACTAAAGAGTGAAAGGAAAGGAGGTACACGCGTCTCAGTACTCACGGAACTGAACTGCTCTCACACCTAACAGTTTATCTGTATGCTTCTTCCTCTGATAAATACTACCACTGTGTTTACTCAACCCAGAGCACCTTTCACCAATTTTTAATGGTCACACTTGCTGACAATGCAGTTTGGATTCAGGGTGAAAGGATGTACACATACAGTAGAATAGAAATGATATCTGGGTATAAAAAAAAGTGCACAATGGCCCTCCTTACCTGGTCATTTTGATAGAATAATATATATTATAAATATGGTGTTAATGTACAGCAATTACATCACTGAAAAATGCTTACAAATTCACTTTCAGTATATTCATGAGCTTTAGTAAAGGTTGTTGCTGTGGTAACAGGTAACCGTCACCAGGTATAGGCCTACCAATGGTTAAGTCATAGATGCTGGCACCTCTGATGCAGGGTTTAAATGTAATAAGAGTCAACTGTCTTCAATATTTATAATTAGAGGCTACATTAAATATACTGTATACTGGGGGGAAATATCGGTCACCACACAAATTTCAGAATCTGATCAGAATGCAAGCTTTAAAAAAAGCTGTATCTTTCAGAAAATGTGCTGATAAAAATCCAATCATATGCGACATTCGGCCGCAGACTGACACCACGAAGGCCTGAGGAAATGTTCACAGATCAACATTAGAGTGACCACAGTTCTTTCAAAGCTAGCTCTGATTTGACTCAGCCTGCGTTTTGGGACGAGCGTCGCAGAAGGCCAGCCTTGGCAAACAAACGTGTATATTGTTTGTCACTGCATCACAGATGCAGGTTCAACAACATGTAGTAGTTCAGGAGTGCTACCATGATTAGGCACTGACTGATCCAGAGACGTTTTTCTCCACACTTTGGAGCGAGGAATATTGTTTATATAAATCAAGTGGAAAAAAATGACAAGATCCCTTTTACTCGGTTTGGTCATATTTGGGCAGAACGGCAATGCCTGGAGTGTCCAGCAGGGGAAGTTGCAGTTTTACTGACAGGCATTTTCCAGTGTTGCCATCTACGTCATGCTGGTGTTGAAGCTAGAGTTGGTACTGCTGCAGCTTTCCTCATAGGTAGGAGGTGGTTCTGAGAATGACAGGGAAGATACAAGTAAGAACACACTTCTCTATAAAAACCCAAACATGCCTCATAGCTAGAGGGGCAGTTTAATGTTAATGCCATTCTACTTTTTATTCAGCGGTGTTCATTAATTTGGACGGTTGGAAAGATGTCTTCAGAAATACACAAAATCAATAGGAACTACTTTGGAAATCAGATATCCTGCTTTCTGTGATGTGCACATTTATGTTAAGTACCATTTGAGCAATAGATCGACCAGAAGAGGTTCGGTAATGTAATTTCTAAAGTTTTATTGGTTGATTCAATCAGGTCAAAGTATGTGTCTAATTTGTCCAGATCTTAATTAGCCTGAGACTAATGTTAACATGATGCCACTAGCACAAGATCAATACAGTTCAGTTACTATATTTTACCATATGAAAGTCTTAAGAACACATAAGTTACGGTTCCTCCACGCCAATTCCTTGTTCGTAAAATACAAGATATTGACTTAGTTATACCATCTCCCTGTGTAATGTCAGTCCTCCTTGAATAAGACCATGTGATGCACCAGTTTGACTTCTTTTTTAACGTCTTTCTCAATTAAAGGTCAGTAGAATACTGTCACTCACCATGTGGATACTCCCAGGTGCTGTACTCTGGAGGCAGAATGAGAGGACAGGTAGTGGGTACAGGTGTGGCATTACCGTCAGTGAAAAAGGGAATGGTTGCCCCCGTAGAGACACAGAAAAGAGGCGCCGAGCCCTCGGTTGACTGGCCTTGCTGACCCTGAGGGACAGCTTGGGCTGGAGTATGACTGAACGCCCCAGGGGACATGGCAATAGCCTGGCCTGAGTGGTCCTGCTGGGAGTGACTCTTGGTAGGAATTTCCTCACTGCTTAATGCTCCTGCACCCTGCACCTCTTCCTCGTCATCCTCGGCTGGGGGTGCGCTTGGTACTACTGGATCGGGGCTAAGATTCGGCATGGCAGCTATCATAGCTCCATGCTGAAGTGGGCTTGGTGCAGGCGGTCTTATTGGGGTCAAGTTGACAGCAATGTTTCCGATGTAGATGGGCAGAATGACTACTGTCTCAGGAGACTTTAATGAAACCTTGAATCGTGAAAGCACAAAAAACAAACAGTGAGTTATTGTGAAAGCTCTTGTTTGGTCAGACAGGAAGCAGAGCTGATTCCCAGACATGTGACTCAGTCTGAGCTGTCAAATTATTTTAAAGCCTTCTAGAAATATAAGACCGACTTTACAATCATACTACCTTGAGCATGAAATCATTATTCCTGAAGTTTACTAATTCATACTCCGGGAAATAGATAAGTCCATCCGTTCATTATTGACACTGATTATCTGTTATCGGGCCTCAGAGGAAGCTGGAGCCAATCAATCCCTGGCGGCATACACACTGAACAGGTCATAACACTGCAGGGCTGATACAGACACAGACACATTCACACCTAAGGGCAACTTGAAGTAGCCAGCTGACCTGATGTGCATGCCTTAGAACTATAGGAAGATGCCAGAGTACCCTGAGGAAACCAGTGCAAGCCTTACTGTATAAACTCCACAGTGTAAGGCTACAGTTAGCCACAAGGGTTGCAAACATAGAACCTTCAAGTTGTGATGCGATAGCGCCATGCCACCCTGTGAAATTTATATTTGCAATTTGAGGTAGACGATGCCCAAATTGCATATTCATGGAAAGATGCAATTCTCCAGGAAGAAGGCAAGATAGGTGAAATATATTTATAGTACTCTGACAAATAGGTTTTTGTAGGTGTCAGGAACGACTTGCTCCTACCTTGATAAAGTACTCGATGTCTATGAGGCTGCATCCAGCTAGGGCAGACTGAGGGAGTGGAGGAACGATGATCTGCTCCTTCCACTCTGCATGCTTCCCTGCTTTGACCCCTGCCCCCTCTACCTCCGCTATGGTCCTCAAATCGAACAGCGGCCGTTTCAACTTATAGGTCACTTTCTGCAAGGGAGCAAAAAAAAGCTCATTGGAAAAGAACCTGAAAAGAACCTTCACACAGATGTGTCTTGAGGAAACCCCTAAGATTCAACTGAAGTGAAATATCAGACAGCATGTTTGCCCACCTGTATGAGACTAGCCAGGACACAGCCGGTGTCTTTTCCTGATTTGTTATGGATCTCTGTGAAGAGTTTGATGATTTGGCCTGGAATGTATCCTCTCAGGTCACTGTGAGCCTTCAGCATGAGGGTCCCCGTCTTCACCAGGAAGTAGGTGAACTTCTTAGTTGTCATAGAACAACTTGGTTGCTAGCAGACAAAATAATGTTTAAGAGATTGTTATTGAGATTGTGACTCAAAGTAAAAAAAAAATAAATAATACTCTACACACTGGTGCCTATCTTAGCCAACACTGGGTGAAGGCAAGATACACCCTGAACAGCTCACCAGACCATCACAGGGCCAACACTCACACTCAGCCATTCACACTCATATGCACCTAGGGAACAGCCAAAAAGCCTAATGTGCATGTCTTTTGATTTTTTTTCCCCCAAAACCTAATTGACACTTTCACAAAAATGCTTCCTCACAATAAGGTATACTTACACTGATCAGCCAAAACATTAAAAACATTATGAGCAATGTGAATAACATTGAGTATTTTGTTGCAGTGGCACCTGCCAAAGCATGGGATGTATTACACGAAAAGTGAACAATCAGTTCTCAAAGCTGATGTAATGGAAGCAGGAAAAACAGACAAGCGTGACTTTGATAACATTGTGATGGCTAAATGACTGGGGGGGGGGGGGGGGTGTCCCTGGCATGCAGTGGAAAGTACCTTCCAAAGATGCTTCAAGTATAGACAACCAGTGAACTGGAAAGAGTATCATTGGTACCCAGTGCTAATGTAGCATGAACAGCTTGTTGAGTATAGGGCTGCCTACCCGCAGACCAGTCAGGTGGTGTTAATCTTATGGCTGATTGGTGTATCTTGTGATCACATGACATGATAAATCAGGTGATTTCTAAAGACAGTTGCTTGCACCTCAATGAATTTACTATAAACGTTTAACAGCAGTGGGGTCAATAACTTTGAAACCACTTCTTCAGTTCCAGATTATAGCACTGCAAAATGAAAAAAATATGATGGGGGTAAATACTTTTGCAAGCCACTACACACTTACTCATTTGCTGAACTGCTTAATCTTATTGGGGTCATGGGGAGGCTGGAGCCTATCTCACCCGACACTGGGTGAAGGCAGGGTGCACCATGAATAGCTCCCTAGGCCATCACAGGGCCAACACACACAATCATGCACACTTACACCTAAGGGCAATTTGGAACAGCCGATTAGCCTAACGTGTATGGTTTTAGGACCATGGGAGGAAACCGGAGCGCCTGGAGGAAACCCAAGCCACTATACTTAGAAATTTAACTTAAGAAATGAACATGTCCTGCCAGTTCTCTTAACTTACATAAAGAAGTGTTAAGACCTCTCACCTCTATATCAGGCACCTCATTGAGGTTCAAGGCATTGAGAAGGTAGAAGGCTCTCTGTGACTTGTAGTCCTTAGAAAAGCGTGGTGTGTCTATTACAGCCCTGATTCTGTACATGACTTTCCCGAACGGGCCCTCAAAAGAAGTGGGAGCGTGGGCTGAAAAGGGTACAGTTAATTAATATGGCACAGAAGTAATAATTAAAATAAAACACCAAATCAAATAGTTTTTCACTTTCTTCCCTGAAAGCACTAACACCACATGAATACAACACATACAGTCACTTAATACATCCAACTGTTGCCTGGGTGTCTTTAATAAATAAATAAATAAAACGTGTTTTACTGAAATGGTGGATGTAAAAGACTGTGGTCAGGCTGGGACTAAAGAGCCGAAGCTCTATATAGCGCTGTCACAGGATGAGATCCATGTGATTTAAAAGCTTTTTTCTCCACCATACTAAGACAGTGACTTGCAGGGGCTCATTTAGTAGGGCTAATAATGGAAGCAGATGACAGAGACAAACAGGAAGATGGGGAGGGGGAAAAAAAGCACAGAGCACCAAGATCCAATTGAAATGGTGAAGGATGCCATATTTAATCCTGGATTTTCTATTTGTCAGAGAGATTAAAGAGGTGTGTAATAGAAATGTGCATGGGTGTTCATTAAGCCTATAATATATAGATATATAAACATAGCTAGACAGACAGACAGACAGACAGATAGATAGATAGATAGATAGATAGATAGATAGATAGATACACACATTGTGTGCTAGTTTCAGAAGTGTTCGGAACAAACCAGGTCAGGTAAAGGAGTCGCTTTAGCAATTTATTATAAGCAAGCCAGGACGTGTTGCAATTTACATTAAGTCAGGCAAAACTTAGTCGGAGGACAGACAGTCGTAGGCCCGTTGCTCTACTGTCATACATAAATGACCATAACACTGAACATCCAGTCTCTTGTTTTCTTAAGAAATTTGATGTTTATACAAAGGATAACTACTAAAGAGGAGGCACTAGCCCTAAACCTAGCTATACACCTTTTTGAGGTATACCTGTCTTCTTCAGGTAAACCCATAGGGGCGTATAAAGACTGATAATGTATGTGTTCATTTATGTAGTTGTGATATCATTTAGTTTCATATTTAATTCATAATTGTCATTTTATTTCACATTGTAAGATTTTCACAAGAGTTGCCTCCATTCGGCGAGTTTCGGCCTCTGCCTCTATTCGTCGTTTTTCCGTTTTCTGCCTCCATTTGGCGGATCTCTTAATTCTTTGAGCCGAGTTTCTGTTTCTCCACCCTTAACTGCCCCTGAAGTGCCTCGGGAGTCATTAGAGTCTTGCGCAGAACTCTCTTGGGGAATCACTACAGTCTTGCGCCGATCCTCCTGTCAGCAAACCTTTTTTTGTTAAAGCTTTTTGTATTGCTTTCTTTATGTCTGCCTTCTTTTTTGAGAAACACTGTTTGTGACCCTAAAATCTGATTGCGAATATTTCGGGAAAACTTCGCTAAGTTTGTCAGTATTCACCGCTCAGTGAGATACTAGCCTAACCCTAACCTTAAAAACGGAGCCCCCAATGCCCATATTTTTATAAGGTATTACGGTAACTTAGAGAACAATGAAATCAATAACAACTTCTTCAAGAGCTGTTATCAGAAACTTCAAGTTCACTTTCAACAATTGGGTCGCAATTGTTTATAATGTCCCAAAAACTAATTTTTCCTCAAAGGGTTTTAGATTAGTGACAATTATACCAACACTCTGACAGCAGAGGGCATAACATGACATCAGTGGAAATGTTATCATCATGCAGAGCTGTGAAAACTTGTCTTGCTCTGATACTCTTCAGTGAAAAAAGCTGGGTGAGTAGTTAGTACATACAGGAAATGAGTTACCACTTAAAGCAGTCTGTGTTATCAGCCCATAATTCTATATGTACTAAATTACAACCTACAAAACCAAAGTAAGTGAATAAATTGGGTCATAGGTGAGATTAGGTTTGCCAGAACACGGTCACATAACCTTTCTGGGAAGCACTTGTAAACAAATTACACCCTCCACGTCAGCAGAGAAGCAATTAATCAAGGTCCAGCTGACTCACTGCCCACTAAAGTGTCAGCAAACACATAGCATCTAAAGGTTTCCAGGAATATTACGAATCAAATAAAAAGTGAAAAGCATATATTTGAAAATTTTATGCTAACTGTTGATAACATAAAACGTGCAATTAAAAAGTAGAATTTTTGATTTCATACTAGTAAACAAAAGTTGAAAATTAAATCTAAATGATTTGAAAAAATAGAATAAACAGCTGTAATACATTATCCTACTAAGGCCACATGAAGGCTGGAGCCTATCTCAGCCAACTCAAATGCAGGATACTCCCTAAACAGCTCACCAGACCATTGCAGAGCCAACACACACAAACACACCTACTGACATTCGAACCTAGGGGCAATTTGAAACAGCCAGTTAGCTTAATGTGCATGTCTTTGGACTGTAGGAGTAATCTGGAGTACCCAGAGGGAACCCACTCATGCATAAAGAGGACTCCTCACAGAAACGCCCTGACCGAGCCTGGGACCCAAACCCTGGACCTTCTAGCTGTGAGGCGGACGTGCTAACCACTACACCGCCCTGGACCATAATGCATGTTTGTATTAGGACTGGCCTCCTGCCAGTCGTTTTATAGATACGCCTCCAACATGAAACATTAAATATCAACTGATGATACACAAGATTACTTTTTTTAACAGTAATTGAGCTTTAAATTGTTTTTAAAGTACTTGGAGTTGGTGAAGCGGACATAAATGCAGAAAGTAAAACACTACTTTAATAAATAACAGAGACAAAAGCAAACTGAGAATAGAAACCAAAGCAAAAACAAAGTACATGACATGAAACTAGCAAGGCGAAGCAAGTAGCAAAAAAAAAGAAACCACAGACCAAGAGCCAAGAATCATAACACAGTGACATAAGAGAGTCCCCAGCAAAAAGCTGAAGAACAACAGAGTCCTTATATAGTGCATGCAGTTAGTGGAATGAAACGCAGGTGTGCTGATTACGTGACAAGAGTCATGTGTATGAAGTCATGTGACTGGGAGTGGTGAAGGGGTTGCTGGGAAATGTAGTGAGAGTCCAAAAGGCAGCAGAAACAGGCTGTAGCTGTGATCGCAGTATAAATACTTCCATGATATATACTATTTAACATATAATAACAATAATAATAATAATAAAAATAAATAATAATAACAATAATAAATAACATTTAATGTATCATATAATATAGTATATTTAGATTCCATATCAGTTCAGTGCTCTCTCTAATCATACTGTATTATATCATCTGTCTATATTGGATATACAATGGTACAGTTGCCCCACGGTACACTAATAGTACACTTTTACTCACTCACTTATCTCACTCATTTGCAGAACGGCTTAATCCTATTGGGGTTGCAGGGAGGCTGGAGCCTATCTCAGCCTACAGTGGGCAAAGGAGGATGCAACCTGAATGGCTCATCAGATCGTCGCAGGGTATTCACACACACACACACACACACACACACCTAGAGGCAATTTGAGTGGCCCATTAACCTAACATGCATGTCTTTGGAATGTAAAGGGAACCCAGAATACCCAGATTAAGGGCACGCAAGCACGGGAAGAACGTGCAAACTCCACACAGAAAAGCCCGTGCTCGCGACCTTCTTGCTGTAAACAAATGTGCTAACCGCTACGCCACGGTGCCACCCACCTATCCAAACTCCGTATGTAAATACGGGCTGTAAAAGTGAGGGGAAGCAACAATGACAGGCATGTTGTAGTACCAGGGAAATTTTCAGGACAATAAGAGATCATAATAAAAAATCATGCAAGGCAGGAGCCTTTTTATCATGCCTCAAAGACCGACAGTACATTAACATTTCAATTTCCAATTGCACGCACTACATTTAGCCACTTAGCGTTTTTTTTTTAGTTTTTTTAAATGCACCACCTATTCTCAAGAGAGTGCAGTGACCCTTAGAAGCTTCAGAATATACTCCGACTTATTAAACACGATGTAGCCGGAAGCAAAAGAATGGGATCTGTGCTACTATCCGACCATTAATGAATAACCTCAGACATGCTGACGCAGTAACTCGTCACAAAATCATTACCCAGGGCTTCAACTCATGTGTACTGTACATCCACTCAGGTCTATACACTCAGTAAAGGCTCTTATGGCTTATTCTCAACCTTTTTTAACTTAAGGAACACCACTCTGACTCACTCACTTGTTTGCCACTCAGGGTCACATGGAGGCTGGAGCCCTGAACAGCTCTGAACAGACCATCGCACAGTCAATGCACACAACCATTCACACTCACACGTAATACAGCATCTGAATATATATGCAGGGTGAATATAGCTAGTTAGCGAACAGTGGCAAAACACATTTGTCTCTATCTGATCTGGTTATGACTGGTGTTGTGATATTCAGACATAATTGCTCGTTATGATCATGCATCTTTATTGGGTGTTTTTACAAATAATTTATTAATAAGAACATTTAGATACATATATACAAGTAAATAAATAAATATCCTAACCATTAGGCAGTAGCTTGCCACTGCCTCTGCGGCCCACTAGAAGGCGCTCTGAGGCCCGCTAATGAGCCGCGGCCCACTTGGTTGAGAATGGCTGAGCTAATTAACACAAACGTAACTACTGTTTAATTCTTTTCAAGCATAATTAGCAAGAACAGTGTGACTCTTGGGCTTACTTGGAATGAGAAACTGAAAAGAGAAGCTGTGCTCTCCAGGTGGTAGAGTTCCTGTAAAAGAAGACAATAAGAATGGTAAGAACTGGGAAATCATGTGGAACTGGATTACTTGGATATAAATGTATTGAAATCTATTAATTTTAAAATATATACATCCCGGAACAATTTAGAAGTAACACAAAATCTAGTCCAACCCCAAAGTCTGAGGTTTATATGACTAGATTAAACAAACTGATAAAAAGTACAATGTTTTTAATGCTATTTGTAAGTATGTCCTTTAATGGAACACACACGCAAGTAAAACAATAGTTCATTTATCATCGTTATAAAATAAACAGAACAGTTTGTTTGCTTACACCACACATATTTATGTTCCGCAGTAAAGTTCCCTACAAGATAATCCGCCCAGCAGGTATGGCCTACTGAAACAGGGCCTGAGCAGTATTAACAGACACCCTTTGTAGAGGACAATAAAAGACCTTCCCAAATGCTCCAGATCCGTCACACATCACAACACCACAGATGCCGCAAGTCAGCCCCAAGGATGCTAGCAGGTGGCATGATGCAAGCTGGAATGTCAATTTGCCAAATTGCTGCAGCTGTAAATGTACATTTTTCCACAATAAGCTGCCAGAAAAGTCTGTTCCAACGTTTCATTTGCCACCATGTCCTCTGTCCCTACGAATCTCCGTGAACTGCGCACAGCACTTGCGGACCACATCCCACAAGCCTCACTCAATAATGTTATTCACTCTGGCTTACACACGCTACTGAAAGTAAAAGTCTGAACACTGACACCTGCTGTCTATCTCTGACTGCAGCTGGTTAACTGATATAAACATATAATACTAAATACACAACACTCATCTCACTCTTGCTCATTTGCTGAACCGCTTACTACTCTTAGGGTCTTGGGAAGGCTAGAGCTTATCTCAGCTGGCACTGGGTGAAAGCATGGCACACCCTGAACAGCTCGCCAGACCATCATAGGGCCAAAACACACAACCATTCACACTCACTTCTACGGCCAACTTGGAACAGCCGATTTGCCTAATGTGAATGTTTTTGGACAGTGTGAGGAAACTGGAGTACCAGGAGGAAACCCACGAAAGCATGGGGAGAACATGCAAACTCACCCGGGACTCGAACCAGGGACCTTCTTGCCCTGCCGCGGACATGTTAACCACTACGGCACCCAATTTCCCCCCGACACACACACACACACACACACACACACACACACACACACACACACACACACACACACACACACACATATATATTTTTCCCTAGTAATTATTCAGAGTAAATATCTTTCCTTTAATTTTTTTTTCTTTTAGTTTTATGTTTAGTGTTAATAAAAAAACTAAGTGCCTTATTACAATAATGTAATTACTATGTTATAAAAAGAGAAGTTTACAAAAAGAGACAATTAAGTTATAATATATTATGTAACATTACATTATTATATTTTAAAGGGCAAAATACTATTGTGGTTGAGAAAAAGAACAAAATGAACAAAGAATCTAAAGGGAGGACGATTGTTAATTTGGCTACTGTGGCGTAGCGGTTAAAACGTCTGCCTTACAGCAAGAAGACCCTGGGTTCAAGTCCCAGGCTTGGCAAGGCATTTCTGTGTGGAGTTTGCCTAATGTCTCATGCTCGAGTGGGTTTCCTCTGGGCACTCTGGTTTCCTCCCATAGTCCAAAAACATGCACATTAAGCTAGTTGGCTGTTTTAAATTGACTGTGAGTGTGAACTGGTGTGTGTGTGTATTTGTCCCTGCAATGGACTGGCGAAATGTTTAGCCCCACCTTCGCACTGTGTCGGCTGCAAGCCTAGTAGTATCAATCGGATTGGCAAGTGACCGAATGATAACATGGAGGAATTATGTTGTAGGTTTGACCTGTAATGTTCAAATAAAAAATACGTTCTAACAATTATTTGCATGTGTGTGTACTTCAAGGCATGTACCAGTCACACCTAGATATGCCCTTAACTTCAACAGCTTTTCATGTCACAGTAAAAAGATTATGAATACACGAGTTCAGGGAAACACACTTCTCAGAGGATGACTCACATTTTCGTCGAGCCCTACCGTGTTATTGTACACTTTCTCAGAGCTTTTAGAGAAGTAACAGAATATTGTAACTGACATCTTGGATGTGCATAAAAAGCCAGCTGTGCGGAGCAGCTTGGAAACTAAACACGATCACCGCTTGCAAATTATGGCATCAATCTCGTATTGTTTACACAGAGCTGTCTCACAGACAGGAAGAAGTCAGTTAGAGAATGAGAAGGAACGGATCTTGTCTGAAGTGCTCAGCGATGAAAGTACAGTTGCTGAAGTCAAAAAAAAAGAAAACAAGTTTTATTTTAAAATAAATATTTGGGAGTCATGTTGTATCTCAAGTTCATGAGAAGTTTAGATTGAAAGAAGATAACAGTACAATCAGGTGAACGTGTAAAAGGTGATGAAATACCCCAAGTATCAAAAATAAATGAGGCGCACTCGCATTTAGGGAACTCGGATCATCTGAACGTTTTTATTAAATTTAATTTCACAGTATTTAACCTTCTAGAAATCCGCTTTGTACAATACAGACAGTGTATTAGAGGATTTATCTACTGATTATACAGAAAATTACAGATCTCACTATCATTTCAATAAAAACAGTCAAGCTCATCAAAGAAGCTCATTTGTTAACCCCTCTGCCTATCTCAGCCAACACGGCAAAGGCAGGGTACACCCTGAACAGCTCGCCAGACCATTCCAGGGCCAACACACACACACACACACACACACAGAACCCATGCAGGCCCATCCAAGCCTGGGACTCAAAACCAGGAGATGTGAGATGGACGTGCTAGCCACTACACCACGGTGCCGCCCTCTTTGTTAAGTCATGTTTCAAAAAATAATTATAGAAAAGTCTCATCTCAGGGGCCTCCGAGTGGCGCATCGACAAGGTGTGTGGGGTACAACCTGAGCAGTTTACCAGACCATTACAGACCAATATAAATAGAAAAAATAATGAAATAAATTAATTTCTTCAAGAAAATGTGAAACTGATTGCATGCTGGTGCAAAAAACAAAATGGATGGATATATATTAGGTAAGTCTACGCTACGATAACCAAGTTTGAAGGTTCTTTGACAAATCATGACCAAACAGGAGCACTGTGATCCCAAAACTCCATTAATTTTCATGGGGCTAAAAATGAGTTGCAGTTAATGCGGGGAAAGCAAGAGAAAGAAAAGCGCAGGTCAAAGCTTATTTCCTGAATGTATTGGGTGACTTGGCCTGAAGTGTCATAACAAGTTTGATGGCTCTCTGATGAAGCTTGGCCATGCAGAAAGACTTTTATTTCATAGAGAGAGAGAGAGAGCGAGAGAGAGAGAAAATGAGACTATCATACTCTAATGATGCATTTAATTACATTTTTAATTACTCTGTGATGGTATTTCTGGTTTCATTTTATTTTTAATGTTAAAAGATATGTCATAGTTTATAGCATGAAGAAGAAAAAGCTTGGAAAAGAAGACGAAGCGATTGTTGGTGTCTCTATTATTGAGTGAATAGTGTAATCCATTTAGCCTGTTTCCTACTAATGTCGTAATTGACGGGAAACCACTGTTGTCTTTTTTTCTTCCAACTGTGCACATAAAACCATAAATGAGAAGGAATTAGGATGAATTAAAGTTCATTAAAATAGAAATTCAATTGGTAGGAAGTTAAGAGCGGGGAACCGAAGAAATGTTGGCCCACATATGCCACACTGGCCTGAGGAATCATTCCCGCTAGCTATTTGCTTTTGTTTGCGTACATTTTTTTTTAGCCGGTAATAAATAATGAGCATAGTGTTGAGAAAATGTGGCGTATTCGTATTGTCGCATAGCCACATAGTGTGGAATTACGCACAGAAAATGACCAATGACAAACAAAAACGTTGTGGTTCACTAGGGTAAAAGTAGGTTAAAGGGTACATCTGACGAATTTGTATTACTAGCTCTTTAAATCAAACACGTATGACATCAACGGTTTGGCCAGGCAAAATCAGTCCTTGTTTCTTGTCAAGTACATGTAGGCTTGAGCAGCGACATGTACAAAGTATATGGCCACACAAACAAGCGCAGAAATCACTGAAAACATAACGTAACTTCGGCACGGGCCGTACTCTAAAAACGTTTCCTTTCGGACGCAGTTCAGTAGTCCACAAACAGTTCAACCCGACCTGCTATCGGCGTGACCTCCAGACAGAACTACTTGGTATGAGGCCTGAGCTTTTACTTATAAAACCAGACGCTGTTCCCACAGAATTCCTTCATAAAATGTCAAAGGTCGACAATGGATGGGAGCAGCGCCTCACCAAAAGGAACCAGTACAAGATAAGAGCGTTTAGTATACGGCGAGTTTTATCACCTAAAATGTCGCTCGCTGCTTGTTTACTTGCGCTGGAAAACCCGACCCAACGAAGGGGGAAAATGGTTGTTCCGCATTGGTTCAGCCGCAGCTAGTAATCCATGGGATAAAATTGCCCAGTATAGTGCATGGTATGGTCATTCATGTTACAATAAGCTCCATATCACCTAAACTCATTACATTACAAAGTATCATGCTGTAAGGATGGCCAATACCGGTACTTTATAAGGGATTCCACTTGCTAGGACTATTAGTAAAGAGGAAGTGATTAAAGAAAATTTGCCAAATCATGCGAACTAATTACTAGAATAAAACTACAGGCCCCCAATGAAGGAATTACACCAACGTCTATCCAGCCATTATAAACAACAAGCGGACATTTTGCTGACTTTGAACTTTTGTCCATTTCATAATCTCCTCCCAAGTTGCTAATAACAAAATATGACATTGATGAGATATAGGCATGCGTAGGCAAAAAATAAATTAATAAAATTAAATAATAATAATAATACAAAAGCACAAACTGACAGAAAACAATACAGCTAAGCTATTGTGGCTGGTAATCATGATGAACTGTTATTAGAGTGTAATAATCAGGTAAAACCAGTCCTGCTCCTTTAAATCTCTACCTCCAGCACAACCGAAAGGATCTTTTATCAAAAATTTTTAAAGCACTGACGTCATTGCCTGTATTTTTCTGTCTGTCCTGTTATATGCCAGATCTCTATCATATTTTTGGTATGGTGAGCTGATAAGATCTTTAAAAACAAACCTATTAGGAAATAACTGTAAAAATGCGTCACCTGAAGCAAAGAGTAAAGATAATGGCACACACTCATCTCGGGTCGATCTGAAGTTTATTATATTCCGACGACAGCGTGTCCTGAAAGGATTAGTTCATCTTACATCAGAGCAAAATGTTCTCGATTTTGAAGTTAATAAACAGACAGAAGTTAAAAAATAGACAGAAACACAGCTTGTTACATTTACACTCCCACTCCCACCCAGGGGCAATCTGGAACAGCCAATTAGCCTAATGTAATGTCTTTGAACTGTAGGAGGAAACCCGAGTACCCAGAAGAAAACGCATACTCCAGACAGAAATGTCCACGAACTCGAACCCAGGATCTTCTTGTAGTGAAGTGGATGTGCTAACCACTACACCACAATGCCGCCCAAAATATCAACTGCCATTTATGTGGAAAATCCAAACACTTTAAGTGTTTTAATAAAGACCTTGCAAAACAAGAGTCAGAGCTAAAGAAAATCAATCAGGACAGTCTCTCACCTATTTAACCTTCTTGCCTGAGGTAAACTAAAAAGCAATCATTTGTTCATTGACCCATTCTCCTCCTTCCCTGAAAATTTCACGAAAATCTGTTTATAACGTTTTGCATAAAGCTAACAAACAGAAACACAAATGCTGGCAAAAACATAACCTCCTTGGTGGAGACAATAATAAGAGCAAGAAACGATCCTGCGCTTGGCAGTGCATCACCGATTCATAGAAAGTGGAAAAGTCCAAGATCAAGTGTTATACAGAAGAACAAATATGATTTCAAAAGAAATAAAAAATATGACAATGTTTATTGATAACATGGTGCCCATTAAGGGATCACTGACACTCATGTACAGGAGTAAGAAAATGGTTTCAGAAAGACACTGTGGCCAATTTCATTTTATTTCTAAGAGATAATGCTGTATTTAATGTGTATTTATTATACCAGGTGAGTGAATGGGCCCCTTTAATACACAGAGAAACAAAAGAAGGAAGGAAGGAAGGACAAGAGGAGTTAACGTGAGAACATTTTCAGCAACTTACAATTCATCCACAGGACTACAAATTCTATACGAAGAACTAAGAGGCCATAGGTGTGAGTGTAAATGGTTGTGCTGCCTTGCAATGGACTGGCGAGCTGTTCAGGGTATACCCCACCTTCGCTGCGAGTCAGCTGGGATAGGCTCCAGCCTCACCATGACCCTAGTAAGATTAAGCAGTTCGGCAAATGAATGAATTTCACACCATTTTCCTTATTGGTTACTATACTGAAAGCAGATTGGCTGTCTTTAAATCGTTTCCCATAGTTTGATTGGTTGCTTTTAAAATGCCTCACCAGCCATAACCTCACTGATTTGTCGGATAGCCTGCTCGACCTTAGGACTAATCTGATTGGTTGTCTGCTTTTGATTGTTTTTTTTCTGTTTCTGTTTTTATTTTTGTTATGATGGTATATTTTTAATCCTGAAAAAAAATGCAAAGCAGACAACCAATCAGATTACTGTCAAGCTGTTCAGTTGTGTACTCCACCTTCTTCAAAAGTCGGCTGAGATAGGCTCCAGCCTTGCCGCGATTAAGCAGTTTGTCAAATGAATTTCACACTTCATGTAAATCAAGTGAAGCATCAATAATTCAAGATGAAAGCTTGAGAAAAAAAAGAAAGCTAGCCAGCATTAAATATATATAAATGTCTCGCTTGGATGACTCAGTCGGCAGAACTGGTAAAAATTCTGGAGTTTCCTGTTCGATGATACGTACAGTCAAGTGCAAAAAAAAATACATGCAACACTCTTTTATCCTCTACCCTCCCACAGGTTACTTCAGAACCTACAGAGGTGACATGGAAGCAAATGAATCACCTGCTTCATGTACATAAAGAGTCCACAGACTTACAGGAAGGAAAACATGTCATCCTACTCATGGGTAATTTTTTCCAGACTACTAAACACACCTAATCTCTGCATGATATTCATTTAAACAAAATGCTTTATCTCACTCATACAGATTTTCTTTTCACAGCTGTGTTACATTTCATTCTTTGTAAGAAATCGATTCTTTTCTTTCCACGCCACCTACATCCAGTCTCAAGGGGAAATCAGTTCAGTGACTGATGAGTTCACAGCTTCAGATATACGACAGTGAAGAATGGAGGGTTCAAAAACAAACTTGGGCTAAAAAGTGCTGTGAACACACAAGCTGCTTACAACAGAATGCGTGAAATCCCTTGTTCAAACAACTCCTCTTTCTAAGTCACAACAGAGATGCGTTTTATACACCAAATTGGGGTAGTTTAAAACAACGAATCAAAAAAGTGCCACACCAGTAGTTTGTTTTCCATGCAAACCCCTTGTTTAACCATTACACTGTTATGAACATACCTAACAAACCCCCCCCCCCCACCTGCCTTTTTCT
>JAOUQZ010000019.1:3457205-3475959 GCA_028564935.1 Neosilurus hyrtlii
TGTGTGTGTGTGTGTGTGTGTGTGTGTGTATTTGTGTGTATTGGTTAATATGATATGAAATATTATCAATCCTTACTCTAGACTCCTATAGCTCAGTAACCTTTTCTCAGACAAACCCTGCAAGTTGTTGCTATAGAAACGAGAACGATTTTATCATGCACATTTATTTATACCTTACAGCAGTAACCTGCCCAGGCCATGTTGTTAAAATTCATTATAACATCAACTCAACACCATCTCATTAATCTGCATCAGCCATTCAATGGTTTATTGTCCGAGTTGTGCGGTAGACCCCGGAGGGTTGCCATTAGCCAAATTTCTGTAAGAAAATCCTAAACAAAAGGAGAGCAGTTGGAATCTCCCTGGCAACTGGCAGCCATTCTGCAGCCAATCAGATGTCTGTTGTAAAGCCACTTAGACAGAATTTGACCCCTGTGACTTCAACGCCATTCAACAATGAGTCAGCATGCAGGCGAGGCTAGATCTGGTGTAGGGTGATACGAATACCTCCTTGTTCACTGACTAGATGAGAAAAGTTTTCTAAAGGCAAACTCAATCAGGAGCTAGGGTATAAGTATAATATGGGTGGATCCAAAATTAAAAGGGAACATAGATGGCTCTGTCTTCAAGCCAAAAAAAAAAAACCACAATGGAAGCAGAGGTCCAATAAAACAATAAGAAAACTGTTCACCCTGTTCACTGTAAGTGAACATTGGTAAAAGAGATGTGTGGTGGGAAGAGGAAGAATCTTCCTTTACTCTCAACTGTTCTTACATCAACAGAAAGCATAAAAGTGCATCACTACCCATGTGTAGTGAGGCAATACGAAACTCGGTTTCATTCCAACACATTTCTTTTGTAAGCTGCAAATCCTGAAACAGCCAAATAGGAACTTCCCTACATTTGACTTTAAATTACAGATTCATCTCAGAACATTACTAAAAGTACATCACAAATAAAAATCTGTACCTCTTTTCAGACCTTTATTTTCCATTTCGAACACCACTGGATCACTAAAGTATGGTTTCTAATCCAATAAATAAATAAATAAATAAACTTTAGTAAACTGCTTTTCCACCTCCTTGTTTGGCTTCCTCATCCCATTTATTGTCTTTCCGCTCTCTGTGCCTTCTCTGCTCTGACTGAACACCTACAGCCTTCATGCTCGGAATGGAATGAGCAAGGATCGTGTTATGCTGCAGCGGGCATCTAACAGCTACTCAACACTGTAACAACATGTATGGGTCAAAAAACTGCAAGAAGCAAAATACCTCCCCTTTAATTATATTTATATTAGAGCTATTGTTACTAATCAACATAATCAATGAGGTCAACGCTGAAAATGTTTGTGTTTAGAGTTTGCATGTTCCCTCCATGCTTGAGTGGGTTCCCTTCAGGTACCCTGGTTTCCTCCCACAGGCTAATGCACATTAGGTCAACTGGCTACTTTAAATTGTCCCTAGCTGTGAATGTGAGTGTAAATGGATGTTTATTCTAGTGAATATGTTCTGCAGAGGGCATACATTGCAGCAAACCTTGAAACCTAATGAACCCTGTGGTATGCAATGCGATAGCTAGCCTAGATATGAATTTGCCTTCCTAAAACATTTAAATTTAAATGACAAATGCTTTTCCTTAATGCTATACGCACATGATGTTAGTAATGCCTCAGTTAGTTGGCTGGCGTTAGTCAACACTACAGTTAAAAAACTCCTCGGAAGAGTAAAAGTTTCCAAAGACCAACATAGTCAAAAAAATATTGGAATACTTTAGATCAGCTCAAAAATAAAAGCCATTAGCATACCACAGCAGCATTAGTACGACAAATGAGCAGCAAAACAGGCAACAAACAGGATGGAAAACCCCAAACCACCATACAGTTTCTCTTGCTGATTCATGTTTATTTAATTAAATTAGCATTTTTAATCTGTTGTCTACGTAAAAGTACTAGGGCCACCTATAAGCGTGCTTAAGGCCAAAATTTCTGAGAAAATATTTAAAATATTTCATTGAAAACGTTTAGCTTAATCTGTGTTTATTCTCAGCTGATTGTTTCCAAGTTATAATTTCCTGTACTTTGAGTATGTGCTATCAAACTACACTGAAATGAGAAAACAAGGTCTAAGTATCACTTTGCTTTGGACTAAGTAAACAGATGCCTAGCTGAAGAAGCATAAAATCCTAAAATAACAATAATAACAATTAATATCATAATGAATATAATAACAATAATAACAAGAAGAAGAAGAATAAGAAGAAGAAATGTGAGTGCAGACCTCCACCATGGTAGTGTGTTTTATATGGGTCATATTGACAGATGATGTAGAATTATGTCCCCTTGTGGCCTGTTCCACAATTATTTTTGAGCTCTGTATTTTTTTCTTGAGGCACATTCTGGGTGATTTCTCCTTGCCTTATCATGCAATGTTAAAGAAATATTCTTCAAAACTGTCCTGGATCTGGATCCGGTTCCAGATCATAACCAAAACATAATCAGTTATTCGTTGGCCAAGGACCCACATTTGGTTAAAATTTCACAGAAATCAGTCCTTTCGTTTTTGAGTTATTGTGGTCACAGGCACACAAACAGACAGGCACACATGACCAAACTTACTGGAAGCCATAACACTGATTTCTAGTATTTGAATGTGTGGTTCATGGTGAACTGTTCCAAACATGTAGTATTCCAAGAAACTAAGCCTGTGACAAAGGTTTGCCCCAGAGCAGGTTCAGATCCACTGAAACATTTAACAGATTGTATCACACCAGCTACAGACTTTCAGCTGAAATAGAGACGGAAGCTTCCCCCAAGGGACTTCCCTACTTTTGTCTCATAAACTACTGATTCTTGTGACTTAACACTGGCTTAGTAAATGTGTGGGGTTTTTTTTTCCTCATCACAAACAATAATTATCTGAACCATCATCAGAACTACCCAAGCAGCCTGACTAATCTAAATTATTTCCATTGTTGAAAAATCTGCCTTGCCATATTTAATCTTGCGGACAGCAGGATACTGCACTACCCAACAAGGAAGGTCCTTTAAGGTCACCAAACATTGGGAGGAATAATTGAGCTCACAGGGCTACACTGTCCCTATCTTTCAATGGGAAAACGTCTGATTATGCATTTCAGATTGAGGTTATTTTTGGAGTTAAGGACAACATAACCAACGGTAGTAAGAAAAATTACACAGAAGTGTAAGAATTTGTAAGATTAGTGGTTTTAAGTTTCTCTCTAGCATGTCTGCTCTTCTAAGGAAACATGGCATCAACCCAGTAGGGCAGAAACCCACAAAGTTCTTACCAAACCACCCGTGAGAACTTGATACAATTACAAAGAACCGCTTCAATGTGTCCATTGCTGAGAAATGATAGATATGAGATTTATTATAGGTTTAAAGCTCTCTTATATAGTACAGCAAACAGCCATCATTGGGTACAAGACAAGCATGAAGTGCTGTGCACTACCGGAGGGGGGGGGAAATACAAAAACCAGAAGCTGTGGTTTTAATCGGGGGGGTTGGAATCACAGAAGTTATGTGTTCCCTGTGATAGTTCACGCTGATGGAGAGCTCCTCCCCTCTCCCCCTGCACTAAACTAGATTACAGGAACTACTGCTTTTCACACAGCCATCAGACTCAAATGGAATCAGAGTTCAGCCAATGCATGAAAAATAAAGACAGATGAGAGACTTTAGAATCAGGAATGAATCTTTTCAAGTGGGGCAGAATTTACACTGTTTCATTTTCATAAACGACACATTACAAATGAAGTCATAGGATTTTAACTCACCGATTAACAGATACACAAAACATGCTGGTCACGATTTACTTTTATTTACAGTAATTGCTTTAGAATTGTTTTAGAAACAATTACATTTTTGTAGTAGCACAAACTAAAATTTTGATGTAGAAAAGTGTACTACATTTTTAATTTTTACAATTTTTTTATCATAAATAAGGCAAAACAGTGGGCATTTTTGTGTACATAAAACTATTAATAAATTTAAATTACTAAAAATATTATAAACAAAATGTACTACCATATAAATTCTTCAAAACAAACAAACACAACAAATAAAATCCATAGTAGCACCTCTGTGAGAGATCATTTTAACTGGACATAGAGATCCAAAGATGGCTAAAATGACCCGGGGACATATTCTCAGCCATTATGGTTCACAGATGCGTGAGACTGCTGTCCTTTGAAAGCTACTTAAAAACATTTTTAATTAAATATATAATGTATGTTTGTCATTGTGACCCAGAGCTATTTATAAGTTCATAGTTGCAAGTTAGATTTCTCATAATGATGCAGAATCTTCACAAAAGAATACCCTTATAATTCCAGTTCAGTTTCTTGATATTTTAGTGCTACAGGTTGTGTAAATTGGAATCTCAATTGATAAAACAGGACGACTGCTTTGGAATAATACAGTGGGAGTCATTCAGTGCACATTCTTGCATACAGATGCATTGTCTCATAAAGTTCTGTTACACCCTGATTACTTGCATCCATAATTATGTCCAAATAAAACCATGTACTGAAGATAGTGAGTCATCTTTGCTGGAATTATCATAGAACCATCATTAGAACATCAGTGTATTAAACAAACAAGGTGAATAAGTACACTAAACTAGGTTTACATGAATCAAATTCAAGAAATTCCACTCTCTAGCCTAAACTAGATAATGTAAGGTTTCCTCTTTTATCCATCCATCCATCCATCCATCAATTTTCATCCACTTATCCGAGGCCAGGTCGCGGAGGCAACAGGTCTAGGAGGGAAACCAAGGCATCCCTCTATCCAGCGAAACTCTCTAGCTCCTCCTGGCGGATCCTAAGGTGTTCCCAAGCCAGATGAGATATATAATGGCTCCAACAAGTTCTGGGTCCACCCCAGGTCCTCCTCCTGGTTGGACTTGCCCTGAATACCTCTAAAGGGAGGCGACCACGAGGCTTTCTAATCAGATGCCCGAACCACCGCAACTTGGTTCCTCTTTCATGGTTCTCCTAAATGTCTGAGGAAAGTTATTTTCTTTATATAATCAGTTCGGCTCTTAGAAAACCAAAACATGGGACTGGGCAGTACACCTGTCTGGTGTACTAGTTAATGAATATATTATTTGTCCACTCTTGTCCAAATAAATAATTTAGATAATGTTATTTTCAGCTTTTTTATTTTTGGCTTATCAACATGTAGAGAAATTTGTACAACGTAAAGAACATTGAAGCAATGGTGGTCCAGCCTCATTGAGACTTACTAAATTTCACCTAAAGTGAAATTTCATTCAAGGCTCAAAGCGACCTGGCTATTTTTACACAGAGTTCCATGTTTATTAGCTGTCTACGTTAAAACAGAATAGCTTTATCGCTGCATAAAGCCACTTCAAACACCATCAGCTGCAAGTGATACCTGAATGAAATAAAAAAAAGGCAATTATACAAGAGACCATATCAGAAAAAGATTTTTTATGCCACCATCAGCACATCTGCTAGTATTCAATCTTCCTTTACTCCATTGCTTTCACATTCTTTATCATAACAAAAAAAATGTGATGGTGGTCAGAAACTGGAAAATTATCTCACCTGACCACACAAAGTAATACAATAAACCTTTTTAAAAATTTGGTCAGGGTTCAGCAATTCTAGTTTTCAAACCATGAACCGCTTCAGCTCTTTGTAGCTCTTCTGTTGTTGTTCCAAAATTTGGTTGGAAGCTCATCAGAACAGAAACTAGCTCCAGGGCTAAAGCTCTGACCACTTTCAAACATCTTTCATTTAATTTACCTAAGTGAAGACTTGTTTGGGCTTTTTACACCCGAACCTCATGGCTTACCACAACCCAAATGTATCCCATTTTCTGTAGCATGAAGCAAATAGGAGTTTATCTCCTCGCTGGATGGGGCACTAGTTCATCACAGGTTACCTTCCCACTATATTTACTGGTACCCATTTACACTGCTGAGTGGACATAGTCCATCTTAGCATGGTGGGGGTCTAACACGGATTCAACCCACAACCTCTCGGTCAAGAACCCAGCAGTCTAACCACTACACCACCAAAATTATTTCCAAAGCTACTTGCCCAGATAAGCATAAGCTTATTTTTCCTCTGGGCTTATTTTCATTCACAAAAAGTTGAACTGTATATTCAGAGTTTATGACTCCATTCATAACATGAAGCTTTACCTAAAAAATCCAAATATTACCATTTAAATTGTTCTATTTATAACTATACACTCTTTCTTACTTATTTGCCACACTGATTAATCATTTTAGGGTTATGGGGAGGCTGGAGCTTGTCTCAGCCGACACTGGGCGAAGGCAGGGTACACCCTGGACAGCTAGCCAGACCATCTCAGGGCCAACACACGCAACCATTTACACAGACACTCACACCTAGGGGTATTTATAACAGCTAATTAGCCTGATGTGCATGTCTTTGGACTGTAGGAGGAAACCAGAGTACTCGGCGGAAACCCATCCAAGCACAGGGAGAACATGTAAACCACACACAGAAAAGCCTGAACCCAGGACTCCAACCCAGGACCTTTTTGCTATGAGGTGGGCATGCTAACCACTACGCCACCGTGCCGCCCTAGCAATAAACTGATTACAGAAATTTCTGTTGCCATTCAATCATATCCATTACCCAGAGCTTTCTAAGCATGGAACTGTAGGTAAGTGGACTCGCCACACCTTATCTTCTGGGCTGCTTTATCGTTTATTAGGGTCACAGGGAGGGTGGAACTCATCCCCAGCTCGTCAGACCATTGCAGGGCGCACACACACACACACACACACACACACACACACAACCATTTACATTTACACTGTTACAAATGTATTTGACTTCCCTCACCTATAAATATTTAAATCCCTTTGTCTACTTCCATTAATTGAGAAGTTGTGCTGGAAATTTTTCAAGCATCAATCACTCACTTTCATTTCAGTCATCATGTCAGGTGGGTAATTATTTTCAGACTATGACTAATTTTACGCATGTAAATGAGTCCCAGAACAGCTTGGAAAACAGCCCAGTTCTTTATCAACGAAAGTGTAATCACTCAGGTTGTGCAAGAGTTGTGGACAGAATATAAAACTGAGTAGATTTCGGTCAGAACTTATCTACCGCTCTAATCTGACTGAGGCGCGACAATTCTGTTTTTTGCACATCCATGCTATATCCTTGTAGCTCGGTTGCCTCCTTTTTCCCTGTGGGTTCTGTGTCCGGACCCAGAGTCATTTATAGGTACCATGCTGTGCTCTAACTTCCAGGTTCCTGCTTGCACCATATTTCACACTTCTTTGAGTGTGATCCAAAGTGTGTTACTGACCTTGAGGCGTAGCCTGAACTTCTAGTTGTACTGTACATATTTCCACTGTAAATTTCCCTCTGTTTAGATATTTGACCTGTTTAATATGCTGTACAGTCCACGTTACTGCATTGTCATTTTTGTTGGCCTTGATTTTTTATTTTATTTTTTTTGTCTGTACGTTTGGACTAGGTAGGAACTTACCCCACCTAGCACAAAAGACAGATCTTACTCATATTTCCTCTGGCTGTTACCTTCTGTCTCACGAGCATTAAAGGTCAATACTACTGGTAGACTTTGCATTCTCAGAAAAAAAACAAGCACTGAGGGAATGCATAAAGGAAGCCAGACATCTATCTATTAGTCACTGAGGATCTTTCACAGTTCACTGAAAAGAATGCAAACAATGGAAACATCGCCTTTCCATTTTCCAGCCTTAAGGGATTGCCGGTTGATTCACAAGTATTACAAGAAGGGTGCAAAAAGTATTGGTATGTACACTCACATACAATGAGATGCATTGATAAAAAAGTTTAGCACATGATTTTAACCAGTGCAATTACAATGGTATTATCTCATCACTCGCTCAATCATTTGCCAAATCAATTAATCCTATCAGGGTTGCGAGGAGGCTGGAGACTATCTCAGCCGATATTGGGCGAAGGTAGGGTACCCCGAGAACAGCTTGCCAAACCATTGCAGGGCAACACCAACACAACCTTTCACATACGCACTCACACCTAGAGGCAATTTGGAACAGCCAAATAGCCAAATGTGCATGTCTTTGAAGTGTGGGAGGAAACCGGAGTACCCAGAGGAAACCCACGCAAGCATGGGAAGAACGCAATCTAAAAACAGACCAACTGCCAACTACCAAACCCCAATCTGCAGCGAGTTTCCTTTCCTTCACCATGGCCTCATCAAATCACGTTTAGAAGAGTGCATCATGACTTGACTTGACCCTTCGACTTACAGGATCAGCTTCATAGAGGCTTGTTTCTGGAAACCCTAGAAAAATGAGTCACTGACCATCTTCATTTGAAGGAAGAAGCTAATTGGCCCAACAGAAAAGTATTTGGGAGATTACAAGTTAGTATTAGAGTCCCAAAGAAGCCATCTGTGCCTCTAAGTCCAAGGGTACAAATTGATTTCCGTAGCTATGAGAAATGGCACTACTCTGTCACAACAGCCAGTTTTGGGTGTTTGTGTGCTCAGGAGGGTTGAAGATACAAGCTGGCACAGTCTATAATGCAGTATAAGCAAGTGTTGCAAGTAATGCAAAGCAAAAAGGTTATGGGCTTCACCCTCCCCATAATGGTGGCTAGTGGGTGTGAATTGGGAAATTACCGAATTTGGCCTCCATTATTTCATTTTCTGAGCAATTAATCCTTTATTAGGGTTGTGTGGAGGCTGGAGCCTATCCCAGCCAAGAGGAAACTAGGGCACTTAGAGGAAACCCAAGCAATCACAAGGCAAAACATGCAAATGCCTCATAGAAATGCCTAGGCTCAAACACAGGACCTTCTTGCCATGAGCTGCAAGTGCTAACCACTACGCCACCGTGCCACCCTGGCCTCCTTCTTCACCATCCACTTAAATGTTCCTTAAATAATATGAAAAAATATGACAAAGGACCTTGTATGTCATTGTATTTGTACTTGTACAAACTTGAATGAAAAAAGTTTAGGCTTAGAATTCTTTAGGATTTTATTATGAAACCAGGTTGCAAGACACAGGTGAGACCTTCCAGATTTACTTACTGCTACAAATTTCAATTTGCTGATTCAAACCATATTAGTCCATCAACACTTTAAATGCTACTGTCTGGATTTTACTTAAATGAGTAACTGCCTCCTTATCAGCTCTGAGAGCAGCCCTTCACATGACTACTCACTCTCCAGTATGTTTCACTGGCTATACAGGCTATAACCTTGTCAGATCTGTGTGGCTGATGAAGAAAGCAAAGGGCCCTTTGTTCAGAGCACGTTTGTATCTGAGCGAGTACCTGCACCCAAACTCAGAATCATGGCTGGGGAATTCCCGTGCATCTGTTGTGGTCATGACTCGAGTGCTAGTGTCATGGCTACAGCATTCATCATGAACTACACAAAAGTTTCTTGTTTAAATGCCATTTTAATGTGTAGGGATTGTAAAAAATTCTAATTCCTTTTAAAATTACTTATTGTGACTATGTCAACTGTAAAAAGCACTATACAAATAAAACTGAATTAAATTAAAGTTTGTTGGGTTTTTTTTGTATTTTTTTAGATTTTTTTCCCCCATTTTCGACCCTAATTTTAGTCAAATCCAATTCCCACCTGACAAGTACTGCCTTCCCTATCACACGACCACCACCAACCAGGAAGAGGGGTAAGCATGCAAATGCCCCCTCCGTGACATGCAATGCTACCACCTGCCTCTTTTCGAACTGTTGCGCATGCATATTTGGGGGCGGCCTAACACATTCGAGGGGGAAAGCGCAATCCAGCCCCCTCATACGAATATGCCCATGATTGGCTGGTGATCGCTGTGAGTGACAGGGAAGTGAGTGTCCCTCCCGTGCGAGCTCGGCCAATTAGCTCCCATGGACTCCCGGTCACAGATGGCTGTGGAATCGACCTGGATTCGAACTCGTGATCTCCAAGTTGATAGTCGCGCACCTTGTCAATGTGCCACTCGGGAGCCCCAGCCCTATTTTTAACCTATTTTTTTTAATTTCAATTTCAGTTAGAACTACCTGTCAGCAACAGAAAGGCGGCAAGGTGGCATAGGGGCTAGCTTGTGTGGCAAAAAAGCAAGAAGGTCCTGAGTTTAAGTCACGGCTCGGCGAAGGTATTTCTGTGTGAAGTTTGCATGTTCTTCTGGTGCTTTCAAAGTTTTCTCCCACATTCCAAAGACATGCATATTAGGCTAATTGGCGGATCCAAATTGCCCCTAGGTGTGAATATAAATGTTTGTGTGTGTGTTGTCCCTGCAATAGTCTGGTGATATGTTCAGGGTGTACCCCAGCTTCGGCCAATGTCGACTGAGATAGCATGAAAGCTAAAGCTTTCGAACTTTATCCATTTGAGCTGGTTGTTTCAATAAGAAGGTGAGGAAGACAAAATAAGAGTGGACATACATAATAAGGAAAGCTGTTCAACTAAGTAACATCTACTTAGAAGTTGATGACAGACAGCATTGATTGTGTAGCATATAACTGAAAGCATTAAACTGGAAGAATGTCAACGGTGAGTGTGGTTGACCAAGGAATGTGTGACATTCCAGTCTTCGTCTCTTCTTTAGCATTCTCTGTCTAGTTCTCAGCCTTCATCTTCAAGAAAGATCAAACAGATATAAAAAATATGTACAACACGTACAATATCGTGAAGACCACGCACGAACGAAAGACAATGGTCTAGAAGTTCATTCTTGTTGTAGTCAATGCAGCACGTCAGACCAATTTCAGGGGTGATTGTCAGTTTCTTTATTCATAGTCTATATGGACATAAATTAGGTGGCATGGTGGCATAGCGGTTAGCACACTCGCCTTACAGCAACGACGTACTCTGGTTTCCTCCCACAGTCCAAAAACTTGCACAATTGGCTAACTGGCTGTTTCAGATTGCCCCTAGGTGTGAACGTGGATGTCTTGCAATGGACCGGCAAGCTGTTCAGGGTATATCTTGCCTTTGCCAGAGTCGGCTGAAATAGGCTCCAGCCTCTGTGCAACCTTAACAGGATTAAGCGGTTTGCCAAATGAATGAATGGACAAAGATAATTAGGCTATTCATATAACCAGCACTTTTCTTCTCTCTCCAACAACACCAGCTCAAGAAATAAATTAACTTTTTCAAATATGCCACAACTCCTGTTGCTTTAAATCCACTCTGGTAGCGTGACAAATTACAAGCACAGACTGCATCCTAAACCGCACACAGTAAGAATGAACCCTGGCCATTGTTTGTAGCTATTATTAGCCTCTAGCTATTATCTAACTGACTTTTTTAATGAATCAGTAAGTCACAGGGATGTGAAAACAATGATGGAACTGGGAAAAATATATTGCAAAACTGTTGAACACATCTGCTAATAATAGTGTACCAAATGCACTTAGTTTGTTATACTGTGAGATGAAATTACATTAGGCGAAAGAACAATGAATAAAATTCTGGATATCCCAAACAGAAACACACTGGTGTGGGTTTCCTCCCCCAGTCCAAAGACATTAGACTAACTGGCTACACAATTAATTTATTATTTGTCCACCAAAGCATTATGACTTGAGGACTTGTTTTTAAACAACTCAAATCCCTGAGTAGGGGTCTGTAAAGCGCACTCCTGAGTATATAATGGTTTGCCACCATAATCAGTGATAATATATAAGATATTCTGCAATATGCGTCACGACCCGGAAGCCGATGAGAAAACACTATGCCGGCACCATATTAGTAACCCCGTGGAGGCTGCGAACGTAGAGTAAATGTGCTGTAATCGGTTGTTCCAACCATGCGGAGAGGGTTCAAGATAAGCATTTTTTCCGTGTCCTGGCAATTATTAAAAGCCAGGGTTGAAGCATGCTGAAGAACGCTCCAGAAAAAGGCGAGATAAATGGTTCGGCAACATCTCCAGAGCAGATTTGGATGTAAAGATCCTCGTTCGCAGTCACCATTTTATTATAACCAGTGAGTGCACATGAAAAGCTAATATTTTGTGTCTTGTTTTGTTTATAATAATGAGAAAGCTACTCATTAGACAGAATTATATTGAAAGCAAAGCACAGACTGAGAGAAGGTATGTGTTGTTAGCTAGGGTAGAATCAACAAGTCAAGACCACACTGATTAAAGCCCCAACTGTTAGCATGTGCTTCTTTTCTACCAGCACATAATGTGCAGCCGTTTTATGTACTAATATTTTTTCACGAAGATTTCAGACTGCCCGGTGTTCAGTCTGCACTCGTTTGTGATACATATTTGTAAGGGTCAGTTCCGTCACACAAAGCTAATTTCTGAAGGTATCAGTGCTGTGCAGCGAGGGCAAGACTATCAAAGTAATAAGAGACAGCAATTGCGTCAGCCTGCATCCTTTGGCGTGGAAACTGTTTGCGTGGCCTCTAGTATGGGAACGTGCTGTTGTAACCGGGGCAACGCCTGGTCACCTGACCGTATTGAAGTCCACTTATTTATTATTGAGGGTTGTTTAATCCAAATATTAAATAGATTGCATTCATAAATATCCAAATATCTGTCCAGAAAAAATATCGAAAACACTATCCAGAGTGGATAATGCTCGAACAGGACATGGACAGGACACACATGGTTTGTTAGGGTCACTTGGACCAAGCTACGTCTTTATTATCACACTTTAAAATGGGAAAATAAACAATAAAAATCTCCTTTTAGTTTTCTTTTTTGTGTTTCTGTGTAGTATACACTGAAACTATAAATATGTATAAAAAGACACTGTTACCCACAGAGTTCTCATGCCGTGTACATGGAGCACACATGACCTGCCTCTGTAATGGTTAAAATAATACGCTGTAAAAATCTCAATTCAGTTTGCTTTTCTTTATGTTTCCTTGTAGTATACACTAAAACAACTAACTGCTTAACTACTCGCTGACATTTACCTTGCCATCACCAAATAACTGTTGATTGCAGTGAAAGTGTCCCTGGCTACAAATGCTTTATCAAAGTACGCACTATTTAGTAATATTAAAAAAAAAAACTCAAGTTGAATGGCGTGTTTTAACCTGTTCTGGGAACTAGAACTACAGCTGTTTCTCATCCTGACTAAGAAGAAAGGCATCAAAATGATAATGTATCAACCCACAGTCTCTGGGAGAAGATCACCAAGACAAAGCCATAGACAGTGAGAGTGAAAGAAAAGCAGTGTGTAGGAGCCTGGGCATTCTGCCAGGCCTGTGGCACCATGCTGAAATCCTCCACAGAGGGCAGCTGGTGGATTAGCAGAGCTGCCAGGAGGCACATTGCAGTAAAGTTAGTGTCAAAAAGTGCCAGCGCCTTTGGCATGAGTCTGTACAGACACCAAGATGATGCACAGATATGATGAATACTACAACACAAGTCGTCGGCTAGACTAAACAAGGAGAAGCTACAGAAGATTGTTACAAATTGTGTATCTGATGACCATATGACTGTAATCCAGTCAAGAAATCTAAAATTTCACCTTTAAATTTGGGATAATTTCCCCAAATAACTCACAAAAACACACCTCTGTAAAACTACCATCCTTCCTTTGTAACCTATATTGTTTTGTAATCACGTAATGCATTCATTAAAAAACTAACACAAGATCTTCAGTTGTTGTACTTAGCCAGCTAACTATCCTGCTAATGTAAGCACCTGGCTGTCTTTTTGTGTTTTTATTTTTTATTTTCTGTATTCAGTATTCAATATGGCCCATGCGATGGCGTAGCGAATAGCACGTCCACCCCACAGCAAGAAGGTTGCCGCCCAAAACACAACGTACCTATGTTCCCAGTAGTGTGTTTTCAGTAGCAGATCAAGTTGCATTAGCTCCCGCCTCCACGTTGACAATTAAGGGAGGAAGGGAGCTATGAAAATTTACTGTATGTCAATGTTTGCATGTGTCCATTCGTTAGGGACCGTGTTATGAATGTGATAACTTGAGAATGGCATGAGCTGTGCCATAGAAGCCTCCCACAAAGGTCTTGGATGAATTTTTATATGCGTAACCTTGACCTAATTAAGTCCCAGAGGTCAACTTAGGACATATATTCTTCTGAATTTGAGAACACCTGGGACTTGGACCACCAAATTTTGCATTTGGAAGCCTCCCATGAATGTCTTTGATGTCTTCGTATGGATAACCTTGACGAAATTCTCAAGATCCCAGTTCAGAAATTCTTATAATTATTTGAACTTTATGGAACTTTTTGCCATCTCCTGGTAAAACACTAGGTGAATGTCAGCCCTGTTGGAGGACCCAACCCAATAAAAAGGAAGAGCAATTCCTCCAACAACACCACAAAACACTAATAAGCAAGCAGCATTGAGAACCTTACGGTGATGTCTGACGGAGGTGAGGACACTTGTATAAAAGTTCCTGGATCTCTCTATTTTTGCTGAGTCATATTCAAACTGCTTGTGTGTTTTTCTTATCCCGAGCACTGTGTTCACTGCTTGGTGAACCAAAAAAAACGTTGGCGACCCGTGTTACAAACGTGTTCAAAATTTCTTTGCGACAAGAAAAAATGTTTGTGAACAACTTTGCAACCTCGTAGCATTAACCGCTCGATGAGATACTAGCATAAGCGATTCTCTACTGAACGTCCATACTTGGTGCAGTTCTGTCATCTTACTATGGTCAAGATCAACATGTCTTCATTCTCACCATCACATGAGGCTAAATAAACCCTCCAGAAATAGTCTTGTAAATATAAAGAGAAGCATCCCTACTAGTCTACCCATGATAAGCAATCACATCAAATTTCTCCGAGTCCAACTCAAACTGTCTCAAGCTGCAGCCAACATTATTATCTGACACAGGTGTATCACAGTACATGGATCTAGCCGTATATTGCTGAAGAGGAACACTGCTGAACAGACGTAGCTCAGCACTGCAAATAAATGTGATGACACCCTCGATCCATCATTCACTGCAGTGGTAGCTGACGCTCTGGGTAGCACTGCAGTGTGCTGCAAGGTGCAAATAGTATTTACACGCATATATAGCACCCTGCCATTGCCATAATACACATTTTTGTCACACTGTTTCTGGCAAGGGCAGCACCATGGCTTAGTGGTTAACATGTCAGCCTCATAGCAAGAAGGTCCTGGATTTGGTCAGGGTGTTTGTCTGTGGAGTTTGCATTTTCTCCCTGTGCTTGCATGGGTTTCCTCTGGGTACTCTGGTTTCCTTCTACAGTCAGAAATACAGTGAAGAAATACAATCTGGAAACATATTTAAAAATATGCAGTCCTCTTATAAATATTGTTTGAATGCCTAAACTATCATATAATGTGATCCCATTGCTGTCCGGCATCAGTATCAAGCTTAATAAAGTCCATCAAATCGATATTATCATCATAATCACAAAGACAAAACCATTTGCAATGCATATACTCAAATGAGGACACTATAATATACAAATCAGCAGAAAATGGGACAAGGAACTGATTTCCAGCATCACAGAGCTTAGGTACGGCTAAAGCACATGTCTGGCAACAGTAGAAATGGTGTCACCTTTCACGACCAAGCCTCCTGAGGCAGCAGCTAATGAAAAGAAGGGCTCAATTTAATAGACAACAATAGACAGTCCCATAGGCTTTCCACTCCTTACTTAACACTGTTTGCACTTGGATACTATTAAAAATTGCAGAGTAAACCCTCATCACATGCATCACATCTGATTATCCGCAGTACAAATACGAAGATTGACAAAAACATTGTTTATAAACATTTATTTGCTTACTTTGATGCCTTGATATCACGAAATTATGAATATATTTAAATTAAATAAGGGAGAATTTATTTTTCTTATATTCTCTTGGCTATGAGAGGCTCCAGCCTCCCCCTCACCCTAATAGAAGTAAGCAGATTGGCAAATAAGTTCAAGATCAAGTTTAAGTTCAAGAAGCTTTATTGACATTTCAACCACATATAGCTGACGCAGTACATAGTGAAACGAAACTAAGTTTCTCTGGGACCAGGTGCTACATAAACACTCCACAAGGATCAAATCAAAATTCATACAACAATAAATCGTGGAGCTCCGTGCAATCGAGCAGTATAAACCCAGGGTAAGCACTACTGCTACTGGTGGTAGTTTGACATTCTGTCACTGAAGATCTTTACTGTTTCAGTGACTGGCAGTAGGATATGAGGTCCAGCACGTTGAGTTAGTCGTGGCTCACCAATTAATGTCCTGGGTAACTGATCGGAAGGTTGGGGGTTTAAGCCACAGTACCACCAAGCTGCCACTGTTAGTTCCTCGAAGAATGCCCATAACCTTCACCGGCTGAGATGTAGAAAAAATTTTAAAATAAATAATGTAAGTTGCTCTGGATAGGGACATCTGCCAAATGCCAGAAATGAAAATGGAGAGGTTTCCCAACATTGATATTGAGAAGGTGTGCATCCAGGGGTTTATTATTTGTAGATATTTAGCAATTTGCAAGTATTTCTATGTATATTTTTCCTTTGGAAGGTGCAATTAGAAATAATACACTTTCATGAGGATGACCCATAAATATATATATATATATATATATATATATATATATATATATATACTCTGTGTGTGTGTGTGTGTGTGTGTGTGTGTGTGTGTGTGTGTTTTAGCATTCAGCACATTTAAACCCTGCCTTCGCCCAGGGTAGGCTGAACTAGGCATCCATCCTCCCTGCGACCCTAACCCTTGGTTTACATTGGAGTCATGATGTACACAATCTCCATCATTCAAAGGAATCATGGTGTTCCATGATTTATGATCGAGCTTGGAGCACAATCAGGCTATAAAAAGGGGGCAGGGGGCATCAAGATCTTTTATGCTCTGTTAAGGTCTGTTTTCTGCTACGATCCCTATGTGCTATCACAATTGGCTTCAAATAATACAGTAATCAACTGTAATGATCCTGCCAAAAGTTTTTACAGACAAAAATTTTGTCACAATCATCACGATTCCACCAAGTTCCATCAAGATCATCATGATTCCACCAAGTTTCCTCAGGATCAACACGATTTCACCAAGTTCCCTCAAGATCATAATGTTTCCACCACATTCCCTCAAGATCATCACGATCCCACCGAATTCCCGCAAGATCATCACGATCCCACTGAATTCCCTCAAGATCATCACGATCCCACTGAATTCCCTCAGGATCATCAGGATTCCACCAAGTTCCCTTAAAATCATCACGATCCCACAGAATTCCCGCATGATCTTCACAATCCCTCCGGGTTCCCTCAAGATCATCACGATTCCACCATGTTCCCTCAAGATCATCATGATTCCATCATGTTCCCTCAAGATCATCACGATTCTACCAAGTTCCCTCAAGATCATCACGATTCCATCAAGTTATTCAAGGTCATCACGATCCCACTAAGTTCACTCAATATCATCATGATCCCACTGAATTCCCTCAAGATCATCACGATCCCACCAAGTTCCCTCAAGATCATTACATTCCCACCTGGTTTCCTCAAGATCATCACAATTCCACTAAGTTCCCCAAAGATCATCACGATTCAATTCCACAACCTCCCAAGCTTATCACAATTCTCTCAAGTCATGGGGATTGTGGACTCGTGGCCACAATATTTCGACTTTTTTTTGCTAACAATCTTAAAGGTTCCTCCTTCTGTCATGCTATCATGTATGCCGTATAATTTATTGATAAAATGAGCTCAGAAATCATCTTCACCTGCAGTCAGTGTCACTATGTATGGACTACATGGATATATAGGATAATTGATAATTATGAACTGTGGTTTGGCATCAGAGCAAAAATTATTTTTGAATTACAGAGAATAACACCCCAGGATACAAGTGAATAAACTGGGGAAGATGATGATGATGATGATGATGATGAATACTACACAATACCGTTAGTGCTATAGCTATCAGTGTGTGTCTGGAGTTTTTGGTATTAAAGGCATTGTAATTACTGGTGTTTATTTGTCTGTAAGTTAGACTGTTAACAAAATTCCGACCACACTCGCGCACAGATTTTCACCAAACTTGGTGGGAGCACTACCCTACCTGAGTTTCAGAGAACATTCATTTTAGGAATGTCAAGGTCTGAGGTGAAGGTCAGAGCAAGGTCACAAAGTTTTCTAGGTAGAGCGCTTATAACTTTGAAATATTGTTACTGTGGAACACTAATAGGAAACCACATGGACTTTCAAATGATGACATTTATCCTTGAGTGTCTTTGAAGGTTAAAATCTTTAATGTGGGAGGTTTTTTTTTCATGGTCACACCCATGTACTATGGAACATATTGTAAGGTAAACAGATAGGTACATAAAACCAGTAGCTATATAGCGTCTATATGTTACATTATCCATGCTGCATGGCGGCAGTACCTTGTACTCTGTGGGTGCCGTTCTAGTTAAAATTTGCCACATATCACCATGACTGTAACCATTTTTGGTTAACAGATATTCAGTTTTTAGACTCGTATTTTTGAAGCTAAAAATTCAAGATTGTATTTCCCTACTTTAGCTTTAATATTTACAGTGCATATTATGCCACTGTAGAATTGTTTGGGTGGAGTTTGGTTTCATGGTAGTACATTAAGGAACTTTTAATTTGTACATCATGCATATTCATAGACTCTTCCAAATTTTATAAAAGAAAATTGAGTGGATAATGAAACATGAGTGTATACACACACACACACACACACACACACACACACACACACACACACACACACACACACACACACACAAACACACACA
>JAOUQZ010000019.1:3500295-3528642 GCA_028564935.1 Neosilurus hyrtlii
TATATATATATATATATATATATATATATATATATATATATATATATATACATACACACACACACACACACACACACTGTATATGTATATATACACACACACACTGAACAGCTCAACACACCATTGCAGGTCCAACACACAACTATACACCTTGGAAAAGTTAGTTAGCCTAATGTGCATGTCTTTGGACTGTGGGAAGAAACCAGAATACCTGGAGGAAACCCATGCAAACAGGGGGAGAACATGCGCCCAGTTTTACATTTACAAAGAAACACAGATAATTCTAATTAACTTTAAAGCACCATCATATTCTGCCCTATATAGTGTACAAAGGATTATATTACGCATTTACATTAAAATATTATTGATTTGAACTTGACATTTGTATGCAATTTAGCTGTGAAGACTTTGTACTGAAAGCATTACCAGAACGGATACAAGCCATCAAATTTAACAGGCAACTGAGGACTTATTACTTCCTCACCATATAGCAATAAAATCTCAGGGATATTTTGACTTTACAAATGATTGGAGACAATTGGTTCATTCATCTTCAGTATCCATATTGTCCTGTCTAGGGTAGAGCAGGGTCTGGAGTTTAGAGCAAGGAGAACTCAGTAAAATTGAAAGTCATAAGAAACACACACACACACATCGAGGGTTAATGAGTCCACCTACCAGCATGTCTGAAAGATGCAGGACAAATCACCTAAAGAAAAGCAAGAGCACTTAGACAGCGCAAGCTTCCACCAAGCCAAAAAAATTAAGTACACAGTACCCCAAATGCAGAATCGGGATCAGATCCAGATGAACCTCGGTCTGACATCAAAGTTTTTGTTCATTCATTCGCCGAAGCACTTAATCCTACAAGGGTTGCAGGTGGTACACCTTAAACAGCTTGCCAGTCCATCGCAGACTCACAGTGGAACAGCCTAAAGTGCATGTCTTAGGACTGTAGGAGGAAACCAGGGTACCCAGAAAAAACCCATGCAAGCATGGGGAGAACATACAGACTCCCACACAGAAACATCCTCACCAGGCCTGGGACTCGAACCCAGGACCTTCTTGCTGTGAAGTAGACATGATAACCAGTACGCCACAATACCGCTCTTTCTTTACATCCTGACGTCTCCTCTTTATTACCCCCAGGTGTATACAGAATACAAAAGTAAACTTCTATACTGTATATTCCATTATACAGACAAACAATTTATTTTTTCTGATGAAGCTCATTGTTGTATTACATGATTGTGGTTTAAAAAGAAATTATTTAAAGAGGGGAACTATGATATAGAGATTTATTTGGTCGAGGGGTTGTTATCCACCGAGACCAAAGAACGAGGCAGATATCCCCCAGAGAGACCAAGTAATTCTCATTATTATACTAAAGCTGAATTCTATAGTTGTGAATTATTATTTATTCAAAATATTTTCGAAGTGGACAGCCACGTTACTATGTTGCATGAGCCAACCATGCAATAATCAGTCAACTTATCTCATGGCAAAGGTGCAATAATTTGGCTCATAGAAGAATACCAATAAATATTTGATGGCTTCCAACCAATCAGAAACAAGAAAATACTTTAAATGAATAATAATAATTTAACAACATGAAACATTCTCTAGTGTTGTGTAATTTCACACATTAGCAGTCTCAAAACCAAAACTTTTGAGGAAACCAACAAAAATAAATAGTATTAATAATATTTTGTACGTGTATGCATGAATTTGTCTGCTGTTAAAGAGAAACCCCATGAGTTCAGCTTGCCAGACATCACACACAGACGTGTCCAAAATCCCATCCTGTTCAGGCAGAGAACAGAACAAGCCGTTGTTTTATAAACAGCTCAAACATGAGTACTGTTCATGAACCGGCCACCATGGTAGAACTCTGGTCAGTGAATCAGTAGCCTTCATTTGCCCAGCTGATCTCATAGTCTGGGTATCTTATCTTCAGTTTTTCAGTAGAGACGGCGTGATTGGCTCGTCCGAAGCCCTGAAACAGGAAATTCATGACTTTTATGACACAAACGGTTCTTAAATGACACAAACAAAATGTTGCACATGACTAAAGCCTGCACTGGAAGGTTTTCAAATATTGCTTACCATGGAATAGCCGTAGACATGGATCTTTTTGTCAGCGCTGTCATGTCTAATCCTTCCACCTCCTATACACTCACAGTCCACGCCACCTCCTCTCTCCAGCTCACCAGAAACCTTGTCATAGATATCGGCTGTGCAGGACACACGTATAGGAACACAAACACCAGTTGTGACGTTAGAAAATCTATGTTCATCCAGTTTCTGAACCTCTAAATCCTATAAGGGCCCAAAGGACGCTGGAGCCTATCTCAGCCGACACTGAGCGAAAGCTGAGTACACCTTGAACAGCTCACCAAGCCATCACAGGGCCAACACACACACACACAAAACCATTCACACTCACACCAAGGGGCAATTTGGAACAGCTAATTAGCCTAATGTGTATGTCTTTGGCCTGTGGGAGAAAACCAAAGTACACGGAGGAAACCCACACAACCACTACCATCATCACTACCACCATCCAGGTGAAATTTTATTTAACTTTATTAAAATGAATTAATAAAAAAAATAAATCATAAATGAAATAGAAATGATAAATCATGAATAAAACAAGGGCAGCGAATTTAAAAATAAATACAAAATTACCTAAAATATTATATATGGAATAACATCTATTTTATTCTTGTCCAATTATATGTAGTTAGTAAAAGAAATTTTAGCTAATCTCATAAACATTGTACTGTGTATAATTTGTATGTGACAAATAAAATTTGAATTTGAATTATATGATGCACATTATGCATTATGACCTCTAACCCGGAAGCAGCGTAGCAAATATCCACACAGGCTGATGGTGGCTACTGACATTCAACCGCAGATTAAACCAATAAATGTAAGCAAATGTGCATTAATAATTCGGTAAATATCTAAATCGTACTTGTTTTAATTATATTTGACCCTGGTAATATAATTAAATAATTAATTCGTTTGAGTACGAGGAATAATTTTGACCACCGGAAGTGGGGTAACCCAGTGTATATAGACCCATACACCCATTTATAATGCCTAATTTAGTAAATAGGAGGGATTTTGTTATAGGTTGGAGTCTATAATGTTGTTTCCTCCTGTATATATTAGTATAAACAATTATTCTTTTGCACAGAAAGCTGGTAGTAATCGTGCTCTAAGCGCTGTACCGTGATATTCAGCCCACCCGTAGCCGCGCACTATATCCACATAAGCCTCGTCGGTTTTACTGTGCACTCGTATAAGCACGTATTTAAACACGCCGTTCGGGTCAATATCAGCTTCAGGAATCTTCGACAGGAGTTCAGCAGACATTATGACTTAATATCTACAGTGATCCACTTCACATCCAGTAAAAGCGCCCGTTTTACTCTGGTATCACTCCTGCAGCTGTGGTATTGAGGGCGTTGGCGCATTACTGCCACCTATCGACCTGGAGGGTACACTGTACACACAGCACATCTACAGTGCTCAGTTTCTCTGCTTTTAGTTAGTACATTTGTGTTTTTTAAGGAACATGGACACTTTTATTTTCTTCCATGAACCCATTAAGGCATACACATTAAGATCATTCATTGATTTATCCTATTTTGGTCATGGTGGGGCTGGAGCCTATCTCAGCCGACTCCATGCCTAGGCAAGGAACACCCTGAACAGGTCTCCGATCCATTGTAGAACCAACACCCACACAACAAGCACACTTACACTCACATCTAGGGGCAATTTGGAAAAGCCAATTAGCCTAATGTGCATATCTTTGGAGTGTGGGAGGAAACCAGAGTACACTGAGGAGACTCAGGCGATTCACATTTCTTATTTTATTTTTATTTCTCAATGTTAAAAAGACAGTAAATATAAAATGAAATAAAAAAAAATTGATTCATTATAGTGGCTACTCGAGAGAGAAATGGAGGCCCAGCACTTCTCTGGGACTCTGAAGCAGACCGGCAGCTGAATCGAACTCGAGTGGGACTGATTTGCTTTGACTCTTCAAGTTTTGCTCGATCAGCTACAGACACAAACAGAAAGTTAAATGCAAAATAGAAATGAAACTCCAGGTTGTAAACAATCAATAAACAACATTATTATTATTATTATTATTATTATTACACACACACCTCAAAGGTCGAGAGTTCGAGCAGTTTGCTGATATCATCCTCAGGCTCGGGTAAAGCTTGGTTTATTGCTTTGGCTGCTTTAGAAACATCTGGATGGTAATGATTCTGCAGGGTCTAACAGAGTAAAACAAGAATCATCAGAAGAGGACACTCAACCAGTCAGAAAATATGAATTGCAGAAATCCCAAAATATTAAAAGGCATGAGTACACTGACAAAAAAATTTTAATGATGACAGACGGACAGGCTCACACAGGCACGGGCATACTGATGACTATATCCTCACGTATTATATGAACACCACCCATATTTCTGTATGTTAAATTGGTTGTCATGGAAACAAAAACTGCAGAAATCTTAGAACTACACTGCCTAATTAAAGTAACTATCAAGCTTGATATCGAAATCTGAAAGTTCTCACCTGGAAACAAACACCACCCATATTCTTACATAGTAAACTGATTGCCATGGAGACATTATCAAAATATGAATTGCTGAAATCCCAAGAATAATAAAAGGCCCAATTACACTGGCTAGTAGAAGCAACTGCCAAGTTTGATGAAGAAATCTCAAACGGTTGTGGAATTGATGGATATGCTGATGACTATTTCTGCAGGTATTTCACCAATTTACAGAACTATAAACAGTCTCAAGTCTAGAAGAAGCAATAATAATAATAATAATACAAGTTTATAATCATCATCATGAACACAGATATCCTAGAGGGGAAGCAGAGAATGTGGCTCAGAGTGAGCCACACAACACTATTCCAGCCAATCAGTAACAAGGGGAAGTTTGAGCTTTTGCACACCACAAACATATCCTGTTGCTGATCGGTTAGAGGGGAGTCGTAGCTGGTCACTGTTAGGGTCTTTCCTTTGGCAATACAGATCCTTGAATTTGCTGTGGGCGGAGCATCTGAAGGAGTAGTACATCAGCAATCTTTACATTTCAGAGGTGAGGGGCTCCTGAGGTGCATTACTATCAACCTGGGATCACAAGTTCGAATCCAGGTTGATGCCACAGACATCTGTGACCGAGGGTCCATGGGAGCTTAACTGGCTGAGAGAAATGACATATGCTCCCCATCACAGCGATCACCAGCCAATCCACGGGCATCTGTGAACTCATTTGTACAAAAGGGACGGATATCGCTTTTCTTCTGAGTGTGTTAGGCCACCTCAAAATGTGCACGCACAGCAAAGGAGGCAGGTGGCAGCATTGCATGTCACGGATGGGGCATGTGCATGCTTACTCCCCACTAGGGGGACACATTTCATTATAACTATGCCAAGTTACAATAATCTATTTGTGCCTGGCTGAGGTATCTCACACTTGATGAGTGCCCGTCTAGTTTTACTGGAATAGTTATTTGTACTGAACATCATGTTACGCTACCTCTTTTCAACCTCTTTTATGATACGTACCTTAATTTCCCACAGACTGCTCTCTAGAGCCTGGCACTTGGCCGGGTCCTCCTCCTCCATCACATATGGATCACTGCACATCTCTGAGGAAAAATAAAATGCACTTTTTATTAGCTTTCTATCTCACAAAAAACATTTCTGTCCTTTTTTCTCTTTTCAGTGTCAAAGTTAATGGTGATAACTCCATACCATCAGCCGCACTGGGTCTGTGGATGAGAACTCTGCATGACGGGTGTCTGCGAATCAGGTTACAAATAAAGGGCAGTACGATGAGCAAGCCGGTCGGGGGAGCTGTCAAGGCGAGCCGAGACAGTCGCTTGATAAATGCTGCTACAAGGTAAACTGGAAGATGGCTGAGGAAAACAAACGAGAAATTTACATGGATGAGTCTGGATTTCAGAGGATAAGGGCAGACAATGTGTAGAGGTTCACCTTGAGGAAAGGAAGATGTTGACGAGGTGGAAGAATCGCGCTCTGTACTTCACGTGGAATACAGAAGGGTCCAGAAGGTTGTACAGCTTCTTATAAAAATCAGGATATTCTCTGTTTTATAAATAAAGAGATCTGCTGAGCAACTTTGTGATACATTACTAAAGAAAAAAACATTTCTGATGGTACAGATTGCTGGTCCTTACAGGTTGTGCTCATGGATGAGGACGAAAAGGCCGTTTAGAGCCAGTAAACTAATGGCACCACCTGAAATTCAACACACAGGGGAACATGGTGAGGAAAAGTATATAGATTGTATGTGGGGAAAAAATAACATTACTACAATTTCATCCCGACAAGCCTGTTTCGTGGTTGCCCAGTCATCAGGGGATTTATTATTTATATCATAATAAATCCCCTGATGAGTGGGCAACCACGAAACAGGCTTGTCGGAATGAAATTGTAGTACTGTTATTTTTTCCCCACATGCAATATATTTAGCTCTACTTCGACGTATCGAGCCCTGTTTTACGGAAAATCGACTTAAGATCTTATATATATATATATATATATATATATATATAAACACACACACACATACATACACACACACAACAAAACACAGAAAATACCAATTTGTAGACAAGACTGTTATTACTATATATTGTTGATTGTTTACTTATTCTCATCAATTTGATCCAATATTACATGAAATAAATACTTGAAAAAGAAAGAAAGAAAGGAAGAAAAAGAAAGAAGGGAAGGAAGAAGAAAAGAAGGAAAGAAAGAAAGAAAGGAAGAAGGAAAGGAAAGAAAAGAAAGGAAGGAAGGAAGAAGGGAAGCAAAGAAAAGAAAGGAAGGAAAGATAAGGGAAATGTTTTTGGCAGGGAGGGATAAAGACAGAAAGTCAGCGAAGGATGGAAGCAGGAATGACGGACAGAAGGAGAGTAAGCTGAAGAAGAGAAAGAGAAAGAAAGCCTTGCACTGACAGCAAAATCAAAAAGTACATAAGAAAAAAAAAAAGAGGTGGATGAAAAGAAGAAAGGTTGGGTAAGGAGGAAAAAAATAAAGGAATGCAAGAAAAAAGAAGAGGAAGAAAAGAATTAATCCCAGAAAAGCATCAGCTCTTGGAATCACGAATGCTCAGACTCCATACACTGCTCGTTATGGTGCACATCCGTAATGACGTCGCCCTCACTGGCTGATCCGACTCACCCACGTCATATGCCGCAGTCAGGAAGTCGATAAGCAGTGTGGGGTCACTCATGTTGGGTAGAATTGACTCGTGCAGGATAACCAGCACCTTCTTATACATGCTCATGGGTAACTGCATAAAAAAAACAAGAATATCCAGGTTTAAGACCTTCATGTGCGGAATTCCAGCCTCAGGGAGAGTTCTGGGAGATTTACAGTCACCTTGTACTTCAGGAAGCTCAGCCACATCAACTCGAACGCTCGCTTGTGCTCCTGCGGGACGGAATCCGTTATTCAGATACGTCATCATTCAGTGTCACTCCAACATCATACACTCACCATTTCAGTCTTTACTCACTTTTATCTTCGACGCCTTCCAGTCCTCACACTTCGCTGTAAAGGGATTAATGATGTTAACGGTCATTAAAATAATCACCTTAATAAAGGACTGATAAAAGGACACACCCCCGGGACTCACCCTCCTGCTTGATCAGGAAGTTGGTGATTTCTGACGCCTGGTTCGGGACGCTGATGTTCGTAAGCAGCGTGAAAACATTGTGCTGGTACACGGACATGTCGGCCTGAAAACGTCATACAGATCAAATCAGAATTTCTTCTTCCTTATGCACCCTTCACATCACCGACTTCCTGCTGACAAACCTGCCAACTGCTCCCTCTACACACGGCAGGAGGAGCTCGACAGCAGCATGTATAAAGTTACAGTTCTACAGGATATGAAATCCACGACAGAGAAAGAGAGGAGAGGAAAGAAAAATGGAGCAGAAGGAGAAAAAGAACGAAAGTTAACTGATTTTTGAGAAAAGGAGGGGGAAGGAAAGAATGCCAGGAGGGAGGGAGGAAGGGAAAGAGGGATGAAAGGAAGAAAGAAGGAAAATGAGGGTGGAGAAAAAGAAGGAAAGAAAGAACAAAAGACGGAGGGGTAAAGAAAAGAGACAGACAGACATGGAAGGAAAGAAGGAAGGCAGAAAGAAGGAAAGAAAGAAGAACCAAAGAAAGGAGGGAAGAGAAGAAAAATTACTGAAGAAACAAAACAGAGAACAGCAGAGAAAGACAAGAAGAGAAAAGATCTGAAATATAAAACGAGGGAATGAGCACATCTTCAAAGTCTTTCAAGATTCCTCCCTCCATCTCCACACACACACCCGTTTGTTTCTGTCCATCACTCTCTGTACGTTGTCTCGTGCTGAATTCATGACATAGTAGCGGACATCATCCAATTCCAGGAACTCCTGAAACCTGGAGATGAGCAGAGCCATATCCTCCTTCTCTGAGAGCAGAGCCCACACCACTCCCTACATACACCCAAGGGGTGGGGGGGGGGGGGGGGGGGGGGGGGGGGGAGGGAGAGAGAGAGAGAGAGAGAGGAAGAGAGAGAGAGAGAGAGAGAGGAAGAGAGAGAGAGGAAGAGAGAGAAAGAGAGACAGCGAGAGAGAGAGAGAGAGGAAGAGAGAGAGAGAGACAGCAAGAGAGAGAGAGAGACAGCAAGAGAGAGAGAGAGACAGCAAGAGAGAGAGAGAGAGACAGCAAGAGAGATAGAGAGAGACAGCAAGAGAGAGAGAGAAAGCGAGGGAGAGAGAGAGAAAGAGAGTGAGGGGGGGAGAGAGAGAGGGACAAAGAGCGAGGAAGAGAGATAAAAAAGAGCGAGGGGGAGAAAGATGGAAAGAGAGCGAGGGGGAGAGAGATGGAAAGAGAGCGAGGGGGAGAAAGAGAAAGAGCGAGAGAGAGAAACAGAAAAAGAGAACGAGGGAGGGAGAGAAAGAGAGAGAAACAGAGAAAGAGAACGAGGGAGAGAGAAACAGAGAAAGAGAGAAACAGAGAGCGAGAGAGAGAGAGAGAGGTTATTGTTTTTACATCTCAATCTTACATCTGAAGTGACTGTGATAAGACCCTTAAAGCTGAGGTGAAGACAGTGTTACAGGTTTTCGGAGGTACTCACTGATATGAGCTCTCTGGGGAAACTATAATGTTGACTCCAGTCCTGTTTCAGGAGCGGATGCTTTCCCTCGACCGCCGCAATCTTCATAATGGCACAGAGTGCACTCTCCTACCGTAACAAACACACAGTCCCAAATGTTACCTTTACCTCAGGATACAGTGTGTAGAAGAGAAAGCAACTTGACATACTGTAGACCCTCATGAAGAGATTTATTTTGCAATAATAAACCAGCCGTACATTATTCTGTTTATTAGACGGCTAAATAATACTGAGGAACTAATGAACAGATTGCTGAATGCCATAACGGACCAATCAGAATCGAGTATTCAAATGAGCCGTGTAATGATAATAGCAATAAATACATTTTAAAAATAGTCTTCACAGGCTAAGCTTGTTCACCTTTACTTGGTAAGATTCATGACCCATGTTCTCCAGCAGGAGCTCCACACAGCTCTTATAACGGTGCCTTACAAATATCTGGTACTTCTCATGTGCATCCCGGTCACCTAGAAAGGTGGGAAAGGAAAAATTAAGTCACTAAATGTCCAGGTCAACGCGGGTCAAATAATCACTGAACATCTTACAAAAATATGTGTCCTCTTCCTTTATTCGCAAATCTTTTCTGACAACACTAGACAGCGACAAGCTAGTTTGCAGTCTTTCTTGAGTCATTAATAACCATGTGTTCACTTGAAATAGGTTGACGCCACCTAGTGGATGGCTGATGAATTACCATTCATGGTAATGACGCACGGAACGTACGATAATCATAAGCTTTGAAACTTATGAATCATTTCTAAATGTTTACATCATGTATATTCACATTATACATTAAATGGTGTGGCACTTTAAAATTTTTAATGCCATTTCTTGTCATATACCTACAAAACTGTCAGCAAAAGTAAACCATGTACACAACCAGCTTTTAGTCTCCAAGTAGGTGGACATAGAAATATAGTTTAATTCTTCTTGTTTATTAGATTTAATACGGAAAACAACTGCAATATGACAGTTCAGTCATCTATACTGTGCAAACCTGCAGTCAGACTATGCTCACAGCTTTCTATCTTTTTATAATCACAGTAGGACAAGTTTTAAATCAAATTTGTGAAAGTACCATCAAACCCTTCATAATTAACATAAACATGTTTTGGTGACTGCCTCACAGCAAGAAGGTTCAACCCCTGGGCTCTGACATTTCTCTGGGAGCTCAGGGTGCATGTTCTCCCTGTGCTTGCGTGGGTTTCCTCCCACAGTCCGAAGACATACAGGTTGTTCCAAACTGACCCTAGGTGTGAGTGTGAATGCTTGTGTGTGTGTTTACATTTGTCATTTGGCAGACGCCCTTATCCAGAATGACTTCCATTTATCATGGCTGTACATCTGAACCATTAAGGGTTAAGGGCCTTACTCAAGGGCCCCAATAGCGCCAACTTGGTGGTACCGAATTTGAACCCTCCACCTTCTGATCACTAAGCCAGAGCCGTAACCCCTGAGCCTCCACCGCTCTGTGTGTCCCAGCAATAGTCTGGGGAGCTGTTCTGGGTGTACCTTGCCTTCAGCCCAGTGTCGGCTGAGATAGGCAGCAGCCTCTCTGCGACCCGAGGAGAATTCAGCGGTTCGGCAAATGACTGAGATAAGAAGTTTTATTTTGAAATTTTGTTTAGAGATTTGTCCATATACCTACATAACAGCCACGCTAGTGAGTTTCCTATTTCCTAAGCACTTAGCTTACTCTTCTTTACCTTGGAGAACCTCTTCTTCTTTGGGCAGCTGCCCAACATACAGCGCTCCTCTCTCCAGTAACTCACAGAACACCTTCTGACAGGCGTCGATTGCACAAACGACTTCTTTCTCTTTTTCTGACTGAAAGAAAGACAGAAAGTGAGTCTGACCCAATAATCATACAGCACGGCTTACAAAACCAAGCTAACGTTACCTGTAAGTACTCCAGCAGGTCAAATATACTGTTAGCGTGTTTCCTGTTTTGCAATATCAGCCCTGTTTTGGTGTTTATCACTTGTTTATATGAATTCTGGCTGTTTTCTGTGTCGCTCTTCTTCACGTTGGGTTTCTTGGACGGCGCCATGTTGTTTGCTCTGTCGCTGAGAGAGAAGCACGCGCCGAGGCCCGGGGTGTAAATATCGCCCCCGTGCGGTCGGAGGATATGAAACAAACGCTGCCTTCAAGCTCTGACAGAAAAACTATACTTTATTTTTGGTGATTACTCATTTAATTAATTAGGTAAGTGGGAAAACTTTTTTCTATTTCTATAATTCTATTTATCAAAATATCTCCACAACAAGCAAAAGTACAGTTTCGACCAATTAACTAATTTGTGTAGATATATGCTTGTTAGCTACTTTAGCTAAGGCTATAAACATCCGGGTCAAAGGTCAGGTCACTCATTTGCCAAACCGTTTACTCCTATTAAGGTCGTGGGGAGGCTGGAGCCTCTCAACCAACACTGACACACACAACCATTCAGTCCTATATATCTAGGTATCATTTGGAACAGACACAATTTCCTCCGGGATCAATAAAAGTATTCAGACAGTAAGCCCAATGTGCGTGTATATGGACTGTGGAAGGAAACCGGAGTACCCAGAGGAAACCTACGCAAGCATTGGGAGAACATGCAAACTCCACACAGAAACGCCCGGGCCGAGCCCGGAACTCGGACCCAGGACCTTTTTGCCGTGAGGCGGACTTGCTAACCACTGTGCCTTCGTGCCACCCAGTCAGTACAGCATAATGGTGTCAGAAACCACACAAGCAGGTCTTTTTGGGATCGCTGTGAGAAGTCAGTAGTTTTGGGGCGAAAGATGCTACAGTTAATTCTGCTGTAAATTATATGAAGTCTTAAAATATTCCTTGGCTTTTAACGCACTGAGGATTCTTCTTTTTATTATTGTTATGGGAGTATTGTTTCCGTTATTTTTAATACCTCTTAACTTATTTATTTATGTTTCAGTGGGTTGGTAATTTTTTTACCTTACAGAACACTTTAGGCATTTTTTTCTGTTAAATGTGGTTCATAAATAATTTTGAGTTGATGATACATGATGTACATTAACCCTGTCGGCACCACTGCATAACTTAAATAAGCAAAAATCCTGGATGGTTGTCTGTAATTTGGTGTAAAGATGCAAGTCACCAAGATCAAACTATAAATGTAATATTTGATATATACATTTAATAACAGACATAACATCATGGAATAATAACAATAATACCAAAACAATTCCTGCAAATCAAATAAAATGCACATTTGTAAAAGTGCTATATTCAAAACACTAAAAAAAGAAAGGAAAAAAAAAAATTCTTGTCTCAGTCTGAAGCACTTCCATCTTCATCTTCATCCTGGAACAAAAAAAAGGAAAGAATATTCTTGTTTACAAAAAATAGGTTTGATGGTAATTTTAGTCACACTTCAAATCACACATTCATAAAGGTCAGTTTGCATAAAGTTTTCATCCCTGATTATTTCTGTGCAAGTCAGTCACAGCTTTACCAACTTATATACAAAAAATAAAAAAATTAAATTAAACAAACACACAAATAAATAAATAAAATTTCTAGAAAAGTAAAATTTTAATTCTGCCGCCTCCTGAGATGAAGAGAATACATATATACATGTTCTTTTGTGTTACGGGTCTGTAAACATATGCGCTCTCAAATGATAACTTTTATAACTTTGGAAAGAAAGGGGGTTGGAGATGGAGGTGGGGTGGACCGCACAAATGCCTGTGAATGAGCAGTATCTATGGAGACAATAACGAAAAATGCTTATCACGATATTTTCTGGCATTTTCATGATAAAATATCAATATATATTCGATATTTAAGCGCCCCTATACATGACATCAAGAAAATATATGGGTATTTACACACCTTGCACTCTTGCTTGCCAGTTGCTGTGGCGGTGAAGTCGTGAATAGGGAGCGTACTCATCCAGCTGATCATAGACTTCTCCTGACACTCCGTCTCCACTATACTCGGGTAAATGTGCGCTTCCTTAAAGGCAGCTATAGCGTCCTCTTCTTGCTTCCACTCCAGGGCCTCATGAAGGCCGTCTCCTCCGAAACGCTTGTTGTAACGGTCAAAGTGCACGCACTCCAACACCAAGCCGAGTCCTGGAGCCTTGGGCACATCGACCTTCTCTTCACCCCAGCTCCTTTCGATGATCTCTTCTTGGGCGTACCCCTTCACTACGGCGATCACTAATCCAATCATCTTCCGGATCTGGTGCATCATGAAGCTCTGGCCTCGTACTGTAATCACAGCAAACTCCGCCCCCTGCCTGACGAAGGGTTCTCCGCAGGACATGTGCGTGATATATCGTTTGGCGCTCGGGTCCCGGGGGCCCTTCTGTGACGTGAAGTTGTGGAAATTATGGGTGCCTTTATAGAGCGCAAAAAGCTTGTTAGCCCTCTGAAGTGTCTCTGTGTCCAAGCGGAAAGACGTGTCTTCTTGGTCAGTGTCTTTTTGGGAAAACGCTATAGTGGGAAGCATGTAAAAGTAAGTTCTGGCGTCACAGTTGTTTTTGGAGTTGAAGCCACCCGTGACTCTCTTCAAACCTGTCAAAGGAGACTTTTTATGAAATCAAATATAATGGCACAAACAAACAAATAAATAAAATCTATATATCTGAAGATCAGTCTGACCTAAAACTCTAATCTGGGCTGGTAGGTGGGTGTTAATCTTTTCCAGAATGTTCTCAATCAACCACAGCTTCAGAGACACGACCTGGCCGGCTGCAGAAACCCCCTGTAAAATGTACACATCGATCCATTAATTATGTTCAATTATGCAAATACAAGTTATTCATACTGAAGAGCTTTAGACTCCAGCAGAAAGCCAAATAAACATCTCACACAAAGCTCCACCATGTTTAATCCACCCATCATGATACATCAAGTATCAGAAGAAATGTCTGGCCAAAAAAAGTCGCACACAAATATGTTGTTGTTCCTCATTTATCCTTGCTTAGAGCACATAATCTCCATGCCATCGTTTTAACAAACTTAAGCAACATAACATTTATTTCCATCCAGTGTCGGGTTCATTTCTCACTGTCGTCGTGAACTGATGAGGAAAAACTGAACCACTCCATAGTTTTCTCCAGCACATCCCGAAAACTTTCAATAGGGTTAAGGTCAGGACTCTGGGGTGACGATACATATGCGAAAATGAACCGCTCCCTAAACCGCTCTCATTATTTGAGTCCCCATTTTACATCTGTGCCATCAGGGAAGAAAAAGTCCACTGATGTGAAAACCTGCTCGTTCAGTGCATACAAATCATCAGCTGACTTCATTTTATTGTCACATTAATGTCGCTGAGCCTCGACCCGACCAACTGCAGCAACAACGCCATGGAGATTACACGCTGTGGTCAAGGCATCACCCCATTAGTACTACACAGTAAAACATCCTGTCTTTACCTTGTCCGTTCTGGCACATCTTTGGAAAGACATCTTCTTCATATCATCTCCGTGGTTTTCAGGAATACACCCGGCTTTGACGAGTGCCGTGACCAGTTCATCTTCGATCGTTTTGAACTGAGAATTTCCAGGATTCCTCTAATGAAAACAGAAAATAAATATTACGTATAAACACACCATGTTTATATAAACCAACACAAAACTCAATATTACTCAAATTTTATTTAATTACTTCAATATTATTAATTTATTTAAATATCAACTTATTTATATTGCATTCCTCTGTAATACTTAGTGTTTCCTGCCACTCTCTTATTTTATTCTCTCAATCATTACCCTTTTCACGCCATACTTTTAATCGTGACAGCACACTTGGCGTCAGCTATCCGAGGTAACTGCCCTTGAGAAGTAAAGAAGAGCGTGTAGACAGGCTGGAATGGGTGGAGAAGGGTGCCGGGACTAATTTTGGATAGAAGGCTATCTGTAAGAGTGAAGGGAAAGGTATATGATACAGCTTTGAGGCCAGCTAAGCTGTGCAGCTCGGAGACGATAGCACTGACAAAGACAGGAGACGGAGCTGGAAGTGGAAGAGATGAAGATTTTCTCTGGAAGTGACCAGAATGGACCGAAGTGTGTACATGTATATATATATAGTTGGATAGAAAACAAATACCAGTGGGAAAAAATACTAATGGAGAACACTAAGGAAAACCCTAAAAACACTAAAGTGGTTGCAGTGCAGTAGATCAGTAGCCTGATGGCTTGCGGGTAGAGACTGTCCCTGAATGCGTAGATCCCGGAGCTTCATGACAAGCCTCGATGGAATTATGGTGTTGAAAGCAGAGCTGTAGTCAATAAACAGCATCCGCACATAAGTGTTCTTGTGGTCCAGGTGTGAGAGCAGTGTGCAGAGCCAGCGCTATTGCATCATCTGTGAAACTGTTTGACCGGTAGGCGAACTGGAAAGGGTCAAGTGTAGCAGGCAGTGAAGTGTAATAAAGTGATAAAGTGAGAGAGGAGAGATTGAGATGGTTTGGGTATGTGCAGAGAAGGGGTAAAGAGGTTTATGGAAGCAGCAGTGGAGAAGATGCAGAGGACAAGATGAGGTGGAGGATGATCCACTGCGGTAACCCCTAATGCCTAATAGGAGCAGCCAAGAGAAGAATCACTACAGCACATCTATCTTTATATAATTTACCTCTTTTGTTCCATTAATATTTTATTTTATCCATATTCAATATAATCTTGTCTCTGGTGTTTCCTTATGCAAATTTATAAGATCCATGATGTTTGCTCAGTATTCTCTGTTTGTTGACTGATAGACATTTGTTGATATTTTTTTCCCCTTTTCCCTCTGTCCTATAAACATAGAAACCGTGCCCTAGCAACTGAAACATGTGTGCGTGCATAGTTTTGCTTTTGTGCTAGGCATACGTACCTCTGAACTGTTCGGTCATATTTTGCATTACCGCTCTATCAATGTGTGTATAAAAAAAAAACCTGTTCTCATTGCAATAAATGAATAACATTACTAAAAGTGCTTATGTTTGGATCTATGGTGTTTCTCCCAGGCCTGAGGGAAAACTAAACATGGAGCAGCTAATATCCGGGAGCGTATTCTTAACTAGAGCCGGTGCTTTATTTCTCGGTATACAAAACTGACTCTCTTTATTGAGGCCTCACAGGACCCATGTAGTAATAGTACCATTTAAAAAGTGGGGCTGAGGGTGTAGTGGTTAGCAGGGGTGGAAATTAACACTAATCCGCTGGCCTGTGGAGAGTGAAAATAGCTAGCAAGTCACCCTGCTGGTGACCTGACAAACCCAACAGGCAAAGATGGTGTTCTTGACCAGTAAATATGAAGGAGGACTAGTATTTTCATAATTTCACTAGTTCTGTTGGCCAGTAGCTTAGTTTTGCTAAATTCCACCCCTTGGTTAGGGTGCTGGGCTCATGACTGTGAGGTTGTAGGTTTGAATCCCTGTTATACCTCAACCGTGCTAAGACCCCTGTGCAAGTCTTAACCACAAGTGTGCCTCTGTCCACCCAGCAGTACCAGATGGGTACCAGTAAAAATACTGGGAAGGTAACCTGCGATGGAACAGCGTCCCATCCAGGATTTGAACTTCTAGTTGCTTCACGCTACGGAAACAAGGTATAATCTCCGGCCTGATGAGCCAGTAGGCTCAGGTGTAAAAGCCCAACAGACTTTCCCATTACCTAACCATTAAAAAGGGCAACAAATCAAGCAAATTTGTTCATTTTGATATAAATAGTTATTTACTGATGATAAATAACTATTTATAACCTCATCTTGGTTCTTGACAGCAAGTGTTATATTCAGTTACTCACTAACCAAACCGCTTAATCTTATTAGGGTCACCGAGAGGCTGGAGTCTATCTCAGCCAACACGGGACAAAGGTGGGGTATACCCTGAACAGTTCACCAGACTAATGCAGGGCCAGCACACATTTACACTGAAACCATCACACCGTTTGGACTGAAAAATAAGCATCATTTAAATATTCAAATATTTTTCATGAGTCATCCATAGGGTGCCACAGTGGTATAGTGGTTAGCGCGTCCACCTCACAGCAAGAAGGTCCCAGCCTCGGGCGTATCCGTGTGGAGTTTGCATGTGATTGTGTGGGTTTTTTCCAGGTACTCTGGTTTTCTCCTACACTTCAAAGACATGAATGTTGGGCTAACTGGCTGTTCGAAATTGTTTCTAGGTGTGAGTGTAAATGATTGTGTGTGTGTGTTGGCCATGCCATGGACCGGGCAGCTCAGGGTGTACTCCGCCTTTGTCCAGAGTTGGCTGTGATAGGCTCCAGCCTCCCTGTGACCCTAATGGTATAACAAACATGCAGATGAATTGTTGACGTCATCTGTCACTTTCTAGTGACTGTTTTGAGCCTGCATTAGCTATTTTCCCCTTAAAATACCCACAGACTACACCGAACATGAGCAGTTTACCTGCATTCCGTAGTATCCTTTGCCTGAATAGGCCATGAGGAGGACAACTTTTCTTTTTGGGAACCTTTTCTCCTCCTCAATCTTCTCTTCGTCTGTTTTCAGCTTTTTAGCTACACTTTCTACCTCAGTGTTGTCTGGAGGTCTCTTCAGCTTCGTCATGTTGCTGCTGTGTTTCTGATTTTCTTCCTCGGACATCCTTCCGACCTGCACACACAGTCCACAAAGCCTCTCAATCCTGCACCAGCCTGTAAACACACACAGATAAGAAGAGACGGGACACTGAAGTGCGCTTCTGAAGCTGTGAGGATGCTAAAGGCTAACTACCCACCTTTGTGTTTAACAGCTGACTTCACGCGCTGACCAACAAGCTGACAGGATTTCAGCATCTCCCGTTTTTCTCTAACAATTTAATACACTTGAGAAGCTCATCCTTGATGCTTCTTGTTCTTTTGTTGATTAACTTTAACGGTTCTGACTGACCGTTTCGTATTTCAACCACACACGTTCCGGTGTGATTTCCTCTTCTCCATCCATGGACCCACGCGCACATGGAGTGGTGCACTCTAAACTCTCGCGAAATATCGCGAGACCTCAGAGAAGTCTCTCAGTATCGCGAGAACTCAGAGAGGTCTCCCAGTATCGCGAGAACTCAGTATCTAATACACACTAAATAAATAAAGAAAGAAAGAAAGAAAGAAATTACAAATAAATTGTGAAAAATTGGTTTGTTTTTCTTGTAGTTTTATTTAATAATTTTGGTAAAACGTACACAATTCAACTTGCCACACGTTTTTATTTTTAAACATTAAAAATAATTTTTTTTAATAATTTATTAATAAAATAAAATAATTTATAGGAAGAAAAAAGAATTTAAAGTCATCCATAGAGCCACACAGTGGTTATTGGTTAGCACGTCCACCTCACAGCAAGAAGGTCCTGGGTTCGAGCCCTGGGCTCGGTGATGTCGGTTCTGTTTTCCCCATGCTTGCGTTGGTTTGCTCTGGGTACTCCGGTTTCCTCCCACAGTCCAAAAAACATGCACATTAAGCTAACTGGCTGCCTGAAATTGCACCTAGGTGTGAGCGTGAGTGTGAATGGATGAGTGTGTGTGTTAGCCTTGCATGGGGTTGCATGGGTTTCCTCAGGGTACTCCAGTTTCTTTCCACAGTCTAAAGCAGGGGTGTCAGGCTCATTTTCACTGAGGGCCACATCCCTAAATTTAAAAGTGATCGAGGGCCAGATAATCACTGAGCATTTATTCTAAAAGTGCAACCCTGAAATCTGAATGGCATAATGATTCATTTAGGCATCTGTCCCCCTTTCCTTTATTCCATCGCATTTTCTGGCAACGCTTAACAGCGACAAGCTTCCATGCAATCTTTCTTGAGTCGTGAATGACAAGCTGTTTACTTGAAATATTTTTGCCGCCACCAAGAGGAAAGGATGATGAATTAGGTTTCATGGTAATGATTGACGCGAAGAATATACGATAATCATAGTCTTTGAAAGCTCTTTGCGGGCCACGTAAAATGAGTTGGCGAGCCGGATTTGAGTTGAGTTTGACACCTGTGGTCTAAAGGCATGCACACCAGGCTAATTAGCTGTTTCAAGTTGTTCCTAAGTGTGAGTGTGAGCACGAATGGTTGTGTGTTGCTCTACAATGGACTGGCGAGCTATTCAGGGTGAACCCAGCCTTCACCCAGTGTCGGTTGAGAGAGGCTCCAGCCTACCCACAATCCAGGTAGGATTATGTGGTTCTGGAAATCAGTGTGTGAGTTAGTTGGCTCCTTTAGTCTCTGGACACTATGGGCTGCACACCAGGGTTTAGGTCTTGGGCAGCTTCTGTGGTGGCTGAATAAACCAATACAGGCATGAGTCTTTTCCACAGTTGGAACAGAGGAATGGTGAAGGTGGTTGTATAGTCTGGCTGAAAGATCTTCTTTGCGGTCATTTTTCTTCAGAATTTTGCCTCAGGGCAGTTCCGAAGTGGTCGACACCCATCTTCACTCCTTACTTCCAGGAGCTTCTGATGGTGGCAACAGCTTCCCATGTGTTAGGGCTGATATCAAGGGCTTTCAGATCTCATTTGAACACATCCTTGCAGCGCAGCTTGGGCCTACCTGTTGGGCACTTCCCCTCTCCAAGAAGGCTTTTTCTGTCCATGTGGTCAACTGCAAATTTTAGTCAAGCTTGATTGTGTCAGTGGCTTCCTCAGAATCATTGATGATATAAAACTCTTTCCTGTTAACACTGAAAGTTCATGGTGGTTACTGACCATTTAAACCAAGTTCCACTTGGTTGAGGGTGGCACTTGGGGTCTTCTTCCAGACTCCGAAGTAACTTGTACTTACATACAATTGTCTGTACCACTGTTCATGAAGTTTGTAGTTCCAGGACATTCCTAATTTGCATGACTTCATTTCTTTCTTCTGCAGGTCTTCACTAAGCTCCTTGGACTTTTCCTTTAAACTGTGTTTTGGTCAATCCATAACACGAGTGCTGTCAAACAAACCCATTTTATGTTGGCAAAGAGAATCTAGCAGCTGTAGTCAATCAAGATTACTTCCACAAAGTTAAAAAGGCTTTTGCCTTGGCAAGTTAAAATAGATTTCAGAACTGTTAGCATGACTGTGTCGATAATGTAAGTGCATGTATAACTTTGACCTTGTGTTGATCACTCACTCTTTTGCCAAACTGCTTAATCCTACCATTAGGGTCACAGGAAGGCTGGAGCCTATCTCAGTCGATACTGGGTGAAGACAGGGTACACCCTGAGCAGCACGCCAAGCTATTGCAGGGCTAACACACACAAACATCGATTCACACCCAAACTAACACCTAAGGGCAATTTGAAACAGCCAATTAGCCTTATGTGCATGTTTTTGGACTGCGGGAGGAACTCGGAGTACCCAGAGGAAACCAACACAAGCATGGGGAGAACATGAAAACTCCACACATAAACGATATCATCGAGCCCAGGAATCAAACCCAGGACCATCTTGCTGTGAGGTGGATGTGCTAACCACTACGCCACGGTGTTGCCCCGTGTTGATTTCAGAAAACCTTAAATAAATAAAAACTCGACTTGAAAGCAATAACGCACACACAAAGCAGAACCATTTAATATATATATATATTTCATTTATTTATATTGTACCTTTCAAAAGGAAAAAAGTTACACTCTTATATTGACATGGAAACAGTGTGTACATTTCCTTAATTTACTACAGAGTGAATTGAAGTGTAGTGACGACTGGGAAATTTAGCTTTTCTCTCTTTGGTGGGGTGAAAGAGAACAACAATAAAAAAAAAGCATGTCTTCATGCATTCGCATGTCGTATATATACTGTACATGTTTGGCGCAATAACTTAATTTACAATCTTTATTTACAAGTGGTACTTAAAGAGTTCAGGGGAATGTCTTTTACCTTTACGTTGTACGCATGCGGCGTACAAAAGCAAACCTTCCAACGTTTTCTTGAGAACACAGAACTGGTGTGATTCAGGATTAGTGTCGCGAAAGCAGCACAGGAGATAAACTGTCTATGATTTAACATTTGATGAGTTGGTAGGAACTCAAAAGGGGTGCGCATTTAATAATTAAAGAGTACAAACAGATCACCCGAGAGTAGAAAAATATCCAAAAACCAGCCCAGCGTCTGTGGAATGCAGAACAAAATGTTGTTCATACTGAAACTGGCCTTCTTGTCATCTATCATGAAGCATCAATTAGAAAACATACTTGACTAGTACAAAAAATAAGTTTAGAACTAAAGTATGCCATATGCTAAGCATCTTACATGCTTGTTACACACAATACAATTCAAACACACAAACACACACGGTCGCACAATAAAAAAAAAACTGTCCTTCATCACACACCACACAAAAAGTAAAACACCACACATACAATCTAGCTACCAGAAAATAATAAACAAAACAAAATTTTTTTCAGTGTTTAATTTTTTTTTTCTTAAAGGCACATTTTTAAATAGATTGAACCTATATCTGTCACACAAAACCAAACCACACAGCATACAATAATAAAAGTTTAAAAGCATTCCGCACAACACTAAAAACTCGCAGGGAAACAAGTGGAGCCCCCATGCAGCGTGGTGAACAAGTGGACGGGGGTCCTTTTGTTCCCAGGTCTGGGTTCCAAACTCCTTTCACTACAGGCATCATAATCAAGAAGCCAAAGTCCTGCACGAATTCAACGGACTGGATATCGACTGTATTAAAAAAAAAAAAAAAAAAAAAAAAAAAAAAAAAAAAAAAAAAAGGAGAGCCGCAGCTAGAAAGAAAACAAGTCGGATAATCTTAAAAATGTGGCCAAAACTACAAGAAATAATATTTTCTTACAGCGCAGGGCCTGCTGGACGCTATACTAAGCCTAGATTTTTTCAATAACGGTTAAAATTAATAAGCAAACGCAAACTACCTTCTCTTTATGTCTCAAGAAAGGTATTCTATTCTATTCTCTGTATCTGTCACCTCATCCATCATTCATACCATTCAGACACACATTTAAAAAGTGGACAAATACATTTGCCAAACACAATATAAAATCGCTGCAGGTAAAATAAAAGGGGAAAAGAACGCAATTAAGAGACCTCAGAACTCGGACAATGGTTATTATAAATTTTTTCTTGGTAGCTTGAGTACATTTTGGACAATCTTGGTCAGCATTCACTAAAGTGCTACACACGGCCTGACTGGTAATACAAACTATTAAAGAAAACAGGGAGGAAAGTTCGGTATAAGGATGAGTTCTTTAAATATATATGTTCTACAGAGCATGGTGTGGGTTGCACCAAGAAAGCTTTAACGTGGAATACAGTCGTGTTTGTCTGTGATTTCAGTTGCACCAAACTTAAAAATACCTTTTAAAAACATACAGAATTTTACTTACGTAAACATAATCCTGAATGAATTATGTTAAACTTGAGCTCAGTCCCTGATCCATTTTTATCTTCCTGTTAAGTGTGAGTGGTTTAAATTTCAAAATTTAAAGAATAGAAAGCAAGTTATGAAAACTCCATAAAGGAAAATAATTACAGAAGTTTTCCCTTCAGAAAAATTGCAATACAATATAATAACCACTAAAAAGTGATACTATTCACTTTTTTAAATAGTAGACCGTAATCCAAAGTGATCAATACCTATTGATTACGTTATTACAATTTATATTAAATGGGAATTATAATTAAAATAATTCTTTTAATGAAATAGTGCAACATTTGAACTTCAAATTCAAATCCAAGTTACCTTCTTGGTATAACCCATGATGGTTCTCTATGTTTTTTTTTTTTTGGCTTGTCACATTCATCCAGTGAAAATATATTTTTCAAACTTGAAGCAAAAGGGGAAAATACACAGGATCAAATAAAATAAAGTGACACACAGTCAATTAGGAGGTGCCTACATCATCCACTACAAGTGACATTTGGATATTAAGGTGAAATTTGCCTTCAAGTGGCAAGGAACATGCCTGGCTTGAAACATAGCTTCAAGCTGAGTTACAGTACTAAACTGTCTCTTTCCTGGGGTGGGGGTCAGTAGATATTTTTAAGGATTCATCCCTTGTACTTGTACTATGCATGTTTCAGCTGGAAATGTGGATATAGTGTACCTTCAAAGTACAAAAATGAACTTTAATTCATTTATCGATTAAAGCTTTAAAGGTGCCATTTGGAAATTTGTGAACCCTTTCGAATTTTCTATTTTTCAGTGTAAATATGAGCTAAAACCACATTAAATTTTCACATGAGCCTTAAAAGTAAATAAAGAGATCTCAGTAAAACAAATGAGACAAAATTCTAATACTTGGTCATGTATTTGAGGGAAATTATCCAGTATTACATATCTGAGAGAAGTAAAACTATGTGAAACTCTAAGATTAGCAGGTAATTTGAAGGTAAAATTAGAGTCTGAGGTTTTCAATCGATGGGATGAAAATCAGGTAATGAATAGCACCCGGTTTTGCTTAAAGAACAGGATCTATTAAAGTCTGATCTTCGTGGAAATATAACATAACACAAGCAAAATTAGAGATGTCAATGTTCACCAGCCTGGAAAAGGTTTCCAAACTTTTCAGAGATGGTCTTGTAACCTTTTCTAGAAGTGCTCAACCAACAAAGATCACTTCAAGAGTAAGGTGTAATGGTCCACGAGGCAACAAAGGAATCGCTGCTAATATCTAAGCAACTAAAGGTCTCCATTTACACTGGTAAATGTTCAGGAATTCACCAACAGGACAACAATGAACTATGGTGTGCATGGCAGGGTTGCAAAAAAGACAGCCATTGTTCTCCAAAAACATTGCTGCTTGTATATAATTAATGAAAGATCATTTGAACAGATGAGACCAGAAAGAGAACCTTGTGGTTTAAATAACAAGTGTTATGTTTGGAGAAACGACTACACTGCAACAAAAGAACCCTAACCCATCTGTGAAAAATTGTGGTGGTAGTTTTCCTGGCCTGTTTTGCTGCATCTGGGCCCAGACAGCAAATTCAGCAAAAATATCCAGACACCGACACACAACAAGACAACAACCTCAAGCACAGAGGACATTCCACCAAAATGTTGAATGTAGAAAAAAATTAATGTCCAAAGTATAGTAAAGACCTTAATCTGTCTGAAGGGTTATCAATATCTTAGAGCTGAAGCTGTTGTACTGCGATGGCCTGGCGAGCTTTCCAGGGTGTCCCCCGCCCTTGCCCAGAGTCGGCTGAGATGGGCGCCAGCCTCCCGGTGACCCTAATTAGGAATAAGCAGTTAAGAAAATGAATGAATAAATGAAGCTGTTATAAGACGATGTGCAGGACTGATCAAGTTACCAGAATTGTTCAGTTACAAGTTTTGCTTCTCAAGAGTGTTTGAATGGAAAGGTTCCCATATTTTCCATTTACAGATGGAAATAAATGACCAAGTATAATACTTCTCTCATTTGATTAACTCTCTTCTGTTTATCCCATTTCTAGACTGCCATACAAACCTGATGTTTTAGGCCATATTCATACACAGAAAATTCCAAACACTACAGAAAATTCCAAAGGGTTAACAAATGTCCAAGCATGAGAGTACACTACATCCAGCTGCATACTAAAGTTACAAAAGATATTCCACCATAGTGACCACAAACATACAGTTAATACTTATTTTTTTTTAAAGAATGTATGATTAAACCCAGCTGCTGATAAATATCCATCCCTTGTGATTGCACAATCCCAGTTCTAAAGAAAATCCGAGCCGAACATAGTGTTATGCCTATGCAAAACAAAAAGATGTGTACACAGTGCAGCTTAGGTTTGAAAAGATTCCCACGAGAATATTAGGGAATCAGCGTGGGTCTGATGAGATTGCCTGCAGCTTACTTGATTTCTGATTCATACACAACATGACCCAGGAAACAAACTCCTCGCTCCATACAAAGCAGGCATCGGTATAAACAAACATCCCAGGCTTCAATTTCGTAAATGGGAAGAAGAAATAGGGATGGAAGGGTTGTGTAGGGAAGGAATGTAAGCGACTTGGTTGAAACTCTACACACAGAGGCCTGACTGCAGTGCAGTGAGACGACGCTCGATACACTGCTTACCTGTAATAATAAAAAAAAGCATTTACTCTTCAGATAATTCAGCACGCATCTATAGTATGAGAAGAGAATAAGACTGCATATGAGGAAGCACTCACACTTGCTGACGCTGAGGAGGTCTGACTGCTCGGTGAGCAGCAATGACAGACCCTCCATCAACAGCAAGGCTTTGTGGTAGCGCTGTACTGAAGCATCACCCTGATGGAACATCTCATCCAGAGCTGCAGCTTGGACCTACAGGAAACAACAAGTTTACTAAAAAAAAAAAGCCTATTACAACTATAAACATCAGCATACAGTAATGTGTAGCTATAGGAGAAAGCTCCTTCCTTTGGAAGCATGTCACATGATTAGCAGGTTTATTAAAGCCATCAGAAAAGGATCACACGGCTTATTATACGTACACAAACTAAAAAATATCCAAATTTGAATATTTACAGTAATTGTAAAAAACATATGACAAATATAACAAATAAAAAGCAACATTTGTCCCCTTGATTTGTTTATGCAATACTTTTGCAGTATTGTTGGTTATATTTGTCGCAGTACAGAACGCTAAGCTCATTAATATACAAATAATCAAAGACGTTTTACAGTTTTAGTGTCTAAGTCATGGATTTATGGAGCTTTCTTCATACCATTTGCACAGTATGGCTGAAGATCAGCCTTTCTGCCGTGATGGTGTTGATGTGGTCCATCAGCTGGTGCTTTCGGGAAAAGAACCGCTCCAGTCGTGCACTCAGGGAACGACACGATGCCACACTCGACTTGTACAGATCATTGAGCCCCCTGACCACTGTGGAAAGAGACCAACCCAGTTCTTTAAGTATACTCCTTTTACCAAAAGAGATAATTGAGACCAGACTGAGACTGTTGTAGCGTCGATTAAAAATGAGCCAGTGAGTAGATGAGGAGAAAAGCCACTCACCTTGTTTGACCGTGGTGGAAGGATACAATTTACCCTGTTTGACACCCTCCATGGATGTCTGCAAGGTAGTGGACAGCAGTTCTACAGTCTTCATGTACAGCAACAACTGCTCAGCGTGACTGAAACCCACACATACACACACAGAATATATTCAATGTAGTGTTCAATTCTGTTATGTGTTGTGATTCTTTTGTGCTGCCAAAATCTACTTTATTCATTATTTTTTCACCTGCGCTGTTTTGTTAGCTTGTCTGTCTGTTTGTGTGCAAGATATATCAAAATGTTGTGCATGGATTTGGAATTTTTTTCTTTTCTAGAGAATGGTGTGGTACAAGTAAAAAAACATTAAATTTGGAAGTGATCCGTGCATGGGATCATGTTGATAAAATGCCTATTTGTTAATATGTGCCGAAATGTAAATTAGATGCCCACTAGGGGGAGACATTTCATTATAACAATGCCAAGTTAAAATAATCCATTTTTGTCTGGTGGAAGTACCTTGCACTCTAGTAGTGCCCTCTAGTTAATTTATATGCTTGAACTTTAAGTGGTAAAGTGTTGCCATTCCTTAATAGCCAGACAGGTAGGGAGGGCACTCTAAAGTATTCACACATTTTAAGGCAGCATAGCATCCTAGTAGTGAATTATCTACTAACTTGAAAAAAAAAAAAAAACAATCAACAAACTTTTGTTTACATGGTTCAAGATTTTAAAATTGTAACATCGAATCTGGATATTTAGGTACCGTGACAATATTGCGCCTAGGGGTTCCCGGTGATTCCCGTCCCTAGTTGGACATCTGGTGTTTATCAATTTTAAAATAAAGGGACATTCGTTAAATCTGGCTTGACGGAAAATCAACTTTGCATAAAATCTATTATATTTGTACATTAGCTTTACAGTAAAATAGTTTGCTGATTATAGATTAAAGAATGTATTCACGGCAAATAAGAGAATAAAATTAGAGATATTCAAATTACAGAATAAAATATGATAACAGTAGTTTTTTGACGCAAGTTCATTACAAACCATTACGCAGTATATCAGAATGAACCTCTGCTACACCGGAGTCTTCCTAACATGACACACCCCATATACAGTATTTTATTCCGGTTGTGTCATTCCCTTTCCTGTTTATATACATATTATGTACTGTGAAACTATGCTGAATTGCTATACCTGAATTCTCAATTCTGATTCGTCAGTTGGAGCCCACAATCTCTGCCCATAGCAATATGCTGTAATGGCTTTTATTTGTATCTTATTAACTTCCAGGGGAAATAAAGAGAGGCTGTCGAGTAAACACTTGTTACCAGCTCCTGTAACTGAAGTGCTAGTGAGATTTATTTTTTTGTTCCATTCCATGCAACTAAAACTGGATAAAAAGTGCAACATGCTGTTATTTAATTAATTAAACAATGCGCTTGCTGTTAAATAGCTGGAGTTTGAGAGGAAGGACACAGTTTGATGTGCTGTCATAGGAAAATAATCTATGTACTCGGAGTTCATTCAAAGCGCTCTTCGTTAGAGCAAGCCCTGGCTTGTTTTATTTCTTACAGATGACCCAGCAGTGTTGCTCCTATTACTTTCATGATGACAAGACAATTTTCATTGCATGGTGTGTGCGTATGTGTACCCCCACTCGCTGCTCAGGGAACTGATCTGGTCAGCCACACCACTTTCTCGATGTAGGCTGTCTGAAGGCTGTTCGGCTCGCCCGGCTTCTCCACCCCTCGTTGCTGCCACCTCCATCACACAGCGAGCAAAATCCAGCATGAATCGAAGTCGCTGCAGAATCTCTGTGTGCTCCTCCTGTGGAAAAAAAAAAGATTAAAACCCTAAACACAATTTTACACATATAATCGATAATTGGTTTTATTATACAGCAGCAGTATGCGTGATCGAACAGGTTGAAACGTGAGCAATAAATCACGTATGGACAGTGCGTATCCGGCTGCCTAATATCTAGAACAGCAACTTTGGCGGTAGTTCGAACCAGAGTTATATAATCCTAAAGTTGAAAATTGTATTTAATCTCATTTGCCAAACCCGTTTACTCCTACTAGGTTCGTATCTCAGCTGGCACTGGGTGAAGGCAAGGTATACCCTGAACAGTTCGCAAGACTATCGCAGGACCAACACACACACACACACACACACACACACACACACACACACACACACACACACACACACACACACA
>JAOUQZ010000019.1:3528742-3541320 GCA_028564935.1 Neosilurus hyrtlii
CACACACACACACACACACACACACACACACACACACACACACACACACACACACACACACACACACTAGTGGCAATTTGGAGCAGCTTAATGTGCATGCCGTTGGACTGTGGGAGAAAACCCAAGCGAGCACAGGGAGAAGATGAAAACTCCACACAAACGCCCTCTCCGAGCCTGGGATTTGAACCCAGGACCTTCTTGCTGTGAGGAGCACATGCTAACTAGCCACTACGCCACCCTGTTTCAATTCCATTCCTTTTTGTTTAGTTTTACAAGCACATACATTTTAGTTCCATTTTTGAGGAATTTGCTAGTTGTAGTTTCGTTTTTATCTAGCTTTGGTATCAGTTTTAGTTTTACATTTACTGTGAATTACTGCCACCTTCTGGAACTAGTCGGTAAAATTTCATCTTCATCTTCAGAGTGGTAGCAACCATTGCGAAAATTGACAAAATCAGGAAAAGAAGATATTTACCAGCAATTCTGTTGCATTTTATTTTGTGTTAAATTGCTCATTGCAGTCATTCTTTTTTTCTTTAACAAATTCCAGCCACGCATATTTACCTCCATTAGTGTTTCTTCTGGAAGCTCAGGGGCCTCAAACATGACAGCTCCCTCCAAGTTGCCTGAGACGGCTTCAGTGAGACCATAACGGGGACTGGATGAGCCCTCAAAACCATTCATGCACATGCCTGTCTGAGGGTAACGGCTGGTAAGGGACCCCACAGGACTGATCGAGCTCGAGGAACATGCTGAAAGAAAAAATCACAGCATTATGAGAGCAATATGGGGATGGGAAATAATAAGATGTTACCTGAAAAAATAATCAAACATAGAGGACATGTAGAGTATCGCTATTATAGTTTAGTATCTTCCACAAGGGACTGGGAAAAAAAGTAACAAAGCAGACCCACCTGAGAATTTTCTGGATCGAGAGGTGTGGGGTGGGGTTCCTCCTCGGGGTGGCGAGCCCACAGTGAACACCACCCGTGCTGGACTGCCTGAACCCACCACCATGGTTCCACCAGCAGCAGGCGCTGTAGAACAATGGAACAGTTGCTCATCATTTCCCACTCCAATAAATATAGAAATAAATACACTCATGCATTGCATCACAATATAATAACACCTTTTTTTTTTTTTTAAACCTATTCTTGCCAAATTTTTAACACTTTATTCAATCATTTAGGGTTTTTTACATTTGTAATTATATCACTTAAATTCAACAGCTAAATAATTTATACATTTTAAAAGATAAATATATAATTTTTATATATATACAAAGAAACATTCCTTTAAAAAAATAAATAAATCCAGATTTATCTACACACTTGCTCAGTACACATTGTATTGGCCTACTTCTATGGTTTCTGAGTTTTTAAGTCATAAAGTCTGCCACTGCTATGCTAAAGCTCCACACATGCTCATGTACAGTAAATAATGAGTCATGTATTTATCTTCAACAATATGCCTTGGATAATCTGGTCAGGGGTTATGAAGAGTTCAGGCAAACATAACTGCTTTACCATAAGAGAACTGATTTATCATTTACCTCATAGCAACTCCAGCTGCTGTTTTAACCTCTAGAAGTTTATCCTCGAATAATAAACCAACTGACCTGCTTATAGTCTTCTGTTGATCATTTTTCTGCAGAGAAATGAAAAAAAGTAGGAGTCCTAACCTGTGATGTCAATTGCTCTGTCAGCACTGACGTTCTCTGTGCTGCCTCTGTCTCCCAGCTGTCCCCCGAACGCCGCCATCAGCAGCATGTCCGACAGGCGGCCAGAGCTCTGCGACCGGGAAGGACTGAGGACATAAAGAAAGAGTGAGGTTGTAAAAAAAATAATAAAATAAATAAATAAATAAATAAAACAGTGATGGGAGGAAAAAAAAAACATTTTCAAAACATGCTTTCAGGTAATACCTTCCAAAAGTCTTGGCGTCCTCAGGCTGGAAAGCACCGGGCGCGCCTGGGTCACCCTGGCACTGCCGGCTAGCAGATGAGGGAAAAACTAAACCCTGCTGAGTCAGAAAGGTCACCATGTTCGGCGAGCTGGGTGGCTTTGGGAACTCAAATGGGGACATAGCCTGAGGGCAAAAACAAAAATCAGAGGTGCCAACATTACTGATGAGAAAAGAAAACAAGAAGCCAGAAAGGACCAAACAATCCTTTTATACCTTTATGATAAACACAGCGTTAATGTAACTGATATTTAACTGCAATCTACAGTAAATGGCTGTTCTGATTTATGTGTATGTACTTATAATACTAAAAATAACAACCATTACAAGAAGTAATACAAGTGAACACCCATGTTCATAATAATAATAATGTATCTAAAGGTTCAATACATAGAAAATGATAAAGAAAATATGTGACCCAGTCTGGCAAAATGAGTCACAGTGACCAAAAATTCAAAATTGAGTTAGGCATACCATTTTAAAGCTTAGAGTCTCCTATTTTAAATGGTATGGCTAACTCAAATTTGAATTTTTGGTCACTGTGACTCATTTTGCCAGACTGAGTCACATATTTCAAGGCATGCCTGGGTCACTGCCACTTTTCATTTATGTTGGCTCACAAGAACAAATTTCACCTAAATAAAGTTGCTGGAGGAAATCCTACCAACATCCCTTTTCCTGATTTGACTAAATTTATTCATATTTCCCCCTCTGTGAATAGTTTTACAGTCATTGCGATGTCAGCAGACATCCATTTAATTGACTTTAGAAGAAAGCAGAATATGAAATATAAAAATATAAAAATAGACCACAGGGGTATAGACCAGATGCCCCCACTAGCAGGACCATTTGATAACATTTGTCAATAACAAGTTCAATATATGAAAACTGACCTTGAAACAAGGTCAAGGTGACCCATATACAATCTCACCCTTTTCTCCCCTGAGAGGAACCCATACATCAAATTTGGTGATCATGAGGTTATCGCACTAACAAGTCAGATGGAAGGAACCCATTTCTATAGCTAAAAAATTATTGCACAATCTTTGAGGATCATGTGACATTTATGGAAAAAAATTATTCTGATTAAATTTTTTAAAAAATGCATATTAAGGACCAGTAGGTAATTTAGAATAGTGCAGATTAGGGGTAAGCTTGCAATCTTTCTTGAATTGTGAATGGCTAGCTGTTTACTTTTTGCTGCCACCTAGTGTATGGATGATGAATTACATTTCATGGTAATGGCTGATGCAAAGAATGCTCGATAATCATATTCTGTGAAAGCTCTCCTGGGCCAAACAAAACAAGTTGCTGGGCCAAATTTAACATGTGATATAGACAGATCAAATTCTTTAGCTATTGTGTATTTTATTTGTGATGGCTACATACTCTTGATGGTGATCCCAGGATGGTAGGTAAGGGACTGCGCTGCATCAGTTCACTGAGACGGGGTGAGGAATGTAGTGTCCTCAAGGCCATCGCAGTTCCCTGTGGAGCTACCAAGGGGTCCGAATGCTGCTTCTTGATTGTCTGCCTGCAGCCGCCAGCGGCCTCCAGCAGGCAGGGGGCGCTGTGGAGGCGTGAGCCCAGTCCATGCTGCCTGGATTTGGGTTTAACATCGGGTGGCTTGGGAGCTGGAAAATGTGAGAGAGAGAGAGAGAGAGAGAGAGAGAGAGAGAGAGAGAGAGAGATATTGGGTGAATCTGTGCTGATGTAAATAACAGCATGACACAGACTGGAGGGCAGGTCACTTATTTAAAAAAAAATCAGCAGGGAGCTTTGGGAAATGTAGACCTTCTGTTTTTGCTTGCATTGCAGATTTAAAAACAATCTGATTTGTGAGAGTGGAAGCGTGCATTGCATATAAAGTGCAAGCCTAGCCATATAACATACCAGGCTACAGTGTCTCAGCATGACTTTAATATTGCAAACAGATGCTCAAAACAGAACAAGAATAATAACCCAGCAAAGGGGTGAGATTTTATATTTTAAAAGTAAATTACTTCAAGAGTGAATGGGATTTTTTGTGCATGATGTACAGTAAGTAGGCTGTACAGATTCATTATAAGCTAACTAGGAAAAAAAAACAGTAACTGAATTATAGAACATAAGTACAATACAGCTTGCTTGGCAGTGGAAAAGATGAAAACATTGTGAGCTAGTTGGGCACTAGATAGTAGGTACATAGTGCTCACTCTGTGGGGAGAGCTGGAGGGGTTTGATGCCTCCCATAGACAGTCTGCGTGTGGTGATGGTGGAATGATGAGGGGGAGACGGTCCTGTCCTCACACAACCAAGCGGACTGCCACTGCTGCACCGCCGCACCGGAGTACACCTACACAATGCACAAACATACACACAACTCAGCAAAGCATATCAGACAACACATCATTGAACTCGAAATGAAATGAAAGGCGAGCATTCCAATGTCTCCTGTTACACATGAACAAACAAATGTACATTTTCATCATCTGGTGGTTTTTACTTATTTCGAAGTTGCAATCTGCTAAAACCTATTTGATAGTTTGCACCACCAACCAGTTTAAAAAGGCTGCTGTTTTACTCTTGCGAGTGTGAAATCACAAGAAGAGGACATGAATCCCCCAGTTCATATAAGGCAGGTTAGTGGCAAAAATAACAGTATACAGACATTAAACTAACAAATCAGATATAAACTAGTGACCTTCTGAATAAAATAAAACTAGGCACATATAAAATCATGTGGGCTTCCAGTTACATACATTAAACAAGCCTGCGCTCATACATATACAATATGCAAATTAGTTCCTTATTACAGAGGAAAACATGGGGTGAGCACATCACTTTTTGTATTACAATGTCACCCCATGTGTGCGTTGGGGTGACCAGAAGTTTTTACTTTTCAACAGGAAAAGGGTTCATCAAATCAGTGTGATGTAATAAAAACAAATATATAAATTTAAGGGAGACTGGTTCTGTACTCACCGTGGGGAACTGTCCTTGCTGGGAGAGAGCAGATTCTGCTCCATGCGCTGATAGTTGTGAATCTGTGTGGGGACTGGAATGGGCATGGACTGCTCATAGTTACTACAGTTACTCAAAGAGTTTTCAGGAGGCCTGCTGAGAATGAGAGAAAGAAACACAGGGGGGTGGGGGTGGGGGGGTTCATTGTTGATGACACAGGGGGTGAGACACGAAGAACCAAGAAAAAAGAAACAGAACAATGAGGTGCATGGGTCTATACGATAAAATCAATACAACTTCCCAGAGACCACATGCATAAGAAACTTCGAGAAAGTGCTAGAAACAACTTTATATACAGTATGATGTACTGCTGGGCTTGAAACTGATCTGTCAACAGAACAAACAGCAAGTGCAGACTTCAGTGGACACCAAGCGAGCAACACATCGATCCATATTGAAAGGGTTAGCTACTCCACCTCTGTTAGCCACACCAAGAGACATTAAAAGAAACCTCTATATCTAAAAAAACGTACATATAGGGTTTAGAAAGACTGTCAGGTTAGCTCATGGTCTCATGGCAGCTAGCAAATGAGAGCAGTCAAGAATCTAAACATTTCAAAATATAACAGTCTGCCAGCCAGGCTAGCTCACGATGGTTAGCTGGCTAGTTTGACTTTAGAAGATGATGCTCATTTGTAAATAGTGTTTTAACCTTTTTTTAATAATTTAAATAATGTCAAGCCACATAGCCAGTATTAAGGGCAAGGTAAACATTTAAGAATACGCCTTGAAATCCTGTCAGGTTAGCTCACAATGGCTAGCTAGCTAGCGTTAGCAATGAAGATAATGAACATTTATTAATATCATTTATAAACTCTGTCGAAAATCCAGTCAAATTAGCTCATTTTCATTAGCAGGTTAATAATATATGTTAAAGCTTATGCACATATACAGACACATGGACTTCAAGTACATAAAATTGCATTTACTTTGTGAAAATAACAGACAATAAGAGCTTAACAAATCATAAAAATGACACCTCATTTCCTAAAATCGGATGCATATGAGAGCTGAAATCTGACTGTATAGGTATTTTTTAGGTGTTTATCTTTGTACTGCAAAAAAAATGTATTAAGAGAGATAAACTGTAACAAGAAAAGAATTGCAGATGCATGAATTGTCATAAAAATTTACAAGGGTAATCTGTGGCAACCCACATGATATGTATTCAGGGCCCAAAACTTTCAAATCGTGCATAAAGCGTGCATACACAAATGCACAGACTTCCAAGTACACATTATTAGCTGCAAGCCACTGGTTCCGGACAAATCACATGCAAATCTGCAAAGGTTGAAGGACACCCTGAGCATTTGACCTGACCAAAAAAAAAAAAAAACTTGGCAGATATTGCATAGAGACATCAGAAAAACGGTTCATTCTTCTAAAATTACAGTTCGTAGCTGTTATCAACATAAAATTATGATTTGCTATTCTCATAATTGCTCAAATTCCAACCAAGCATCAGATTGCATTTAGATTTACAACAAATGGTGGACAAAAACTTGTTGCCAAGTTCACGAAATTTGCATATTGACAAGACTTTTTAGATAGAGAGGAAAGGAATAGTGTAGCCAATGTTAGCAGCGTCGCTAAGCAGCTAGTGAGATGTCCAAGTGTCCGACATCTACTTTATGAATGTCTGGTTTTTTGTTATTCTTGAAATGTTATGTCTGATTGTGTTCAAGTATATTTATGAAACGACAAACACGAACACGAAAACGTTTGCCTCACCCTGCCAGTGCTGCAGAGCCGCTGTACGAGGGTGAACGTGGAAGAGACTTGGCCTGACTTCCAGAAGTGAGAAGAGAACTCCTGTTGCAATGTGAAGATAAAGCACTAATAAATAGATAAATACATTTATTTCACTGAATCGGATACCTTTGAGTGCGGAGATGTGATGTGTACATTGCACTGTTTTTTTTTTTAATTAATGGTTCTCTATCAAGTATCGGTAGGAGAAAAAAAATTCTTACCCACTATACAAAAGACTATCCTGAAGCACCTTTCCTGAGGGCATTTCACACGTGAGCTCAGCTAGACAAAGAAAAGGAGACATATAGAGAGTGAGACATGAAAGTTGAAAGTGCTCAGAGATTGTCGCCTCCCATCCTGTTATTGAGTAAAAAAATTTACTTACTGGGGAAATGAGCCGGAACCATGACAAAGTCATCCGTGTCACAGGACGAGTTCTTACTGCTTCCTCCACCGCCAGCCGAATCCTTCAGCAAGAAGCCTGGAGAATCCTGGGTAGGGGAGGTCAACACTTTGGCTCGATTCTGCTGGATGTCACCAAGGGACTGCTGCAAATTTAAACAGATATCATATTACTGCTGAGAAAAATATTTACATTTTGTTAGTCTGGTGGGCTTTTTACACCCAAGCACACTGCTAATCAGGTTTCAGTAGCATGGAGCGACTAGGGGTTTAGCTGCTGCTGGACGGGTCACTAGTCCATCGCAGGTTAGCTTCCCAGTATTTTTAGTGGTACCAATTTATCTTTCATGGCGGCACACTTGTTGTCAACAGTTCACCCAGGGATTCGAACCCATGACCTCTTGAACATTTGCCAAACACCCTGAGCACTACACAGCCAGCTCCACAGTTTGAATTAAAGCAGCATTTAATTACTGAATCACTGAATTGCTTATATAAATGTATATTTATGTATGAGATCACTATTCAATAATCAAGACGTATCATGAAATATGAAGATAAACTGATTTTAAGTCTAATAAATAAGGTTACAATAGACTGCCAAGTAAAGACATTACACATAGGTGCTGCTCTGAATCAGCACACACGCACCTACACACCAACACACATACTTACAGGAGGAGAAGCGAGGTGTGAGGTGGAGGAGCTGCTACATGAGCTTGCTGAGCCTGAGCTGGGAAAGCAGTTCAGGGTCACCGGTGCAGCTGTGAATGAATATGAATACACACACACACACACCACTTTGTGAGAAAACAAATATGATACAGACTTATTATTATAGTATAATACAAACAACCCTTAAAAGGTATTATGCGCTGAAGACGAGGCAGTTATTCCTGAATAGTCCCCAAGACAGAACGCTGAGAGGACTATTTAGCAATACCCACAGAGCCTGAGGTTTATCTTGGTTTTTATTACTGGATTATTTGTACATTTTTAATTAAATCAAGCATTCTCCTAGATGATGCCTATTAGTATATGCCACATGGGAGCAGCGAGATCTGATTGGTCTGCTATCTCACGATAAAAAAAAACATTCCGAATGGATAATGCCTGAATCAAAACGACAGACACAGTTTGACACGGTTACCTGGAGGAGGTGACATCAGTGTAATCATGCTTTAAAATAGAAAAATAAACCAAAAAATTCTAATTATGTTCAATTCTAATTATGTATTCAAATTCTTGCTTATGTTTATGTGTAGCATATACTAAAATAATTATTCGCCTCCGGCTCAGTGGATATCACTCATTTCAAATCACGTCATTCCGGTGTAGTATATCTGTATATATCGACTAAAGGACAACAATCTTCAAAAACAGGAAAGAGACTCACACTTCTTCATGGTGGAGCTTGCCTCAAGGAAAGGGTGCTTGAAAAACTCATCTATAATTAGGTTATAATAATTAGCATTCAGTGTCAATACAAACTCAAAAATATACACCATATAAACACCAGAAACACAGCACTGACCAAAGTCCATGCGGTCCTTGTGGTTCCTCTGGAGCAGGCCCAGAAGCAAGTGCCTCAGGTGGCTGGACGTCTCTCTTGGAATGCTAAACAGAGAGCGGGAGAGACACAAGCGGTATGATCAGAGGAAGAAAAAGAACAACGAGAAGCCTGTTCCACCCCAGACACTCACTTTGGGCTGAGATTCTTATTCTTCTCATAAAACAAGCGGAGGTCCTGAGGACTGCTGGCCTAAAACATAGGAACACAGATAGCACAGTCGCAAAAATCCGAGTACTGATTAATAAGTACTACATTCATTTGCTTAATTTTCTCATTATAAACCATAAGGGTTTTTTTCCTTTCACTGGATTTCTAGAATAACTCCATATTTTCTGTGAGTGTTACAATTGCTGAATTACATTGTGCAATGTAGCAAGAATCGTTCATTAATTACAAATTTCAGTGACTGATTATGGCTATCACAAGTGTTTGTGATAACTGCAGTGATTTATGGGTAAATCCATGTCAAATCAACAGATTTTAGAAAATGTTCCTAACTGTCATAAAACACATGTATTAGTTATCATATGTGGTTTTATAGTTGTATTAAAGAAGTCCTCTGTATTTTACATTTAATTTGTCTAATAAAACATGGCATATTTGTTACCTTAATAAATATAGTTTGGATAAATATACTAACTTGATATTTTGTGCATTTGCTAATTAGGACATGCTCTTTCCAGTATTGTAATGTTTTATATGGTTGACCTTGTCATACATAAGCAATATGCATTTGAAACATTGGCAAGAATAATTTTTTTAATTAAGCTAAAATAGTAAATTCTATAGCACTCATTTTTGCAGTAAAATCTAAGCCATGCCCCACCTATTCAAGTCCCTGTGTCTCAAAATTTGAAAAGGATACAAGGCTGAAATTTTGAACATGGTTTATTTGGACTAACTATATTGGTTTTTGAAAGCATGAAGCAAATCTGAGATGGTCAGTCGTAAAGCCTTCAGTGATATCCTATAGACCAACATTCTGTCACATTCACATATATACATTGTACAGGTAGGAATAGCAGGTCATACTGTACCTCCAATCAGCCTACAAAGCTTTAGTTATTGCTCACATCAAACTTCACAACAGGAGAAAAATGACTTTTGCATGGTTGGCATGTTTCATAACTGAAGCTCTCTTGGGACTTTCTTACAAACACATGTCTAAAGTTTACAAAGAATGGTGCTAAAAGCATCCAGTGAGTATCAGTTTCGAGGTAGAAATGCCTTGATGATGATAGAGGTCGAAGCAGAACAACCAGACTGGCTCGAGCTGATGGGAAGGCTCACTCAAATAACTTAAATAAGCACTTTTTACAACCGTGGTGAGCCGAAAAGCATCTCAGAATGCAGGAATTTGATGCTAAAGTGTGCAAAGAATCACTGAAACTGGGCATTAAAGATTGAAAAAGGTTGTCTGGTCTTTTTTCCAGCTCAACTGACCTATCTGTTCCCTATCTGTTGATTTCTGCATCCTCATCAATCAAATTATTTCTACACACAGTCATTATGTGAACAAGAGGGTCAGGAGTAAAATCTCTATCACTCTCATAAACCCTCAAGATATTACTGTACGTATTACATAACAAGAAAGACAAGAACTCACTTGAAATGGGGCTTTTCCAGTCAGACACTGAAACACAATGGTTCCTATACTCCACAGATCTGCTTTGGCATCATAGTTTTGTGACATGATGACCTCTGGAGCCTGGGGAAAGCAGCATTTCAGAGTTATAATGTCACATGTACGTGGGAAACAGGACAACAAGGCAAAAGATGGACGACACTTGCCATATACATTGGGGAGCCGCAGAGGGTGGCCGCCATCATGTTGTTTTGGAGGTGCCGTGCAAAGCCAAAGTCAGCTGTGGAGAAAGAAGAAAGAGCTCTGGGTTTAAAGTTTCAGTTCAAAAGACAAGATGAGAATTTCTACTTCATAGCAAAGAGGTTTGTCTGATTGTCAGTACATTTAATCAACATACTATAAATATCTGGAGAAAAACATAAAATAACTAGAAATGCGTTCTTGTCACAGAACACTGGGTGTATCTCCCATGTGACTAGCTGCAATCTATAGTGTTGACGGGTATTTTTGATGAATTGACTTCTTTGACCTTGAAAAATAGGTCAAGGTGACCCAGTTTTAAAGGCTGGTAGAGTGTGCCATAGGGAGCATTCAGCATAAATATAAAATAAATCCATAAAGAGCAGGCACTGCCAGAGTGTTAACATGAAGTGTCCGGGGCAGCCGCGGATGCAGACCACCCTTAAAAACATAAGTGTCCCCTACACTTCGTGGGGAATACAGTAAGTGGGCTGAAAAGGAACCAAAATAAAATCATTGCAGCTGTTCCACTACTAAGACAAAAACCAAGTTAATTTGCATCCATGTCAAAAGAAAGGCAGGAAATTAGCAACAGAGAAACAAAAACACACACACTCCAAAAATAATAAAACCATAAAAAGTCTGTATGTACTTAAACTCTGGAAATTCTGGACTCCATTTAAGAGTCAGAAAGTGGTGCTTAATTTTCTAAAATATTTCAACATATCATTGTGTATAGTCAATTACAATCGCTGTTTGTGGAAACTATCTTGTATAATTTTTAACATTTAAATAAAATAGTAAAAATACTATGTTTCACACAATCCAGTGGATATGGATAAAATAAAGGTTATTTTACTCAATCTCAACACACTTGACTTGATTTCTTAGACTAACAATTTTGTGGAATGACCAAACATTTTTTGCTCAATAACCAGTGTAATACTAAATACGCATCAAACTCTACCTATTTTGATGCATGTGTTGTTGGTGTGGGACTTGCGGCCGGCTGGGTAGGACAGGAGAATGTTCTGGGGTTTCAGGTCTCTGTGGATAATGCCTTTGGTTTGCAGCACTCTCATAGCACCTGCTATCTGCTGCAAAAACACACGGATGGTGTCTTCGCTCAGTGTCCCCTTGGCTGTGTTTGTAGAGATGGAAAGTGACAATTACTATCAAGGTGAGCCTCATAATGTTATTGGCCAATCTTTTCAATCAACTTTATGATAGTAAAAGGACAAAAGTGCAAAAAACGGGATATATATATATATATATATATATATATATATATATATATATATACACACACATACACATATATATATATATATATATATATACATACACATACACACACACACCGTGTATCCCTGATAATAAGACACTGTGTTATTTTTTTTTCGGCTCGAAAAACACCAGAGGGCTTATTTTCGGGGTGGGTTTTATTTTCATTAACATTAACAGCAATTTCTATAAACAGGTAAGTGATTCCTCCACAACTGCTTTCTTGTACTTGGCGGTGCAGCTCTTCCTTTTTGTACTCATGTCTGGGATCAAAACAGACATGATAATACCAGTAAAATGAAGACTGTTATACTCCTCCAGTCCTGCTTTAACCCCATCATGCCCCTCAGTCCTGTTTTATAAAACTTTACTTACCGTTTTTGTTCCCTTAACATCCTCTTTTTCTGTCTCTTCTCCGCAGCGCTGCTGTAAATAGCGCTGGTGCGCGTGCATTTATAGAAAATGAGGGGAAGATGCGGACAAAATTTGCATTCAGCTAGGTCTTACTTTCGGGGTAGGGCTTATTTTGGACCGTTCTGCTAAAGTAAGGGTAGGTCTTATTATCGGGGTAGGTCTTATAATCGGGGAAACACGGTATATATACACACACACACACACACACACACACACACACACACACACACACATATACCGTGTTTCCCCGATAATAAGACACTGTCTTATTTTTTTTTTTCGGTTTAAAAAACACCATAGGGCTTATTTTCGGGGTAGGTCTTATTTTAATTAACATTAACAGCAATTTCAATAAACAGGTAA
>JAOUQZ010000019.1:3552086-3582684 GCA_028564935.1 Neosilurus hyrtlii
TTTTTTTTATATATATATATATATATATATATATATATATATATATATATATATATATATATATATACTACACAGGAACATAAGAAAAGCTAAATAAAATTAGATTTGTATGTATATTCTTACATTTTTAAAGTGTCAAGATCATCTTTAAAAACTCATTTGAAGTTTGAAAAAAATTCTTTTTGTACCTTGAAAAACACCTAGGTCATATTGCGTGGCTTTCTTCGTATTTTTGGCACAGTATTTTGTTGAAAAATCAGTGGCAAACTGTCTGTTTTTCCAAACATTCAAGCATTATCCCAAGTTTGTAAGGTGGATAATGTCCATTACCCTGAGATAGCGAACCAATCAGATGGTCTGATCCTGTATAGTAGTAGTAAACTTTCTGCTGATTTGATAGGTCAAAACACTGTGGGTAGTTTGGTTATAACTCTAGTTTATCCATTCAGTTTAAAGCGATAAAGGTTCTTTATTCCAAGAGTCCTCTGATTCAGTCAGTCTAAGATGCTTATAGAGTTCCATTCTACTTTCCCCCATCTATTAGAGATTTTCACTTATTCAGTTGGGAAGTTAATGATTCAAAATGCAAGACAAGCTGTTGATTATGATGTCACAGTGTGAAGACACTGTGATTTACAATAGGGACGCTGTAAAAGTATGTCATATAAAGTCACAATGATATGGAGTCATAAAAAACTCTCTATTTCTCTATCATGATGTCCCGTTAGTGTGTGTCACATGACATATGATCAGGTGGCCTTTTGAACAGTTCCCATGTAGTATATGCTAATATACTATAATGTAGTATATGCTAATATGTAATATATTTACTAATATATGTCTATGTTTAGGTTGGCACGGTGGCATAGCTTAGATAGGTTAGAATGTCTGCCTCATAGCTGGGTTCAAGTGCCGGGTGGGTTACCGGGATTCTGCATGAAGTTTTCTTGTTCTCCCTGCACTTGCGTGGGTTTTCTGCAGGTACTCCGGTTTTCTCCCACTGTCCAAAGACATGCAAATTAGGCTAAATGGCTGTTCCAAATCGCGCCTAGGTGTGCATGCGAGTGTGAATGGTTGTTTGGGTGTTGGCCTTGCGATAGTCTGGCAAGCTGTTCAGTGTGTACTCTGCCTCCGCCCAGTGTTAGCTGAGATGGACTCCAGCCTTCCCATGATCTTAGACGAATTAATCGGTTTGGCAAATGAGTGAGTGAGAAAGTGTCTGAGTGAGACCAACCTCCTTCAACAATGTTCATCTGTTTGGTGTTGGTGAGTCTGTGCCCCTGCAGTCTCATATTTGGCATCTTGGCTGACAAAAATATTGCCTGATATAGTAGCCTATCTGCCTTAAAGTCCAACCTGTGCCTTTTGAGGCACTTTTTGTGCACCATTGTTGCATAAACTGGTTATTTGAATTACTAGTGCTTTCCAGTCAGCGTAAACCAGTCTGATCATATGACCTTTCTTAACACCACTGTATTTCTGCTGCTCAGTGTTTTTCCACGTCATTTTGTGTAAACTCTAGTGACTGTGTGGGAAAATCCCAGGAAATCAGCAGTTTATGGTCAAATCAGCAAGACACAAAGACCTATGCTATGGTTAAAGCCACTAGATCACCCCTACTTCTATTCTGATGTTAATTATGAACATTAGCCGACATTCTTTATCCATATCTGCATGATTTTATGCTTTGCACTGATGCCACTTGATTGGCAGATTGGATAATTGCATAAATGAGCAGCAGTACCAGTTAAGGTGGCCTGTAAATGTAGCTTGCTTTAGAGTTAGGTTCGGTTAGGATATTGGGCTCATGATTGGGTGGTCGTGGGTTCGAATCCCTGTTAGACCTCCACTGGGCTAAGACCCAGGAGCCAGGTTGTAATCACGAGTGTGCTTCTGTCCACCCAGCTGTATAAATGGGTAACAGTAATAAATACTGGGATGGTAACCTGCAATGGACTAGCATCCCATCTAGCAGGAGTTGAACTCCTAATTCGCTTCACGCTACAGAAACTGTGATAAGCTCCGCCTCTGATAAGCCACTAGGCTCGGGTGTAAAAAGCCCACCAGACTTTACCTTTTTTTATATGCTTACATATTACTAACAGTGATTGTTATGCTACTTTTAAATTGTAATTTATCAAGCTATTTATTGTTTAAAAAAATCTTAGATAAAGCTAAAGTACCTTCATAATAAAGCAGCTAGCTGCACTACGCGGTGCTATGTAACCGTAGCAAGCTACACCAAAGGCAGGAAAATCCACTCTGATATTGTTCTACATAAATGCTAGCAAGGCTTTCTAGCAAAGTCTAATCTGGTCTTTCTGCTTGGGTGTTAAAACTGGTGGGGCATGAGCGTGTTGTTACACCCTTACTTTCACTGTAACATGATTCTAATCCCCTGATTGTAAACAACTACAAAAACTCCTCCAGAGCTGGAGCCCTGTATCTAAAAACACAGATGGGCAGGTGGAGCAGGCAGGTGTGACACATGCAGCAGAAAATTGCTAATCTCCCTCTCCCTTTAACCCCCCACCCCCTCTTTTAAAACGGCCGATTCACCCTGGCCTTCTGTTTTTGAGCATTATCAGTGGTTTGCACCTTGAGGTGAGCCCGCTGTATTTACCTTCATGAAGGCGTCTCTTGATTGTAGATTTTGACAATCACGTCTACCACATTGAAAGTGTTTTTGGCCTAACTGGATGTTGTGAAATGGCTTTTTCTACAAGTAAACAATTCTACAATCATCCACTTTAGTTGTCTTCTGTGGTCTTCCAGGTCTTTTGGCATTACTGAGCATATCTGTGCATTTGTACTTTTAAAGAATGTATTATTTTGAATTAATGTACTGGTAAGAGGGTGGCAGTGTGGTGTAGTGGTGAGCACATCTGCCTCACAGCAAGAAGCTCCCGGGTTTCCTCCTTCCTATGCTTGCATGGGGTTCCTCCAGAGACTCCAGGTACCTTCCTACAGTCCAAATTGACCCTAGGTGTTTGTGTGAATGGTTGTGTGTCTGTTGCCCTGTGTGGTCTGTCCCCCTTCACCCAGTCTTGGCTGAGATAAGCACCAGCCTCCACACGACCCTAGTAAGATTAAGCAAGAGAGAAAGTCTGTTTGATAGGTCTGATAGGTCTGTTTTGCTTTATAATCCTAATCATGGCGTACTCCACCTGCCTAGTCTGTGTATTGACAGTTCCCATGAACTTCCAAATACCACTGAATTTAGCACTTGCAATCAACTCCAGATTGTTTATGCCCTGTGATGGAGCCCAAGAAGTTCAGGGTGTACTCTGCCTTCAGCCAGATTCAGCTAATAGGTTTCAGCCTCCCCGTGACCCCGTGATCCGTGCATGCTCACTTTTTCCATGGTGCTTTTTTTTCCATTCATTCATTTTCTGAACCGTTTAATTCTAATTAGGGTCGCGGGGAGGCTGGCACCCATCTCAGCCGACTCTGGGCGAGGGCAGAGTACACCCTGGACAGCTCACCAGGCCATCGCAGGGCAGAAACACACTAACGGCTATGCAACCTATTCCTGACGAAAATCAGCAGTGGTTCTTTTACATGCCTTTCACCACAGACAGTGAGAGACATGGCCGGCCTTTGATAACCCAGTTAGCTGAACAGGGCACTGTGCTTTTTTTGCACTAGGAAATTAATTAGGAGCTTTTCTGGACACATTAAAATCAGAAAGGGTTGCTGGCAGATATCCTTAATTCATTATTAAGTCAGGTTCATATGCAGATGTGACTTAAGTGAGGTTCCATCTTTCCAGAGATAAGCAGCTTTAAATTAAAATCATTTGAAAATGTTTGTTGAAATTGGTCCACTTTCAATCTCCACAGGGAGGTGCTACAGATCTACAGAAGACTTGAGCCTTGGCAGAGAGGATTTAATTAATGTGTGGGTGTGTTGGGGAGGGAGATGGGGTTATGGGCCACCAAAATCTGAAGCCATAAGACTTAAAGAGGAGTTGAGAGTGATTGGAAACATGTTTTATAAGCAGGCACTGGTCTGTGGCACTAAAGCAGGAGCTCTGTTTGTGTGAAGAATGCTCTGTTCACTGTCCATGTCCATGTTCTCAGAAATCGCTAGAAGCTGTGGGCAGTGACCAAAAGGAATAAGGTCGCAGGGACAGGTGGTGAAAATGAGCTTAGGAATGTCTAGGGATCTCCTTGAAGGTGCTGGAGTTCATGGCAGTGGACAGACGAGCCTGGACTGACCTTCACAGCCTGTTGCCACGACAATCCCTCACTGAAAGAAAAATGAACTCATTATTGGCCTGGCAGAACCACAACAGATTCCCACACTGCATGGAGGGGTCTGCTCGGCCACCACAAAGGACGGTGTGAATCGAGGATCCGTGCAAACTGCACTGGCAGTTCACTCATACTCTAAATCAAGCCTGTTCTCTTTGCAGTGTCTCTGCCTTCCCGTATCCTTCTGTCCTGTTATGCTTTATTGCTTCTTTTGCCACTCAGCCTTTTGAAGAGTTCTGGCAGGAGTTCACCTAAAGTGAACTCTCACATCTAGCAGTGGCATGTAATCATTCACCTTAACCAATATCGATTTATATTCCAGGTTGCTATTTAGTGAATGTTTAGAGAAATCTTGTAATATGCAGTTGAGCATTTACAGAATGTAGCCTGGCAGCTTATTTTGAGCAGGTATTTGATATATATTTTCTGTCTTCGATACTCTAGGTGTGCTTCCAAGGTTTCAGAAAAATTCTCAAAATCTCAGAAATCAATAGATCAGACTACAGAAAAGAACTGTACTATCCATCCATCTTTCCATCCATCTATCCATCATCTATACTGCTTATCCATCAGGGTCAAAGGTGAGCTGGAGACAGTTCTAGCTGACTTTGGTGGGGTGGGATACACCCTGAACAGCTTGCCAGGTTTCACAAAATTTTCTCAAAATCTCAAAAACCACCTAAAAAAAATCTGACTACAGAAAAGAGATACACCATTCATCCATCCATCCATCCATCCATCCATCCATCCATACATCTGTCCCTCCATGTATATCCATACATCCATCCCTCCCTCCATCCATTTATCCATTCATCCAGCCATACATCCATCCGTCCATCCATTTATATCCATCCACCATCCATCCATCCCTCTATACATCCATCCATCCATCCAACCACCAATCCATCAATCCATTCATCTATCCTTCCAACCGTTTATATCCATCCACCCATCCAACCATCCATCCTTTATACTGGCTATCCATCAGGGTTAAAAGTGAGCTGTGGCCAATCCTAATTGACTTTGGTAGGGTGTGGTACACTCTGAACAGGTTTCCAGCTTTCAGAAAAACTTTCTCAAAATCTCAAAAACAACATAAAGAAAACTGACTACAGAAAAGGGATACACCATCCATCCATCCATCCATCCATCCATCCATCCATCCAACCAACCAACCGTCCGTCCGCCCAACCATCCATCCATCCATCCGTTCAACCATGAATCATCTATGCTGTTTGTCCATCAGGGTCACAGGTGACGAGCCCTGAACCCTGAACAGATCATCAATCGAAACAACCATTAATACTAATGGGAGACGCATTTTTCCACATCTTATTTTTCAAAGATGTTTACTGTGGTTCATACGCATTTCTGATGTGCACCTTTTATGCAGCCTCTCCATAATTTCCAATATATCCTACAAGAGATTATTCACACTCACTCTTCTGTACTTAGATGCATTTTACCGTTGTCTCTGGAAATGGATCAGATAATTTGCTATTAATAAGATCTAGGAGACCCTGGGATATTTTAAAGCAGCTCAATATGAAAACTGTCTTGTTGCTACTTTTTCTTTGAAATTGTTTATAAGGCAAAGATCGGGCAGTGGGAGTTTTGCTTCAGTGGACCTCTATTGCCTTTGTCGCAGTTCCCAATTTTGACCGCTAGATGCGATAATAACTCTTCTGAATCTATATCTACTGGATACAGAACAGTAATTTTCTGTGGCAGTACTCAAGTTAGTGCTCTGAAGGTGCTAGTCATCAGTTCTCATGGGTTTCTAATTTTTTTGGGGGGGTTTTCTTTTATGGTTGATTGTGAGCTGAATAGTACTGCAAAAATCATCAACTTAAAACAGCCAAAGCTTAAGGGAGTCATGGTCTCATGGTAGGCACTGGGGGCTGGTGTGAAAGACAGATCAACGTCAGCCTGAGGATGACACAGGTTGCACGGAAGTGCTAGCCTTGGAACTAGCAGGGGGGAATGAACTGTCTGCTTATCGACACTCAGCTCACTCAGTGCTTGCTCAAGTCTATCAGGGTTCATAGGTTATCAGGAGCTGCCAGGGAGTCTGCAGGCACTGCTGGTTGCCAACTAAAGACCCATCAGTTGTCTTCCACCATTATCCATCAAACTGTGCTCTGCATGTGCACGAGGCACATGGAGAAGAGCAGAATGGCGATGGCCTGGAGAGATCCGGCTGCCATCTGGAGCATCTCCTGCTGTATCTTTATGCTTTGAAACACCAAGATGTAAGGAGGAGATGAACTCAACCATCACACCTCTTGCAGTTTTAAGTCACATATACCACCAATAAACACCCACCTCACACACGCTAAAATTAATTCAGCTTGTAATCAGATACAAAATCTCAATGTCTGTGATGCTCCCGGTGGTTCCACATCATTAATACAGAAACGAGTGCTCAGACTGTCTGTACAGCCAACAGTGGATACAATTCTCAAAATATTGAAAAGTAAAACCTCACAGCAAGAAGTTCCTTGGTTTGAGTCCTGTGCTCAGGCGTTTCTGTGTGGAGTTTGCATGTTCTCCCCATGCTTGCGTGGGTTTCCTCCAGGCACTTCAGTTTCCTCCGACAGTCCAGAAACATGTATATTATGCTAATTGGTCCTAGGTGTGAGTATGAGTGTAAATAATTGTGTGTCTTATGCTCTGCCGTGGACTGTTCATGGCGTACCCTACCTTTGGCCAGAGTTGGCTGAGATATGCTCAAGCCTCCCCGCCTCCCTAGTAGGATTAAGTGGTTCAGCAAATGAGTAAGTAATTAAGTGAAATGACCTGATCAAAAGATGTCAATATATAGTATTAGGCACTGCCTAAAAGTGATACATGTCCGGGCCTTGGTTAGTTTTTCAGTGCTTTTCCTTTCACTAGCTGATTTCCATTTTCATTTGTATCATCTGTAATTATTCATTTAATGAGTTCATGGTCTGCGATGGCCTGTCGAGCTGTCCAGGGTGTACTCACCCAGAGTTGGCCGAGATGGGTGCCAGCCTCTCCACGACCCAAATTAGGATTAAGCAGTTCAGAAAATGAATGAATGAGTTCATGATCTGTCAAACTTCTGATTTCAGTGTTTTCCCAATGAGCATTTATTCAGCTGCAAGCTTGTCAGCCTAGCTGATTTGGATTGCATGCTTTTTATTCCGTGGGAGTCTGAGTGGTGGTGTATGAGCCACTAGTTTTTGGATTTCAGTTTTGTTAATAATAATATATATATATTTTTAATTGCTGTCTGCTATCATGCAAGTCAGTAATACATAACAGCCAACGTGGCAGCCTTATTGGGTTTCCTGTGGTGGGCACACGTGGACACCACATGGACATGGGACAGTCATCCATGCCATATACCATGACTACTGTGTACTACTCAGGAGCTCTGCCAACAACAAGACATTTATTAAAGCATATAGAACTAAATGATTTATAGTTTCCCCACCAATGTTACCATAAGTAGAGATCAGCTGACTGATCTCAATGCTTTTATTTAAATGCCCCAAGTGTTCTGAACCTCAAGTGATGGGACCATGACTCATAACTCATAACGACTCATTCATACCTAAATATCAGTAGGATTGTTGTTTTCCCATAACCAGATCAGGTTATAAAGGTAGAACTAGATTGTAATGTTGGTTTGAACATGGAACATGGGCCATGGAAGGTTGTAACGGGCATTCCCATATTGTGCTGTGTCGTCAGTGTCTTCTTCCATTTTCATGTTAGTGGTGCTGTGGTCATGGAATCAAACACCAGAGCTGATGCTGTGTGTCCTTAACACTTTTCAAGATGGAGTTATACTGGTGGGTCCTGAATCCTCTTTTGACCTGGACATTCACACCGAGGGACAATTTGGTATAGCCAGTTCGGCTAACATACATGTGTTTGGACTGTAAAAGGAAACTTGAGTATGCAAGCACAGGGAGAACATGCAAAGGAGCCAGGACTCTTTCTGTGAGGTGGAAGAGCTAACTACTATGCCACCATCCTGGCCAGACTGTGCTGTGTATCACAATATAATAGCACAATACCATACATTTGTAGGATTTTTAAGGACATCCTAAGGATGTTATTTTTTAACTGAGCTCCCAATGGGTACTGCAGCCTAGGGGAAAGTTCACAAACTCAATTTACTCTGAAATAATGACTTATTTAATAGTGGCATGGGCATAACCTTGAAAAATTCCAGTTTCTAGTTAAAAATGATCCAAACATTACAATAATGCTGGGCTAAACCGGCGTTCACCAATGTTTGGCAAGTTCTTAACAGTTCTTTCAGTAATTTCACTGGCTGAGTGCACTTGATTCACTTTTTTTGGGGTGGGAGTTGGAATGTGTATGTGATGGCCATTTCAAAAAACGCAGCCAATAACAAACAGAAGCCTGGGCTCAGGACTGCTGGCTGTACCTTCCGCTTATAACAGCAGTATTTACTATTAGGGACTGGAGTTAGGTGCACCATGGATTGCTTCTCTAAGCAGGAGACACCACTTCAACTGAAATACAATACCACCTATTATCATCTAAGTGTTTCGTTCAGTAGTCAGAGATAAGTATTCATTTGAACAAATAAATACATCTCAAGAAATTCTTACTCACTCACTCATTTGTCGAACCGTTTACTTTTATTAGGTTAGCGGGGTGGAGGTAGCATTTCTCAGCCAAAACTGGGTGATGGCGGGGTACACCCTGAACAGCTCGCCAGTACATCACAGGGCCAATATACACGCAACCATCCACACTCATACTAAGGAGCAGAGTACCTGGAGGAATCCACAAAAGCACTGGAAGAACATGCAATCTACACACAGAACCAAGCCCGGTACTTGAACCCTGACTTGCTAAGCATTACACGACTGTGCTGTCCACTATATTTTTATGTACCAATTTCTAGGGCTGGGAGGTTTACATTGTTAGTGCTTGCATACTTTAAGCATAATTAACTACTTTTCCTTGAGTTTTTTTTAACTCTACTTTGCAACATTATTTTGTTTATGGCCAATAGGGAGTAAATCTAAAGCTAGAGTTGTAGAGTGTAGGGTACTTCCACCATGCAGCATGGATAATGTAGTAAATAAGCCGTATATGGGTACTGGCCTTAATTATCTTTCATTCATTTTGTAAGCCGCTAAATCCTAATTAGGGTCGCGGGGAGGCTGGTGCATATTTCAGTCAAATCTGTACAGCTCACCAGGCTATTCACACTCACTGTCACACCTAGGGGTGATTTGGAACTGCAAATCAGCCTACTGTGCATGTTTTTGGGAGGAAACCAAAGTACTTGGAGGAAACCCATGCAAGCACGGCAAACGCCACACAGAAACTCCCCGAGCCCGGGAATCGAAACCCAGGACCTTCTTGCTGTGAGGCAAACATGTAACCACTGTGTTACCATGCCGCCACTGGTATTTATTACCCATGTGCTAATCTTATGACAGGTTCTATAGCATGTGGATGTAAAAAAATTAGCATGGAAGTTTAAACTTTTTACAAGATGGTTGGGGGTTTGACCAACACACAAAATAACGCCAGTGATTACAATGCGTCTGCACAAACTCCATTAAGGGTAGAGGTAAAAAACAACAACAAAAAAACAAAACAAAACAAGACTCAGAATAAGTACGAGCCAATTAAAAAACAGTATGTATAAATTTTAAATAATCGTTTTCGGATAGGTGGCACGATGGCATAGTGGTTAGCATGTTCACCTCACAGCAAGAAGGTCCTCTTCTTGCTAGCATGGTTTTTCTCCAGGTATTCTGGTTTTCTCCCACAGTCCAAATATATGCAGATAAGGCTAATTGGCTTTTTCAAATCTCAAACTTCCTGTCCAGATACAGAAAACAAGATTCTTTAATATCTTTATAATATTAATAACATGTTTTGATATTTATTGCTGTAAATGCAAATTCCAATACCAGGAAGATATTCCACACCATACCACTCCCTCACACCCATACACTACTCACAGCATGGTTTCATGCACAGACCTTGTATGAGGTTAAACGGAACTGTGTTACCAAGGCGACAGATAGTTCACATACCTTTTGTCAGATATGTATGCAGTGTTTACCGGTGCTATACCAACGTACTGTTTCATCACTGACTGAAGCACTCTGCACACAAACAGAGTGCTCATCTTGCAAAAAGAAAAATACTTTCAGCTGTGTATACACGCCGTCTGACAAAAAAAAACAAACCCCAAACTGATGCAGTAAGCAACTTTGATTGCTTGCAGTATGTTTTCATTCATTGATGGGAGAAAAACGTGGTTAGCTAGAGCACCTGTCTGCTTTTCACAGCACCTGTTAATGTTCATTCATCCATTCATTCATTTTCTAAGCCACTTAATCCTAATTAGGATAGCGGGGAGGCTGGCACCCATCTCAGCCGATTCTGGGCGAGGGCAGGGTACACCCTGGACAGCTCGCCAGGCCATCGCAGGGCCATCAGTCACACAACCATTCACACTCACACTCACACCTAGGGACGATTTGGAACAGCTAATTAGCCTACTGTGCATGTTTTTGGATTATGGAAGGAAACCGGAATACCCGGAAGAAACCCACACAAGCATGGGCAAAACATGCAAACTCCACACAGATACGCCCGAGGACCTTCTTGCTGTGAGGCGGGCATGCTGACCACTACACCACCATGCCACCTCATCTGTAAACAGTGGGTGGAAAAAAAAATTCTGCTTTCCATTTGGTCTGGGCACAAACAACAAACACAGAAATCATTGGACAGCATACACCAATTTTCCATCTTTATTTTTCTACAAAAATATTTCCCCTTACAAAAGACAGTGTGGAATTTACTTTTTTTTTGCAACTGCCATACAACTTTTGACCTTAAATATATCTGTATATATAAGTCTACTGTATAGAAGTAAATACTGTTTGCAATCATGACATGTCAGAGAAAGCTGTGAGTGTCCTTGCTGCAGACACGATCAAAAATTCTCCCCGTCGTTCCTTAAAAATATGTTCTTCTTGGGTAGAATCTCGACTAGAAAATGCTGAATCCTTTTCGCAAAAAAGCTGGACCGCTCATGCCTGAAATACTGTAAGTACTTTACAGTACATCCTTACATAAAATACACAAACCGGGAATAAATTAAAAGTCATTGGTAAGGGGGTGATCACACTTGAGGTGGAAAAATAGTTGAAGTGTACCTATGATGAAAATTGGAGACCTCTCTCATCTTTTAAGTGGGAGAACTTACACAATTGGTGGCTAACTAAATACTTTTTTGGCCCACTGTATATCGTGAGAAGGTCATGCGTCAATTTTTGCAGCTGGTTTGCGAATAATTTGCAAATAGTTTGCGGAGGTTTGGCAAAAAAAAAAAAAAAATCTCCTGTCGTAAATCAGTTGCACTTTTTGTTCTTAAACCATTTGCTTATTATTTGCGCATTATTAGCGCGAACAAAATACAAATAATGACAATTTTGAGAATGATGAAATTTGAGAATGAAAAGCGACAGCTGCAAACAACCATTCTCATCAGTTGCTTTTCTATCGCAACTCTAGTGTGATCACCCTCTACCCATTACAGGTCATCTGGAGGCCATGGCGATTTAAAAGAGAACAGGCCTGGATCAGTGTTCATGGTCAGTTAAAGCACTTGAGGGTTAAGTGTATGAAGAAGCAGGGAGCCCTATTTAGAGATTTTCACACCATTATACAATGGTACTATCATGACTACCATTATCATTATTTTCCAGACTATAAGAATTTGCATCCTATAAGCTGCTGTGATTGCTGTGTTAGTTAATTACTCAAATACCGCTAATGCCTGATCATTTTGAACATAAACCAAAACTGACCATCACATGAGGTGAAATCACATGCTTCAGTACTTAACACACTTCTAATCAAATAGTTGACAAAGGAAACCATAAAAGAAATGTCCATACAGTGGTAAAATCATAAAAATCAATTCTCAGCATGGATGGAAGATGTGAAGCTGTGTACAAGCATTCATAACAAGAAACTAGTTAAAGAAGATCCAGGCTTTGGAAAGGTGGGAGCCTTTAAAGGGATCCTTTATCATATGTATGGTGGTCTGGGAAAAGCTGTCGGAGGTTGTCGTGGCTGAATTTCTAGCAGGTTAAGAAAAATAATTATGCAACCCATCACTACAAAAGAGACTTAATGCAATAATCAAAGCACTAAACTGACTTTAGGTGTTTTGTACACGTAAATAGAGGGCACCCTCAGTTTTAAAATGACCCAAAACTATTAATAATTGGAGAAAATTTGACAAAGATAACACAAAATAATATGTCTCAAGTTTAAAGGATCGGCGTGTCAGATTTAGAGGTATCTAGCGGCATCTAGTGGAGAGGTGCAGATTGCAACCAATCAAAATTTTTTCCCATGACCCCTTCCATCCGAAGCCTGTATGGTTCTAGGCAACTGTAGAAACATGGCGATGCAAGATGGCGGCCTCTATGAAAGGGTACCAGCTCCTCATTAGATATAAACAGCTTATTCTAAACTTTAAAAAACTCAACAACTTTTTAAAAAATGATTATAGATTAATGACAACATATTTATTGATGATGATTACTTGATTTCTTTTAATAGAGCCCTTCAAAATGTTACACACTGTACCTTTAATGGATTTTCATACTCAGAAATTTCATATTTAAAAATTAGTTTAGTGCATTATGACTCATTATGTGGAGATGGGTGACAAATTTCGGTAACACTATGTAAAAATTTGCATTATTATTACTATTATTGTTATTATTATTATTATTATTATTATTATTATTATTATTATTAATAAACTCTTACAATTCTTGCTTAGAAGTGCATGCACACAATTGCTATGCAAGAACCTTTTCCCACATATTTGTATGCATCTTTAAGACTAAAAAAAGCCTGAAAAAAAAAGCCCAGCTGTAATGTTTATTGAATTCATGCAAAGGGATGTTAAGCACTAGCTTTAATACAGTGTTAATGTTTTTGTCTATTGTTAAATAGTTACAGAGTGAAGCTCTAATTCAACACACATGATAAAGGAAATCAACTCACCTAAACTTCATGTTCTGGAGAGTTTATCCAAGCAGGTGAATGTGCCGGAGTAGGATTCCAGGCTACGGTGCCAAAAAGCAGTGACTCAAATTCATTCAAGCCCAGACCAGCTCAGTTTTTCATTCCTGCTGTTCTCATTGCAAGTCCCTAATGTCAGGAACGCTCCTTCTCAGCAGTCCGAATGGAATCTGTTAAATGTAATTCGCTCCATTCCCACGATTAAGAGTAATGGGATTTTAAAATATTACCGCATATATCTTTATACTCACTCACTCTCACTCATTTGCCGTACTGCTTAATCTGATTAGGTTCCGGGGGGGCTGGAGTCTATCTCAGCTGTCAATGGGTAAAGGAAAGGTACACCCTGAACAGCTCGCCAGACCATCGCAGGGTCAACAGACACACAACCATTCACACTCACATTCACACCCAAGGGCAATCTGGAACAGCCGATTAGCCTAATGTGCATGTTTTTGAATTGTGGGAGGAAACTGGAGTACCCAGAGGAAACCCATACAAACATGGGGAGAACATGCAAACTCCACACAGAGATGTTCTCGCCAAGCCCGGGACTTGAACCCAGGACCTTCTTGCTGTGAGGTGGACGTGCTAACCACTACACCACCGTGCCTTTATATTTGTGGTGGAAATGCACGTGGTAGAGAAATACATTTTTCAGAATGGTATAGCGTATACAGTAAAAAATGTCAAAATGGTTTCTCACCCCACCATACATATGAACCACAGTGGATCATGAAACGTTGTCTAAGTTGTATGCTGAGTATTGGATATGATTGAACGACACAAATGAAACACTTGATTTTCAATATCATTCTTAAAAAAAAATATTTTACGGTTCTCAATTTTTTTTTATAAAAAATTACATAAAAAACAAACAAACAGAACAACAAAAAATATATAGATTAATTACTTTTGAAGCAGATGTGATTTTGGATGGTGTGTGAGATGAAATCGATGTAACTTTTAGTCTGGAAAATACAAATTAACGTCCTGTTTTCCTTCCTTTAAACACTATCATTGTGTGAGGAAAAAAGCAGATAAAACTTAACAGATGCCACAAAGCACTTGAAATGAATGTGTTTTGAGGCACACAAGAGAATTTCAATGCTGTTAATAATAATAACAACAACAATAATTTCCAGTTTTGATTTAAAAAAACAAAAACAAAACAAAAAAAAAACAAAGCCAGACATAAGCGATGACCACTGATTGGAGTGTAGGTTTGCCAAAGCATCAACTGATTTGAGTTTTAAATTCGCCCTCAGTACTTTCCACAAGCCGCTGCATACGCACTCTCATTGTCCGTGTCCATGCCAGTGCAGGCCTGTGGCGTCCCCGTTATCAGAGTGTGCCACACATAAGGGTATGTGTCAGTATTAAGAAAGCTACCAGAGGCCAGGCAGGCGCAAGCTGAAGGCGTGGTCCTGTGGACGCGCCTGAGTCTGAGGTACACGAACACACCTCGTAGCCGTTCTCAGCGTGGTCCATGGGGTGCTGTCCGGTCAGCTGTGAGCCTGTCTCGTTATTTCTGGTCTCTGGAGAGTCCGATTGCACGTCCTTGCAGACCAGCCAATCTATTCCGATGGGTCGCGGATACCCAGCCTCCACCTCCATATCACTTCCCACCACTCGCCAGTACTCTTTACCCTTGAAGAAGTATGAGGCACCTAACAAGGATAGAGAAAACACAAATGGGTCACAGAAGAGTTGAAAAGATACAACTAAGTACTGTTTTCATATGCATAAAAAATACAGCCAAGGTAAATCTTATTGATTTATTCGATCCAGATTTCATGCACCGCAATAAATCTTGTTGTAATTGGACTGTATTTAAATTTGTTTGAATGACCATGTTAGTTTAAAAAGGCCAATATGGAATGGGAAGTAAGTAAATATCATAATAATGTGTTAATATAAGTATACAAAGACTGAGGCTTTTTCAGGGATGTAATTCATTATAATGGCCGGTTTAATTCTGTGAATTGAAATACGAGTTACACAGAAGTGCATTGTGCCGTTTGTACTGACGAATACGTAAGTAATTCCAGCTAGAATACAAATCAGACATTTACATTAATGCACTTGTTTTCTCTTGTACCGTTTTGTTAGTTAATTGTTTGTTTGTTTGTTTGTTTTTGTGCAATATAACTCTACTGTGCTATGCACAGATTTCAGTAATTGATATTTCTATTGTAGGGTTGTTGTCCAAGTAACAAACCATTACATTTTGAAAGTGATCCATGCATGACATCATGTTGAAAAAAATCAATTAAGGTCAATAAGTGCAAATAACATGTAAATGTATGTTTATCAGACACCCACTAGGGGGAGACATTTCAATATAACCATGCCAAATAATAATGAAACCTGCAGACTCAGGCATGTTTTTCAGGTTAGTCAATGCACTTGTTACCATAATCCAGTTGTTTCCCACCATAGTACAAAGGACTTTACCCTTATCTAAAAATTTTTTCATTATAGCAAGAGCAAGATGAATAAATGATGCTGGTGCAGGAAATACTGTTTAAGTGCAAACAGAAAGTCTTGTTTTGCTGAAATTCCATAGCATGAATTGTAAAAACAAATGGACATAAAAATATGATGTGCCATTTTTTAATTCACATTAATCACTGGCAAATTGCTGTGGTGTAAGAGCAATAATACAGGATATAGTGTTACAGGAAACGAATCATCATTTATCTTATCTGATGCACACACTGAACTTTTACTGATGGTTATCATTTATTCAAGGCCCACGTTCAGCCACTGTTCTGAATGTACTTTGTGTAGACCACAGTGACAAAAAAATTGAAATGTGAAAACAAACAAATAAATAATAAATTGCAGTGGTGCTTCAGCTCCAGGTACTGTCCTTCCCTGACCTAGGTTATATAGGTTGTCATTTGTGTTATATTATTCCTTTTTTCCCCCCTCATGTTGTTTTTGTTCTCGTGTCTAGTATCCTGAAGCAGCAGATGGGGTGGTGGGGGGTTGGGGGATCAAACAAATATAACTTAGATTTGGCTGTGTCGGAAATTTGGTTTTAAGATTATTTGTCGTGTTCAGTGGGCATGAAATCAATAGCTTGTACAAAGACTTTACAAATACATGTATATATATATATATATATATATATATATATATATATATATATATATATATATATATATATATATATATATATATGCGAATTTGCTCAGATAGATTCTGCTAGTCTAAGTAACATTGTTTGTTTGTTTATGTGTGAGTGTCAGTGGTGGTCTGTGAGCCTTTATTTGTGTTTCAGTTTGGTTCCTAATAACCTCAGTTCTGTTTTATTCTTGCACTTTAAATAGGCCTGCTCATGCGCCCGCAAGATAAAAAGAACTGAATAAATTCTTTATTTATTTTGGCTAATATTTTATGTCACGGGAGGCATGGTGGCACGTTCGCCTCACAGCAAGAAGGACTGGGTTCTTTTCCCGGGCTTAGCGTTTCTGTGTGGGGTTTGCATGTTCTTCCTGTGCTTGCATGGGTTTCCTCCGGGTACTTGGGTTTTCTCCCACACAAAAACATGCACAGTAGGAAAATGGCTGTTTGAAATGACCCCTAGGTGTGAGTGTAAATGGTTGTATGCGTGTTGGCCCTGCGATGGCCTGGCGAGCTGTCCAGGGTGTACCCCACCATTGCCCAGAGTAGGATGAGATAGCCGCCAGCCTCCCCGCGACCCTCATTAGGATTAAGCAGCTCAGAAAATGAATGAATGAATTTTATATCATATTTGCACACATGGTAAAAGATACAATAACATAATAACTCGATACCAAGGAGTCCATGCTTACCTTAAAAGTGCTCTCCGTAAAGTATGAATGTTTTACTTAAACTAGTTTGTACAAATATGATAATATAAAACATTAGCCTGGTGTTCTTGACATAGGTTACAGTAGGTATAGCAATTGTTTATAGCAATTACCTTAGTTTGATCAGAAGGGTTTTACAGATAAAACTCTGTAATGAGGGGTGTCTGTTTATTTTTCATTTGTCTCTATATGTTATACAGTTAACCGAAAAAAGTTGAAATGAAATATTTGAACTTTTAGTTTTTTTCCAGTGCAGTGAAATTAAGAATAAAGATCCAAACCCCCCAACAGAGAGCGATGTAACAGGAACAGCAGCAGCTAAGGAAAGAATGATGCTGTGTATACACCATACAATTAGCGTTAAAAATAGAAACACGCAGACAAGACAACAATCAGACAAGGATATAAGAATTCTAATGAGTTCCATTTCGAGGATTAGATGTAATCAATAGTTGAATTGAGGCAGTGAGATACCCAGTGAGGCGTGTCTTACCACTTGCAGAATAAAACCAAAACTAAACTTTCCTCAAGTTCGTCCAACTTTCTTGGTTCTCTGTTTCAGCTGATAGAGGATGTCCTCTTTCTAGGTTCTATCTTAGTCTGTTCTTGCTTTTCTCCTCCTTTTTCTGTTGTTCTCAGTTTCTTTAGCTGTAAAGCCCCCTCATGGGAGTTGCATGTCATGCAGAGGACTGTCGCTTTTTAGCTCAACCCTGTGCTCATACACACTTCAACCTTCGGGGCTGGCAGAACCTCAAAGTACCAGACTTATGAAACATGTATCTGACAGTCTGGAAAAAGACGTGTGTATTTGTGCATGTGTCTGTGTGTATTTGTGAGAAGAAGACAAAGACAGGAAAGTACTGAGATGCAGGGAGTTTCAAGAAGAGTGACAACAAAAGAAGACACAAAAAGCGTGTGAAGGATGTTTTGGTACACATGCATGGTCTCTAGAAGTGATTTTCTCTTCTAAGGAGAAAGATGAAAAACAATGAAGTGGCATGTTCCTGGGAAAAAAATGTGTGTGTGTGATATATCTGTCTAGTGTGTGTTCTGGTCCACTCTGTTGAAATCCAGATTGCGGTTCTGACTGAGTGATGGATATGAGAACACACCTGCCATAACATCTTAGCTTTCCACTCAGACTATTCCAACAGACGCATCCTAAATATGAAGAGGGACAGGCATAACAGACAGCGATTTATTTACATTTGAAGATGTACCCATGAGCATACAAACAATTTATTTTTAGCTCAAAGGAAATAAATAAAATAAATTAGTGTATATGTGAACTTATTTAGCAATCTTGTACCACTCACTCACTCCTCACTCACTCACTCATTAGCTAAATGGCTAAAAAACTCTAATCCTATTAGGGTTGCAGGGAGGCTGGAGCCTACCTCAGTCGACAGTGGGCGAAGGCAAAGTACACCCAGAACAGCTCGCCAGACCATTTCAAGGCCAACACACACACAGACACACACAACCATTTACACGAACACTTAGGAGCAATTTGGAACAGCCAGTTAGCCTAATGTACATGTCTTTGGACTGTGCGAGGAAACTGGAGTACCCTGAGGAAACCCACGAAAGCACTTGGAGAACATGCATACTCCACACAGAAACGCCCAAGCCCAGGACTCGACCCCAGGACCTTCTTGCTATGAGGCGAACATGTTAGCCACTCTCCCACCATATACAACCTTATCAGACATGACATTTCCTTTATGCTTTCCGTTCTGTTACACTTTTTAATTTTTTTTTTTAATGTAAACTGTATCTCTAGAATGGCGGCATGGTGGTGTAGTAGTTAGGTGTTTCTGTGTGGAGTTTGTAGGCTCTAGCTGTGCTTACATGGGTTTCCTCCAGGTACTCCGGTTTCCTCCCACACTCTAAAGACATGCACATTCGGCTAATTGTTTGTTTCAAATTTCCCTCTAGGTGTGAAAGCAAGTGTACTAGTTGTGTATGTTGCCCTGCAATGCTCTAGCGAATTCTGCAGGTTGTACCTCGCCTTCACGACAACTCTGTGCACTTTCACCTTTTTCTACCCCGTTTCCAATATATAAAAAAACATAAACAATGCAAATTTAAAACTTTTTTCTTATTCAAGTGGGTTCTAGCCTCACTTCTGAAGCACTATTTATATACAACATTTTTGTCATTTCCTGGCAAAGTTCCCCACACAATCCCTACTGTTAATAAAACATCTGTTCAGAGGAAAAACACTGGTCTCTCTGGTTGTATGCGGTTTGTAAACTAGAAAGATATAACTCCTGTGTATCACCAACTTCCAGCCATTTGAGAGAAGGGGTTGTCTGTACTATCATGTTGTGCACACACAGCACATCGCTGGAAATCTCTTTAGGACATGACTTTTGCAAAAACACTCACGGGATGGGCTGTGCACGGACTGTTTTCCTAAATCACTGGTTTCAGCCAATTTCTGTCAAAATTACCTTTAATATTGACAGCAGCTGCGATGGATGAAGCTACGGAGAAATTTATTCACTGAACAAAGGCGGGGCATCATGAGGAAAGTCAAAGCAAATTTCTTGCCTACCATTTTTGCCTGCATATACAGCAAAACTTTGTAAAAACCTACGTAGTAAAATGTGGTAGTATTCATTCAGCGGCCCAATCCTACTGGGATCGTGGGGAGGCTGAAGGCAGGGTACACCCTGAACAGCTCACCAGACACCAGACATAAGGACTCTTAACCCTTAGAGAGCCACAAGTGAAAAACAAAATGTAAAAAAATTATTTAATGTTATTATTCTTCTATTTAAGATCCAAGTAAAACATTCTCATTATTATATTTAAATAGCTGGTATATTTTGTATTTGATGAGAGTGCCTTATGAAGGTAATAAACAGAGTGAAACTCTGTAGTTTCTCCTGGTGCTCGTTGCCTGTTTCAGGGTTAAGTGACAGAGCTTTGTAATGGTAATGTTACAGGCAGAATCTTCCACATGGAAGATTTTTGTCTTATTGGCTTCAAAAGAGGAAAAAAAGAAGCTGGGGAAAAAAAGCAAATTATAACTACAAATAAATAAAAACGTATGGTGTCTCATGCATTAATAAATTAAAAGTTGTAATCATTGGCAAACTGCTGGTGCAGATATCTTGTTAAAAAAACTAAATAAAAAAATCATAGCACCATCCGACTGTATGCAACGTGAGTACCTGTTTTCCTAAAAGTACTAAGAAACACTAATATCCGGCTTTCTTAACTACTTTAAGGCCATAATTAAATTTCAAAGAAAGCTGAATAAGCTTCTTGGCTAGTCTTACCAGACTAGAATATCATGCACAGAATTTAATAATCTACTCTTAGTAGCATCATCATGCCGTATTGTTGGAATGCGCAGTGAGCTGCAGTAAGTCCTAGAGGCTTTACTTTACGTTATTATTATTCATAGTGTGACGAATACAAATTTGACCGTATAAATGTTTAATACATTCAATATAGCATATGGTAGGAATATACAAAGAATCCCTTAATGCACCATTTCATGGAAAACAGATCAAAACAAACAGTGTCTATACTGTATACCTCTGAATTTATTCACTCTATAATACAAAGAGACATCGGGAAAAACCATGCATGGTTGTTTCGAAGACAACTAGAGACAGGTGAACAAAGGCTGTCTGGCATGTACTTCAAAAGGCGTCATACTGAGAGTAGACCATAAAAAAGAAAGAAAGAAAGAAATAAACAAAAAAGCCACCCCTTCAACACTCACTGTCAGACCAGCGCATGGCGTCGTCTAGCTGAGCCGGAATCCCTTTCCATAATGTTGTGTCTTTTGGGTAGCCCTGATCCATATGGTGCAAATGATCGTCGTAGCGCCAGTAATGGTTGTCCTTAAAGAAGTACGTCTTGTCATTATGAAGCCAGACGAAGACAGCGTCTACACCATCCATGGGCAGGCCGAAATCACTGATGTGGCGTGGGTAGCCTTCCTCTACAATGTTGTCCTTAAATACCCAGTACTTCACTCCTAAGGAAGTACAGAGGACTATTCAATTTCAACTCAACATGTATAACACTTTAAATAATGTGCAATGTCCATTGTCCTATCCGTAATATAAGGACATTAAGTGGAACTGTTTTATTATACTCACATTCACTTTATTGTGAGAAATAAAGGATTTTTATTGTTTTAATAAAATTTTTATTATTACTATACACATAAATTTCCATGGTAATTTGTAGGATAATTGGCTAATCAGCCTAATAAACCCAAACAAACCGGCAAATTGACCACAACAGCTAACAAACACTATCTCTTGTGAAAACGTCCATAATAATTCTTCAAATTTAAAAAAAAAAAAAAAACATGCTCACACAAGATATTTTTGTAGCAATTTATTTATTTGGCGTAAATAGGGCAGCGCAGTGGCATAGTGGTTAGGACACCTGCCTCACGGAAAAAAAAGCATTGGATTTGATACCGGTGCTCAGGTGTTTCTGTGTGGAGTTTGCTTTTTCTCTTTGTGCTTGCGTGGGTTTGCTCTGAGTACTCCAGTTTCCTCCCACAGTCCAAAGACATGCACATTAGGCTAACTGACTGTTCCAAATTGCTTATAGGTGTGAGCGTGAATGGTTGCGTGTGTAGGCCCTGCAGTGGTGTGGCGAGCTGTTCAGGGTGTACCCTGCCTTCACGCAGTTTTAGCTGAGGTAGGCCCCAGCCTCCCTGCGACCCTATAAGTAAGTATGATGAAATCCACATGATGATTTATGATGTTATATAGTTATTGTTTTGTTTCACAAACTCTAACACCCATTAAAGTGAGATTAAGAGACAAGAAAAGTACAGACCTTTGAAAAAGACGATCTTGTGGTCTCCAGGTCTTTCATATACAGCATCAATGCCATCCAGGTTAGCCGGCAGGCCTCTCCAGAAGCGATGGATTTGAGTTGGCCTCAATGACACCAAGTGCCTATCACGAGTCAGACGCCAAAAATACTTTCCTGCAAAGCAGCACACAGATTTAACCCTTCACTTTATTACACAGTTTACTGAGTAAATACTTTTGCTTGAGCTGTTTTAAAATCATAATCTCCTTCTGCTTGTGTGGGTTTCCTTCAGGTACTCCAATATTCACCCACATTCAAAAGGCATGCACATTAGGCTAATTGTCTGTCCAAAATTGTAAGTGTGAATGGTTGTGTGTGTTGGCCCTGCAATGGATTGGTGAGTTGTTCAGGGTGTTTGAACTCCAAGGAACTTTGCTCCAAGGTGGCTAAGATAGGCTCCCATTCAGCTTCCCGCGACCCTAGTAGGATTAAGCAGTTCGGCAAATGAATAAATGAAGAAATAATATGATATATAGTACTGTTCTATATGAAGTGAAGTGCATATAAATTACAGATTAAAATAAATACACAAGCAACAGCTAAGAAAACAGTAGTTGCACGGTTAAAAATAAAGAATTACATACCATTCGTTACTCAACCTGTATTTTTCTCTGCCATGTTGAAAGGTTAAAGGTACAACTCAGGGACTGAGGGATCAAAATAATTTTCCGAATTTCCCACTTGACTTTACAACTTGAGGGGGCATTCATTTGCAAGTTGACAACTAGTATTTACCATAACACTTCTTTACCATAGCACATGAAGTCATCATAACTGCGTTTCAGCTCAGGTCACATCACGTGACTTGGTCATTGATTATTTTTTCCATCTATCAGCATACCCTTTTTTTTATTCCTTAATTACCTCCAAACTATCTTTTATAATTTAGTGTTTGATCAGGAAAGTGATGTCTTTGGACAGCAATAGTGCGTAAAGCAAGAATGCAGCAGCACCTGGTTACGGGTTCGTATAAACTCTGCTCTGGTCCTCTAGGTATTTACCTTTGAAAAAGAAGGCCTCCCCTCGGATTTGAGCCACTGCATCAAAGTGACTGGTACACCTGTCAGGGGCGTCACGTGCTGGCCTGAGAGATGGAGAGAAAAAGCAGAAAAAGAGAATAAACAAATGAGGATAAAAAAAAAAACCCTCCAAAGGCACTGCTCGCTATCAGATGACAGTGAAGAATATACGGCCTTTTCTTTCTATTGATCTCTTTAGCTATAAACAGAGCCTGGGTGTGTAAGTGTGCGCAAGTGTGCAGTCAAGTGTGCATTCATTTCAGGCTTGCTATATTTGCCCAGACAGCGTGATTGATCAAAATTTAAAGGGAGATCTTATCACCTGCTTGCAAAAAAGGGTCTCTTTGCATGCATTATACCGCGGCTTATGACTCGTCGTGTTTGCTTTGCTAATGACACAAAGATTAGGGCTTTCGTCTGGGAGCTAGCACTCACTGTGCACCTTATTAACAAAGATGTTCCTTCACAGCTTATTAAGAAAGCTCGCAGGGATGAAAATATTTAAGACCTTCGTTTGGGTAAATCCGACTTTATTCACCCACCATCTGTGAAGACAGAGGGGAAGAAAAATGAAGACACACAAGCTGGTCTCAACGGGCCAAGTGTCCATTGACAGCGAGACCAGAATTAATATAGAACCTTTCATTTGTTTTATTTTGACCTTTTGCTTGGGTGGGTTAGGGTGGTCTCAAAGGACATGTGAAGCCTGAACCAAGTTACATAGAGTTGTACTGATATATTATATATAATAAGGGGTTCATAAAATTAATGAATAAATGAATAATGTACTTAGCAATTTTAATGCTAATTTGTTGACTGGTGCTGTATTTTCATTATTCCTGTAAGATGTTTAAGGTTGTCTGTTGCTGGGGAAGATTGCTAGCACGATTACAATAGATTTTTTTGGAGGATAAAATCGAACAACCTCAAACAATAAGGATAAAGGCTTATGTTTTCGCTGTTAGTGCCTAAAACTACTTTTCTTGCTTACTATTTTCCAGCAGGCTTTAATCTTAAGAATAGTTTTTTTGTAGTATTAAATAGTAATAACAGTGATAATAATGACTATCAATGTACGCATGCTTCCTCCACTATATGGCTAGTTTTAATTACCCATGTGCTCATTTTAGGATATGTTCTTTTGTACATGGATATGACTAAATTAGTGAGAAGCTCTTTTATTTCAGATGGCAGGGTCACTCAAGGTCAAAGGGGATTGTCTCTTCCATGCATGGTTTCCTGTTTTTGTTCTGTAGTAATCACAGGTCTATTAGCACTTGTTACAAATCTACAAGTGCTCTACAGTATTTCCAAAACTTTGTGACCTTGCTTGACCTTCACCTTCAACCTTGAAATTCCAAAATCGAATCATCTCTAGGACTCAGGTAGGGCATTGGCCCCACCATGTTTGGTGAGAATCCATGAACCGGTGTGGTCAGGTTTTTGTTCAAAGCCAAATTGGCAAACAAATGCCAGTGATAACAATACCTTCGACAAAACTCTGTTTTGTGGGAGAGGTAAAATAATTATTATATGCTTGACTCATAGCTCCTAAATGAAATGCAACTGCACTGAAATACAGAAGAGAATCAGCTTAGCTGCTTGGTGAGCTATGTGCTTATGGAGGTATTAGCATGGAATTTAAAGCATCTACTGGTATCTGAATGGTTTACGCAGTGTGTCCAAGTGACAGACTAAATGTCTAAAGCAACGCTGCATCACATCCTTTTGGTAGATGTGAAACCCAATTGTTGCTCTGATCAATAGGAAGTCAAACGGCATATGAGTGAAGAAAAAAAAAATGGTTATCCCAAATGGAAACAGACCAATGCAAATACAGCTTAGATAGTATTTCATCATAAATTATGTATAATGTATTTTACACTACATGACACCATTCACGCCATGTGTGTTGAGTGTATAGCTCTGTGTATGGGTAAATCTGGAGGTGTACTCACGGAACTGTAGATTTTTTTTCTGGTAGGTCCATTAGAACAGGTGGATCGTCAGTAGGAGACATGCCATCTGGACGAGCCGTATGTGAAACTGAGTCCCGGACACCTGATAAAAAAAATACAAGTCAGAAAAAAAAATAAAACTGATGCCCCTGATCATTTTCCACACTGCACTGGCTGTCCAATTTAAGACATCACTTTCCTTACATGGTTTAAACTTCCTGTCCTTGTTTTAATTGGTAAATAGTAATTAATATATATATATATATATATATATATATATATATATATATATAGTGAAAATATATAAATTGTAAACAATAAAAACAATTATGAGCACTGGGAAGGTGCAAACCTCTGCCAAGCTCAGGAATCACCCCATACAATATGCTAAATGTTAAAAACCATCCTATTTCACTGTGTTGAAAAATCCTTTATAAAATCTTTGACCACAAAATTTGACCCAGATCATATTTGAAATCTAACATTCAGTCATTCATTTTCTGAACCACTTAATCCTAATTAGGGTCATAGAAAGGCTGGCACCCATCTCAGCTGACTCTTGGCGAGGGCAGGGTACACCCTGGACAGCAGGGCCAAAATTTAATAGAGCCTTCTTTTTCCAAAGCCCCGCCTCTGATAGAAATGACGTGATTTATTTTGGGGGATTTTCCCCTGATTTTTCTCCCTTAATTTAGTCATAGCAAATGCCCACCCTTCAAATACTCTTTCCCTACCTCGGCTGCGTGCATCAATCTGGATTCAAATTTGCAATTTCCAGAATGATAGCAACGCTCCATGTCAATACGCCACTCGGAAGCGTCACACATGAGAGAATGCAAAGCACAGTGTAGCACAGCATAACATAGCATTGCTTGCTGGTCATCCTATCTCACAATGGTAAAGAATTCTTTAAAGAATTCCTCGAACGAATTTGATCCTGATCATCAAAAAAAAAAAAAAACACATATACTTTTTTGCGTAATCTTGCTAACAAACCAACATACAAACCATGGGTAACTTGCTTGGCGGAGGTAATGTAGTGCTAATCTAAGTTGGAAGTTTACTGATGATATGCTAAACTAATTTTTCAATGCTGTATAAATACATAAAAATAATGATCGATATTGTATTAGTTATTTATTTTGTTGTTTTATTTTTTACATTTTCTCTTGGTTTTATGTTACGCCATATTATAATTGATCAAAAAAAGCCATCTCCTTCTTTAGTCTTTTTCTCAGGTTTAAAATGCAAAGCCTTCTGTCCTTGCGTTTAAAAACCTCCAGAAAATCTGGCAACCTTGGAGGCATGAAGTCCATGCAGAAAAGATTTCGCTCACTCACTCATCTGCTGAACTGTTTAATCCTACTTTTAGGATCTCAGGGAGGCTGTGTCTTAGCCAACACTGTGAAAAGGTGGGGTACACTGTGAACAGCTCGCCAGACCATCACAGGGCTAAAACACACACAACCATTCACACCTAGGGGCAATTTAGAACAGCCAATTAGCTTACTGTGCACGTCTTTGGTCTGTGGGAGGAAATCAGGGAAAACATGCCAACTCTACACAGAAACACCCTCACCGAGCCTAGGCCTTGAACCCAGGACCCTCTTGCTGTGAGGCACAAGTGATAACCAATACGCTACCGTGCTGTATAGGTAATTTTGTTGATAAAATTCAGCCTCAAAAAATAGAGTTTGCGCAACTATATTTTTGTCTGCCAGTGTTCTGACCCTACCTGTGAACTTTCATATGTTTATTGGATTTCTCTGAATAAACACGTCAGTCATCTTTTATGCAGAATTTGAGCAGATAAAAAAAAAAATGAAAAACCTCCCCCAAAAAAACCCAACAACTTCAGCTCCTTGTGTAGAAAGAAGTAAGAAAATGCATGGCGACAGGAGAGGACATTTGATTTAACCATTCTGCACGCTGTAGGAATGTGTAATTATGCTGCACCGAAATGATGAATTTTCTAATAACAAATGAATATCATGGGGACTGGGCGGCATTATGGAAATGAAATTAGGCTAACTGATCACCATGAGGTCTCATTAATTGCTGGCCATATCACCATTTTCGCTGAGGCATTTCCTTAATCAGTGTGAGTAACACACCCGAACTTTTGTTCGAACACAAACTTTATCTGCCACATTCAATTATTTGATGAAATATAGACTCCCTGCCGTGACAGGGGTTAATGGCTTAACCTGAGTTCACCAGAGGTCTCCGGATCTCACAGCTCATCATCCATCCATCCAGTTTTAATGTTTTCTCTCTCTCCCTCTCTATCTTCCTTCTTCTGCTCTCGCTGTCTGTTGAAGCCTGGGTGCACAGTGGCATGCTGAGTTGTGATAACTTTGGTCTGAAACCCCTAGCCGGCCCATTAAATCCCAGAGTTCTCCATCTGTCACAGCACCAGCATGTAATTACATCAATAATCCCCTAATATAAAGAAATCTGTTCTTCGGTCTGCATCACTATTCTCAGCCTGGCGGCTCTGGTCTACAGGTTAATACACCTCCACATTATTGGTGCTGTTCAGAGGACCAATAAATATTTTTACAAACTGCTCCATTGTTTTTCAGTAGGCATGGTGGCATAGTTAGCACGTCCGCCTCACAGCAAGAACATGGGAGTCCCAGGTTCGGGAAGGGTGTTTCTGAATGGAATTTGCATGTTCCCCCCGTGCTTGCCTGGGTTTCCTCCCACAGTCAAAAGACATGCACATTAGGCTAACTGGCTGTTCCAAATCGCCCCTAGGTGTGAGTGTGGACGTGAATGGTTGTGTGTGTGTGTGTGTGTGTGTTGGCTCTGTTATGGTCTGGTGAGCTGTTCAGGGTGTACATCCGCCTTCGCCAAGTGTTGGGCGAGATAGGTTCCAGCCTCCCCGCGACCCTAATAGGATTAAGTGGTTCGGCAAATGAGTGAGAATTTCATAAGGTACAAAGTGTCAATTCATTCATTTTTTAAGCTTCATTCATTCATTAGGATCGTGGGGAGGATGGAGTCCGTCTCAGCCGACTCTGGTCGAGGGCGGGTACACCCTGAACAGCTCGCCAGGCCATTGCAGGGCAACACTCACAACCATTCACACTCACTCTCACACCTAGGGGCAATTTGGAACAGCCAATCAGCCTACTGTGCATGTTTCTGGACTGTCGGAGGAAACCACAGTACCTGGAGGAAACCCACACAAGCACGGGGAGAGTGCAAACTCCACACAGAAATGCCCCGAGCCTGGGAATCGAACACAGGACCTTTTTGCTGTGAGGCGAACATGCTAACCACTGTGCCACCGTGCCAAACCCTAAAGTTTCAACTGTGTAAGCAAAACATTTGTGTGGATATTTTACATCATATCCTAAAATGCAAAAGTCATGCATATTGTCAGCTATAGTCATGACAGATACATACCATGCACAATACCTGCTGTATGGAGTGTGGTCAAAATAAAATAATGTGCAATTTTCGAGTTCGTCCTACATCCTTACTACGTTCATGCCAGGTTCTCTGGTTGGGTGAACCCTGCCTACACCCAGAGTCGTCTGAGATAGTCTCCAGCCTCCCTGTGACCCCAGCTGGATAAAGCAGTTCAGAAAACGAATGAAGGAAGGCTGTATCTTATTTAGTACCCATGTAATATTTTGGATTTTGGATTTGTCTTAGGATAACCAATCATGTTTTCCACATGTTCTTCATATACAGTATCTGTGTGACTTTCCTCAAGTTTTTATTGCTATCTCCCAAAAGCGTGCAGACAAAATGGATCGGGGACTCAAAAACGTGTCCGTGGAATAGGCTACAAATTTATTTTGGCCCTGACCAATTTTTTACATCACCTCTGTAACCAGCACAGGTGCAGGTGTTAAATGCTATCAGATGGGGCCTGTTGAAAGGCTACCAAGCGTCACCCACCATACCTACTGATTATTGCTACAACTTATGCAGGACAAAAAGGGCAAAGAAATATAGCATAGCGACAGTCTGTGCCTATTTGGTAATGTATTAGGAACATCTGTTTGTCGGTCAGCCGTAGCAACGTCCCTTCACCTCCTGGAATAACTCTTCTGTTTCTCTTCAGGTTCACTGCACAGGAATCTGAGATTCACGCAGATGTGGTCACCTGCCTCAAGAGGTTTATTGCCATTTTTTTTGAGAAAGGATATGTCTTTTCAGGGAAGAGGGGTCATTAGAGAGAAGGAAAGGAAAGAAGAAAGAAGAGAAAGGGGATTATGAATGGGTCTAGCAGCGAATTGGGCTGCAGACTGGACGCTATGTTTCAATTCGCATATATTTTAAACGTAGCTGAGTTTGATGAGATTTTAAAAGTTTGTCCTTTACAGCATATAACATAACACATAATCATTCTGAAATATTAGGAAGCATTATTAGTGTATATGCTTGCAAAATGGTGGAGAAGAGGTTATGAAGGTCCTGGGTTTGAGTCCCGTGCTTAGCAAGGGTGTTTCTGTTTGGAGTTTGCATGCTCTCTGTATGCTTGCGTGGGTTTCCTCTAGGTACTCTGGTTTCCTCCCACAGTCCAAAGACATGCACAGTAGGCTAACTGGCTGTTCCAAATTGCTCCTGGGTGTGAGTGTAAGTGGTTATGTGTGTTGCCCTGCAGTGGACTGGCAAGCTGTTTGCATAGTGTACCCCACCTATGTCCAGTGTCGGCTCCAGCCAACCCACGATGCTAATAGTACCCTAGTGGGTTTCCAACCCACCTTCCAAGTTACACATACTTACAAATAATTTATTAATATAATCTTCATAGAAAGTGTAACCAATACAGATAATTTGAACTTTAGGATTTTTAGCAAATAGAAATGGTTTTCTGTGCCAAAAGTTTCAGTGTATTAGAAATAAGAATGAACGAGAAATTCAGCAGGGCATGGTGAAGTATAATACAGAAGGTGAACCATCTGTATGAGTCAGAAAGGGAGAAAGCAAGCTGAAAGCTCACTCACTCACTTATTTGCTGAACTGCTTAATCCTACTACCAGGGACGCAGGGAGGCTGTGCCTAACTCAACCGACACTGGGTAAAGGTACATCCTGAACAGCTTACCAGACCATTGCAGGGCCATCACACACACACACACACACACACACACACACACACACACACACACACACACAACCATTCACACTCACACAACCATTCACACTCACACCTAGGGACAATTTGGAACAACTAATTAGCATAATGTGCATGTTCCTTTGCTTGGAGTACCCAGAGGAAACCCACACAAGCACAGGGAGAACATTCAGAATGCACGCAGACACGTTATACAGAACGTCTTTGGTGCGAGGTGGCTTGGGGTCGCGCTCCAAGGTTCCTGCTAATGGCCCGGGTCCCTGGTCTGCCATCGTCTCCCTCTGACCGCTGTGAAGGTGTGTTACACAGTCTTGCTCGTCACTTGTTGCCGATCACTCACTTGTGCATGCTGGCACGGCCACTATGTCGCCATTTATTTATTTATTTATTTATTATTAGGGTTTTTTTGTTTGTGTGTATGTGTTGATGTGTGTGTGTGTTTGTGCGTCTGTGTGTGTGTGTGTGTGCGTCTGTGTGTGTGT
>JAOUQZ010000019.1:3613757-3633861 GCA_028564935.1 Neosilurus hyrtlii
CCCCCCCCCCCCCCCCCCCCCCATGCTCCCGGGGAAGGTGAGCCGACTGCAATCTCAGGAATCCTAAAGCCTAACATCTATCTCAGTCCAAACAAGATTTTCCCTCATGATGAGAAAGCCAGCCTTAAATCTATATGAACCCTTGCATTTTTATGAAGCCTTTAAGCTAAGATAGAAACTATATCAGACCTTCACTGTGCCTGAGTGAGTGATAGACTTTTCTAACAAGCTCTATAACAGATAAAACTGAATAAATTAAAAATGCATGTTACTAAGTGCATTAAGTGAGGGAAATTGGTAAAATATAAGCAGGTTAAACTAAGTTTACTCCTTAAAACCCACCTAAACTTATGCAAGCAAAAGGAGAACATGCAAACTCTCCACAGAGCCCGGGACTCGAACCCAGGACCTTCTTGCTGTGAGATAGATGTGCCAACCACCATATCACAGTGCCACCCACCTCCAGTACTGAGAAACATATATAATTATTAATTTATATACAGGTACTTATAAATATGGTTATAGCATATATTTTAAATAAAATATAACTAGAATATGATGATGATGATGAATTAGAATAATAAATATTAATTATTTCATATATAACAATAACTGTTTCAATGTTACAAAGGTGGCATGGTGGTTAGCACATCCACCTCACAGCAAGAAGGTACTGGGTTTCAGTCCCGGGCCTGGTGTTTCTGTGTGGAGTTTGCATATTCTCCCCGTGTTTGTGTGGTTTCCTCCGGGTACCCCGGTTTCCTCCCACGGTCCAAAGATAGGACCATTAGACTAATTGGTCCAAGTCTGGGTGTGAGTGTGAATGGTTGTGTGTGTTGCCCAGTGATTCAAATGAATGAGTGATAACAGGAAGTAGCAGCGTTAGATGTAATAAAATGCGCAAAATGTATAACTGTGAAAAATAATAACTGCAAACTGTTGTGCTATAAGCGAAATAAACACTTCGGAAAACATATGGGAACTGAATCATTTGCATATTGTGCCAGAGGAAATCAGCAGTACTGTCGTGGTTACACGGAATACTATGGAGAATGTAGGGCTATAACTCCTATCAGCCACTGCACATAATTCACGGTTACATTATTTAGTATTTAAGGCACATCATTTATAGCACTCGTTTTCTAGCTTTTGTCTTCTGCTGTCCGTATTACGGCATATGATTCATGTCATGTCTGTGCTGTTGCAGAATATTCCAGCTGTCTGTGCAGTTTTGTTTTACGCAGACAGGAAATGTCACTAGTAGAAATGTGAAATTCTTTCCCATTGTCCCAAGATTAATGTTTATGTGCAATAAAATGATTCATTAAAACTCTGACTAGAAGCTCAATTCAAATAAAGCCACAATAAAGCTCCATGTACATTGAAATCAGAATAATCCAAATTAATTGTCTACCCAATTAATTAAATCAGCTGCTTCCTTTCCATGTGAGGAAGCATAAAGAAAGAAGAGTGCTAAGTGAAGGACTGGTTACAGCTGCTGGAATTGGTTTTGTGGATAGATCATAACATTAAATGTCAGAAATTATACCAGCTATCATTGTTAGAGAATTCTTGTTGATATTTTGCTTTACTGTTTCAAAAGCTGTGCCTACAACGAATTCAAATTTTGACTTACAACTCAATTATCTATATACTATTCTTCACCGGAGGAAAGGTGGATACCGACGGATAGTTTCTAAGACTTTCAAGAATGAGGTGAATCACAATTTTAGTATATACAGCATGGAACATAAGTAAAACAAATAATATTAGATTATTATGTTGTTGTTTTTTTTTACATCATTATTTGATTCGGGCATTATCCTCAAGTTTTCAGGGTAGATATTATGTTTAATAATATGTATTACACAGGCATAGCAGAATCTGATTGGTCAGCTATCTGGGGGTTATTATGAGTGGATAATGCCTGAATCAAAACAATGAACACTCACAGTTTGTCACGTCCACTTGCAGCAGGTGGCATCATTATTATCATACTTTAAAAAGGAAAATTCATTAAAAACAAAATCTAATTTTAGTTAGCTTTTCTTGTATTTACTTGTAGTATATACAAAAATTTTGAATTTGTGTAAAAACACCATTATAGACCTGCTTTTCCTACTCAACTCTGAAGACAGTGTTAGCTACACTGCACCTAGCTAGGCTCGAAAAGCAGAGCTCACCTGACCTGCGTTTGTCATGGTTAAAATTTTAGTTTGCTTTTCTCAATGTTTCTGCATAGTGTATAGTACTAAATGCTGTATAGTACTAAGTGCTCTGACCTTACTTGCATAAATCATGACAAAAAAAAAAATTCATTTTAGTATGCTTTTTTATGTTCATATGTAGTATATACTGAAACATTAATGCACCTCATGCTTAATGGATGCCACTGAATTAAATATCTCAGGGACTATTCCGTGACATCCTCCTTGCTTCGTCATATAATTATCCTAACACAACCAATCTGATTACACCATTTATATGTCAAATATATATTACATTCATGTGTAGTATAAATTCCTGATAATCCCAACAATCCCAGTAATATTTCTGCTAATTAATAACAAATCTTTGAAGCTGATGATTTTTTATGCATGTTAGATGGTAACCCATGATCATCATAACACCCTCATAAATCATTAATATTGTGTAATTTTTTTATAAACAAATGCTGGATGCTTAATGAGATTCTTGTTTAAAGTGAGCTGTGATGAGGTCTGTTTTGTCTTCATATATAAATGAAAAAGGAGGAAGCTGTAATTATGGCTAAATTCTAAAAAATGGTACATTTTTATCTCTTGACCCCGAATTAGTCTCCATTAACACTGCATTCATAAACATTTTAGATATCTATAGCTATACACTCGTGCCAAACCACTTCATTCTAATTGGGTGGCGAGGAGGCTGGAGCCTATCCTGCTGGTTCTGGGGTACTGGTAGGGTACACCCTGAACAGCTCACCATCCATCGTAGGTCCTGCTTCTAAATGTCATCATGCAAAATGAAATAAATAAATAAATAAATGTGCTGTTTTTTAATTTGAAGACACACAATAACTAGATGCTATATATATCATGTCTACATGATGCTCCACATACAACGAAGTGGAAGTCACACTACCTTGTTCTAGTTCCCCAGACTTTTGGTCACCACCACCTGTTCCCAATTAGCACACTTCCCATAAATAGCCCAGACATCCAGTGAAGCTATGCTGAGTCTCCCTCCTAGCATTCCACTACTGACATTACCGAGTGTTTTGTGTGCATAGATGCCTTTCCAGTGTTGACCCTGGCGGTTTTGTTTATTGAATTCTGCCTAGCCTAGTTAGTTCTGTCTTCTTATTTCCTGATACAATGCCTGTTTATCTATTAATGATTTTGTTTTGCTTTTTCACATTTGTTCACTTGATTCTATAAAATGCTTCACTGGCATCTTAACCCTGTTTGAGCCTCATGGTATATTGTATTACACTGCACCATACGGAGTGCTCTTTGCACTTGTTTATTTTCGTAGATGCTTTGTCTCATGATTTTTTTTTCTTTTTGGACCCCCCCCAAAATAAGTTGTATCAAATTCCCACCCATCTAGTATTGCCTTCCCTATCACACAACCACCACCAACCAGGGAGGGGCGTAAACATGCACATCCCCCTTCCGTGACATGCAATGCCCGCCACCTGCCTGTTTTCGAACTGCTGCGCATGCGTATTTTGGGGTGGTCTAACACACTAGGAGGGAAAGCACTATCCGCCTCCTCATACGAATGAGCTCACAGATGCCCATCACTGCCAATTAGCCTAATGTACATGTCTTTGAACTGTGGGCAGAAACTGGAGTACCCAAAGGTACTGCAACAAGCCTGAAATACTAAGATCTTCACCAAGCTTGATCTCCACAGTGGGTAAAATTTCATGCACATATGGAATCCTCAAGCAGAAACCAACTTGCCCTACAGCCCATATTCTCAAGCACTCAGATCCCTCCAAAACATTCATAGTTGAGTTAGATGGAAGGTAGCACTGTCAATATGATCGTCATGGGATTCCCGAGAAAATCATCAATGACAAGGTTAACCAGTTGTGTCTGGTCCAGATTTGTAGAGAAACTGCAGGTCTCCATAAGTCTCACACCTGGTTACCATCCTAAGAACAATGGGCAAGTGGAGCACGCCAACCAAGAGGACTGGGCGTAGTTTCTTCCCTGGAATAAATATGCCCATTATGCTGCATCACAAGTCCAAATGCCTAACCCAATTTTAATTCGTAATGGGGTGTGCCTTCATTAAAAGCTTTTATATAGGTTCCAGTCGCAAAGTATTAATCTGGAGATCTGAACAGAATTAACTTTTAAAAAGTGTTGTCTTTGCCTTTAATTGGTTTAAGAATTCAGAGTTGCTTACAGATGTGTTTGCTATATTCATAACAGAGACCCTTATTGAAGGGGATTCATGAAATATATTTTACAGTGGCTACAGAATGTTTGAGAAGCACTGCCCTACACCATTACACCTCATCGAGAGACTTTTAACAAGTTAAGACACAGCGTGGCTGAGAGTCAGAAACACTGATCCAATGGTAGCAATCAAAAAGACCATTCAGGAAGCGAGTTTTAGAAGCTGAGAGGTCTGGAGAAGCATATATCTCAGTAGGGCTTGTTTACCAAACAAAAAGTATCATATCTGAAGGAGAGATTTTGAAATGGAAACAGATGAAAACCGTTTCCTGTCTCAGGAGAGGCAGGGCAATGATTCAGGCATGGAATAAAAGCTGAGAAGATTTCTGAAGATGACCTTTCTTTTCATTTAGTTCATGTTCCCTCTTTCTTCAGAGCTGAGTCAGTCCCTTCTTAAGCTCCATCCACCATCCACCTGATCCATCTGCAGCGCCCAGGTTTGTGGAGCAGAAGCACACCCCTGGGATACGGGACTTTAAAAGAGGTCGGTCCGACGTACATTTCCAGTGGGTTGTGCAACCATGCCTCCTTGCATGCGCCTGAGGGCTGTGTGTTTGTTTTGGCCAATTTTATGCGCGCATGCTACAATCCATGGGGGAGTAACTCAGACTGGTGTATGCAGGAGACACCTATTAAACAAAGTGACAGGGCTGTTCTGCTCTCTGGCCACGTTCAACACATGAGTCGAAGGAGGAAGAGCCGAGCTTCTGAGGAAATGGGCAATCCTGCAAATTCACATACCTGATGTTGAACAGCAGTATACCACTGGGAGGATTACAGAACATTTAACTCCTAAACTTTCTCCAGGTTTTGTTGCCATACTTGGCCCCTAGCCCTCAATAGAGCGCTGCACACAAAAGACTCAAATCTTACAGAAAACAGCGAGCACAAGTAGACAGTCCTCAAGCAATAATCCTCAAGTCCCTCATCTTTTCTGGCTTACTCTTCCTGCATCCTCTGATCCAGCTGTCCCGAGGGCCTCTGAAAGCTCTGAATGCTCTATGTCTTATCTTTCTGATTGGTGGATAAACCTCCTCAGCCCTATTTTAATCCAGCTTCCAGCTGTTGTAATCCAAACTGCCAGAAACTTTCGCAAGGCAACACAGCAGTCTGCAATTGATAATAATCAGTTTTTCCTCTGGCTGTTTTTTGCACCAGGTCAAATTATTGGCATTGATGGTTGGAGACGATTTTGAATATGGCTGATAGAAACCCTTCTACCTATCTGTGAACTCAGCATGATAGGAACCTTTTATGGTCTCATTTTGGGAATAAAACTCTTATGCATATACATGAGTACACATAGACAGTGGGATTTCAGGTCCATAATCGTAACAGCACACCTGTTAAACAGAAAATTTGCATATCCCCTTACTCAGCTCTTCATTCAGACCGTACAAAACTTATTTGTGTTTTGTCCCTTGATTAGACAATGTTTGATGATTCATTCACTCTCCTCCCTTCTTAATCACTGCTGATAATGTTTTCGATGATGTGTCACAAAAAAAAAAATCAATATTTAGTCTGACACAACCATCAGTAATAGGTTAGATAAATCTTCAGCCTGGGCTTGAAAAAACTCAGCCCCAGCCTCTGGTTTAGCATTCAGTTTAACATTACCCAGGAACATTGGTGTTGTTGTTCTTCTTGACCCCATTCATTCATTCCTTCATTTGTCGAACTGCTTAATCCTATTAAGGTCATGGAGAGGCTTAGCTTATCTCAACCGACACTGGGCAAAGGCGTACCCTGAGCAGATCGCCAGACCATCGCAGAGCCAACACACACAACCCTTCACACTCATGTTTACACCTGGGGGCAGTTTTGAATGCCCAGTCAGCCAAAGGTGCATGTCTTTGTACTGTGGGAGGAGACCGGAATATGTGAAGGAAACCCAGGCAAGCACGGGGAGAACATGCAAACTCCACAGAGAGACACAGCTCCCGAGTCTGAGACTTGAACTCAGGTGTTTCTAACTGTGAGGCGACATGCTAATCCCTACGCCACCATGCCACCCCATTTGTTAGTATGAATACCAAAAATATGAAATTGTCAATATTTGTATTCACAAGTCAACCTTGAACACATCAAAATGATTTTATTCATCGTTTGACTTTGTCGTTCTATAGAGAGAACCTCTGAACTATCTAAATACCCACACCATGTGACATGAAATTGAGTTTGACTAAGAAAAGAGAGAAAGACAGAGAGAGAGAGAGTGAGACAAAAATAGATGGGGGGGGGCTTTTACTTTGACTCCAAAAAGGTCACTCTAAAAGTCAAATGGCAGGACATTTCCATTTCCTCTAGCCCTTCTCTCATCAGGAATAAGTCAGGGTGGTCAGGCATCTGCAGCTTTCTCACTGTGAAGAGTGTGATTGTTTCAGTCGGGTTAAATACTTCAAACTGAGTGCGGATCTGTTTGACTGTGCAACGGTCCTGACAGAGATCCTTCATATGCCACGCTGAGAGGAAGTGAGACGTTAGTCCAGTGTTTCCTGGCAACCTCGGTAGTTTCTTATGGCTGGAGTGAATTAAATAGTGTTTAAACATTACTAAATGTCAGATAGGAAGAGGATAGAGGGGGTGGGGGGTATGGGGGTCAGAGACAGAGAAGTCGCTGTATGCTGGTAGATACCCTTAATGGAAAGTCACATAGAATTCACACGAGCCTAACTCACACATGTAGGTTTTAGACATGGATTGTTTTTCCCATCATATCAAATGAATTTACTTGAATTTCAGGGATTATTGTGATTATACAGACGACAAATGTATACAGAACCCATATGAGCTCGCTCATCATTCACATCCCGAACCGTTTAATTCTACTGGGGTCGGCCGGGCAGGATCCCATCTCAGCCACCAGCTTGTCAGACCATCGCAGGGCAATATACTCACCTTGGGTCAATTTAGAACAGCCAGTTCGCCTAATGCGCATGTCTTTGGACTGTGGGAGGAAACCCGCACAAGCACGGGGAGAATATGCATACTCAAACAACAGAAATGTCCGATCTTGGGACTCGAACCCAGGACCACGTTGCTTTGAGGCGAATATGCTAACCACTGCATCACTGTGCCCTCCCTTCATATGATCGTATATCTCCAGAAACAACAAAAATGCTATTTGATTTTGAGGATAAGCATATACCCTCAAAAAGAGTTAAGAAATTGTCCCATTAAGATTGAAACAGCACTACAGCTGCACATGGTCTCTCCTGAGAGCTCTGTCCAGCTGTGTGATGTGACGAAATCCAGAACGAACCCCTGGTGTGTGGCTGGCCATGTTTTCCTGCTGTTCTCTTCCTAAAAAAAACTCGCAGAGGCAGGATGAGTGCTCGAAATCCTCTTGCTCTGTGCCATAATTAATCAAAAGGTTTCAGATCAAAGTGCTTTCACACACACAACGCTCTTGAGATGAACATCCACATGCCACCATCTGGAAGCTTAGCTTACTTCTGCAAAAGAAGGAGAAGATAAAATTTTTTGGACTATTTGCTGTTCTCTTCAAGCGAATCGGATGTGTGTTCCCAGCAAGAGAGTGTTAAATAGTATAATAAACAGCTGCTCGTTCATGTTCAGACTGTCATTATGACATCTCAGTATGAGGCCTTATAGCGGACGTGATCTTTCTTGTAACGGATTGGGTAATTTGCTAAATAGCTGCTAAGGACAGTGTGAGCATTCAGATGCCAGAATGGAAAATCAGATGGCAATCTACATATCTACTCTTCCAAGATAGTTGGGGCATGATGCAGTGGCACTCTCTCTATTTAGATATCAATCAAAAGATTTGGTGGTTAAGGCTTTGGAATACTGTTTAAAAAGGTTGGGGGTTTAAGCCCCAGTACCACCATTCTGCCACTGATGGGGTATTGAGCAAAGCACTTAACCCTCAAATGCTCAGTTGTATACTCGCTCACTCACTTGCTAAACTGCTTAATCCTACTAGGCTCACCAGGTGGCTGCAGCCTAATCTCAGTTAACTCTGTGTGAAGGCAGGACACATGCTGAACAGCTCGACTGCTCATCGCAGGGCCAACACACCCACACACAAACAGCCTAAAGTCAACGTTATGTTATCATTAGAGGGGCAGTGGTGGCCCGGTGGTAGGTTGCTGGATTACTGATCCCAAGGTCGGGGGTTCAAGCCCAACTATCACCAAGTTGTCACTGCGGTCCCCCAGTGCAGTTAACTGGGTTATCAAAGGCTGGTCATGTCTCACTGACTGTGGTGAGAAGCATGTAAAAAAAAAAACATTGCTGTCGTTCATAAAGAGCAGGCCACTGGATTGCCGTCAGCATGTTTCTGCCGTGTGATGGCCTGGTGAGCTGTCCAGGGTGTACTTTGTCCTTGCCAAGAGTCGGCAAGATGAGTGCCAGCCTCTGTGCAACCCTAATTATGATTAAGCAATTCAGAAAATGAATGGATGGATGAATGAATATCATTGGGCTGTGGGAGGAAACCAGAGTACCCCATACAAGCATGGGGAGAACATGCAAACTCCACACAGTAACGTCCTCGCTGAGCTTAGGACTTGAACCCAAGACCTTGCGGTGATTCAAACGTGCTAACCACTACACCACCGTGCCGCCCACTTTAAATGCATGCCAATGATCTAATACACAGCAAGTCCACAAAAAAGAAGGAATCTTCAGTCTGTGCAGGATTCTAGTTCTAGATGCCCTATAAACCCTTCTAGCAAACTTCCTAGAAAAAAAACTTACAAAAAACAACAGCAACAACATCAAAATAAATAGTGCGTCTCTTATTCATATCTGTCGTTATATCCGTTGAGAACTTTATGATTAAACACATTCACTCTGAACATTTACTGTATTTGTACGGTTACAACAGGTGAGTTTGTTGAGACTGTAAAGAAACAGTCTGAGGAACAATGAGGTGAAGGGTAGTATGGAGGCTGAAAGAACCCAGGTGCATTTAAAAACGCAAGCTCCCGACTTTTAGGCTTGAAAAGCAGACGTAATACACATAAGAAATAAAAATGCCAGTGGCAAATTGAGTGGGAGTTTGGCACATTAGTTGGATATGATTTGAAAGGAAAGAGTGAGTGAGCTCAAGGGAGATGTGGGAATTGGAGGAAGAAGAGAGAAAAGAGGGGGGGGTGAAAAGAGGTAAAGTGGAACTGTCTCTTGTTCCCTGGACATCCATATTCAACAGGCAGATGTGGCATAAACGACAGGCGGAGCCAAATCAATACAATAAAGCATATAACACAGCGAAGCTGAGAACGATCAGTCGCTTTCATTGCTGTCCACAGAACAGAGGCTCATGCGCTGTGCCTCGTTCATTAAACATTATTGGAAAGCTGGGTTCAACAGGTATGTTAATCAAACTACCAGCTTCCTGTCATCAAGCTGCCCAAGCTGCAACAGAGCTGATCAAGCCGTGGTTCAAGTTAAAAGCTGAACTGAATCTGTCTAAAAGTTTATATAATGTTTAACCCTACATGCACTGATTTAAAGGAAAATAATACTTAGAGTTTAGTACATACTGGAGACACCATTTCTGCTTCCCAGTGGATCCCTCACGAGCACACCGTTTGTAGTAGCATATTCAGTCAGCCAAGTTGCATCGTCTGGGCAAATTAGTTCTATTATTTCATTCACTTACTCATTTGCTCAACCACTTAATCCCTGTATTAGGGTCGCAGAGATGCTGAAGACTATCTCAGCCGAGACTGGGCAAAGTCGAAGTACACCCTGAACAGCTCGCCATACAAATGTAGTGCGAATTCACACTCGCATCAAGTGGCAATTTGGAACAGCCAATTTGCCTCATGTGCATGTCTTTGGACTGTGGAAGGAAACTGGAGTACCCGGTGGAACCCAGGTAGAACACCAGGAGAGCATGCAAACTCCACACTGAAACACACCGAGTCTGGGAATCAAACCCAGGACCTTTCTTGACGTAAGGGGAATATGCTGACCACTATGCCACCGTGCAGCCTTAAAAATGTATAGGTTATGATAAGGATTATGCGGTTCACTGGATTTTACACAAAAATGCTATGATTTACTGTACTGTATCAAACAAAAGATTAAAAATGATACCAGCACCCCCACTACTGCACTCTACTACAGTTTCCACGTTTTATCACGATTGGTGTCAGATCGTAATACATAGTGAGTATTCGTGGCAAAAATTCTGACAGTCAAAAATTTTGCCATGGTCAGCAACCATTCGATCATCACAAATCCACCAAGTTCTCTCAAGATCATCACAAATCCACCAAGTTCCCTCAAGATTATCACAAATCCACCAAGTTCCCTCAAGATCATCACAAATCCACCAAGTTTCCTCAAGATCATCACGATTTGACCCCTCAACCTCCCACACTCTTTCAAATCATGGCGATCACGATATTATGCCCCAGTGTAAACCCAGGGTTAGCTTGATGTCAGTGATGTCCAACAAATAATGATCGTGGCCCATCACCCTTTATCAGGAGGCCAGATGAGTAACAAGATGAGTAATAGTTGAATTTAAATAATTTTAGTGTATAAACTGAATGACATTTAACTCCTAATGGAACATTTCTGTTTACAGTATAAAATATTGCACATAGTATGTTATCAATGTTTAAATTTTATATTAAAAAAATATCAAACAACAACACGTTGAGCAGTATTAAATCCGTTGGACTTTTGGATAGGTAAGGAACTGTGGATGTTATTAAGTACTAATGTGGGTACATCTTTTTTTTTTCAAGTAATGACCAGTCTCATAGAGATCCAACACAAAGTAGAAAGCATAAGCATTATTTAGAGACAAAGCAGACATAACAGTGTGTAATCAAATGCCCTGGCATGTCACACATTCTTAACCTACTGCGACTATTTCTGGGACATGCGGGATTAAAAAAATAAAAGAGAGAGAGGGATAGAGATAGCGAGAGAGTAAGAGAGAGAGAAAGGCACCCAACCGGTGCTACAAAATCCTCCGAGACATCATAAAAGAGGAATGGCAGGATCTCACTTAGGAACCTTTGGGGGAAATATGCCTGTATATATCTCCATGCTTGCAGGGTTCATACAGTTACACTGGCTGCTGGATTTGATAATATTACTTTCGACTTGGATTTTCTTAAATATTAATATAAAATTGGGTATATTGTAAGGGTTGAAAGTGATCTCAAGTCTAGTATTAAAATTATTTTTAAGTTGCCACTTAAAATTACGACTTGATGAGGGGTTTATGTGTAACTTCCAAGTCGGTTACTCATATTTGCCGTATTCTGATCGCACATGAAGGCATCTTCTTTTTCATCCTTGCCTTTTTACTTCAGGCTTTATTTCTTGTTTTGTTTAGCTGTTCAAGGTGTTGTAGGTGTGCCATTCTTGTGTTCCTCTAGCCTTGTGAAAAACTCTGGTCAGGACTGAATAAAATGATGTGTCATATGTGACTGCTACAAATTTAATGGTTATTGAGATGTACGTAAAAAAAGTTTCAAGAAAAATAACAAAAAAAAATTTTTGAAAAATGGAAAAAAAATTATTGCATACTGTGCCTGTAAAATATTGTAAATAATTAATCAAATATTTAGACAATGAATTAATATTTATTTTAAAAAGCTACAAACATAGAAGAAGGCTCTGGGTTCAAGTCCCTGCCTTGGTTGCATATTAGGCTGATTTGCAGTTCCAAATTGCCCCTAGGTGTGAGTGGGCATGGTTGTATGTTGGCTCTGCAATGTCTGGCGAGCTGTTCAGGGTGTACCTTTGCCCAGAGTCGGCCGAGATATCTTCCAGCCTCCCCACGACCTCAACAGATTAAGCAGTTTGGCAAATAAGTTCGTGAAGCGAGAGTATATATATATATATATGGACACACCAGTATATGTACTTTTTACACCTTTAACTGGTATCATTTTTATTGTTTACAGTTCCAAGAAAACGAGCTTAGCTTCTCTCAGGGTTTTACAAATAGAGTTTATCTTTGTGTCGTAAACTGGATGTAAGTGCCAGTGTAATCTTTATTAAAAGTCCAAATCAACAGGCAGAAATGTAGTCAAAAACACGCAAAGGTCAGACAATCAGGCAAACAGAGCAATATTCAGAGAAAAAAAACAAAAACGCAAAGGTCAAAAGCAGAAAAACAACCGGTAAATAACGCTCAGAGTTTCTACATGAAGAGTCATTGCAAAGAACAGAACTAATTGAGTTTCACAAATATACTGAGTGAATTCAAGTTAAACAGGAAATAGGTATGTTTGTGTACTGTGAGTGTGTGTGGCCTGGGGATAAGATCAGGACAAGGATCAAGGTCTGAGACTCTATTAGAGATTACCATGAGCAAGGAAATCCAGGGATAGGATACACCCAGAGGCCTTCGCTGGTCAGCAGCAGACATGAGACATGGTAAAGTCGTATTTGTGCAAGGATTAGAAGCAGTGCAAACTCATTAATTCAAGAATGTCTTCAGCGTGTTTATCATAGCTCGGAGTCTGCGCATGCAGTACACTCGCGTTTAGGCATTTGGCAGAAGCTCATATTCAGAGCATCTTGCCAAACTGCTGAACCTACAGGAAGACAAAATTCTTTTGCTTACAGATTACTAGAATGTACTGTTAGCTAAAGGCTGATTTATGCTCACTTACAATGTCCTTTTAAACACATTTTAACCGACACCATCCACATACTTCTGTACGCCATTTACGTTTTCATTGATGTACATCGACTAGAGGGCAGAGGTACAAACATGGTGACTGTGGAGGATATCATACCAAAGTACTAGCGTGGCAGACAACGGTGATCTGTGTACATTCTTTTAGTCCACTTTCTCATGGACTTGTGGCAGGCACGAACAAATCGGTCTTGCACGGACGGCCATTTTTAATTCACTACCGTCAAATTCACATCCGTTCACCTCCCAGCTGTTCTGAATCAAATGTTCTTTGATGCCTTATGCCTGGGCGAAGTAACATCGTATTGATGTTTCCAACTCCTAAGAAACTCAAATAACCTCTCTTCAGAAAGTTCTGTTATAATTACATTATTACATTCATTCCTGAACTGTTGGCTACAGTGCCCCCTATGGTTGCCGGTGGTACTATATACTATCTATCTGAATCTGCATACAGAAAGAAACATACAAGCACTGTGCGTATCCATCTTGAATTTTTGTTGTTGGTTCTCTAGCTCTACAAGATAGTAGAATACAATGCAGCTAGTTAATGCCTAAGTTGTCGGATACGCGGTCCGGATATGCGATTTATTAACTATATGTCGACCAATCAGATTGCACATACTGTCATTGCAATAACAATTTATTTACTGTTTCCTGTTTTTTCAAGGGTGGCATGGTGACATAGTGGTTAGCACGTCCGTCTCACAGCGAAAGGGCTTGAGTCCCTGGCTCGGCAAGAGCGTTTCTGTATGGATTTTGCATGTTCTCTCTGTGCTTGCGTGGGTTTCATCTGGGTACTCCGGTTTCCTCCTGCAGTCCAAAGATATGCAGAATGGGCTAACTGGCTGTTCTAAATCGATCCTAGGTGTGGATATTAAGTGTGAATCATTGTGTGTGTTAGCCCTGCAATGATCCGGCGAGCTGTTGATGGTGTACACCACCTCCGCCCAGGGTTGGCTGAGATAGGCTCCAGCCTCCCTGCAACCCTAGTAGGAATAAGAGGTTTGGCAAAGGAGTGAGTGAGGGCTGAGTGTTTCATCAAGATCCTGTGATGGATTGGTAGGATGTTCAGGATGTACCCGCCTTTGCCCAGAGTCTGCTGACATAGGCTAAAGCCTCCCCGGGACCCGGGAAATGTTTTATCTAAAAAACAGAGCATCCAACTAAGTTGTCATGATTGCCACTGCCTACAAGGTGTTTTTGACTGCACAGGAAAGTACTGTTCTCAAACCTCAAATGAATCAGTATTGCACAAGCCGACTAGCAAGCGGTAAAATAACACCAAACTTACTACATATATATTTAAACATCATAACATGTTTCAAGGTGGACTTTCAACTCAACAGCAGTGAAGTGCACAACTGAGAGCACCTATTGAGCAGGATTCATCTTCAGACTGAAATTTGAGTGACACCGAGCTCCCGCCTGCAGGCGCGAAGAAAATCACAGCTGGTTTTACAAGATCTTTTGCAGTTCTCTTATTTAGCGCTACCTCCAAGGAGAACATGATGAGCGGGAAATCAAACACCTAATCTCAGAGTAACACTGACAGTCTGACACGAGAGACGGTATTCCCTGAGGGGGATACACATGCCAGTCACCCAGTCGGATAATTAATAGGTTTGTGTTTGTATGTCTGAGCATGTAAGTGATCAGGTGTGGTCACTCTGTTTCTGTAAAAACGTGTCTTAGCATACAGACCACATGTAGCGCTACACATCTGAGCCATGAGCCACTCGTTTCCTGGCGCATTTTGTCTCTAAGTGGCAAATTGGCCTCCCATATGTGTTCTCATACATTTTTGATGTGTATCACAGACATACTGGGAAAGAGGAGTGTGTGATATTGGTTTTAGAGATTTTTCACTCTTTTGCTTCTTATCTATTTCTCATAACTTGGCTTTCTCTCTGCCTGACATGCGCACACACCTGGGCGCACACTATGAATTTAAAGTCAGGACCGGCGAAGCTCTACTTTTTAATCCCCTGTGCTGGATGCTCGTAAGGGTCTTGTGATATGGACCGTAAATTGCATCGAACTGAAGAGTAAGGCCTGCTGAGGCAACACAAAGCCTACAAGCGACTTATACTGAGACGCTGCCAACGGCGGAGAGCAATTCTAGCGCTAAGAATGAAACTCAAGAATAGACATTTGGGCTGCAAGCATATGTGAGAGAGAGAGAGAGAGAGAGAGAGAGAGAGAGAGGAAGCGGAACATTCCCGTGACAAAAATCATAGTTCATCCAAACCATTAGTAACAAAGGGCTAATGAACATTAGCACTCCATTAAAAGCGAGTGCTGACCCATGATGGACATGTGCAATGAGCTTCATTAAATCCATCAGGGGGAGCATTTGTAGCGAATCCTTCAAATAGGATCTTCGTGAGTGTGGGAAGTGGCCACAGGTTAATCCTCTGCTGGTTACAGGTGAGGAATACTGTTGCAGAATGTTGTGATAAAAGAGGTTTAAATATCACAAGAGCGAAGGGGGGGTGGTTGACTGAGAGGTGAAATCAGGTTTCTGTTCAAAAGATTACATAAAACGCCCGCTGTTGTGTAACAGAAATAAGAACTATCGCCAAATAGTCTATACCACAGCGGAAGGGTGCAGTCGGATTGGTTCATTGTTTCAGGATAATGGATGTTATTATTATTCATAAGAAGTAATATTTTTTTGTTTCTGATTGGTGGAAAGCTATCAAATAATTCTCAGTATTGCATCATTGCTATTAGATAACCAAATTTTTGCATCATTCACATAGGATAAGTTGAATAAGTGTCGAAAGATTGGCACGCGCAACATATTAACGTGGCTGTATATTTAGAATATAAAATAAAACAATTATAAAATTCGGCTTTCATATGGTAGAAAATTATTCAGTGTTCATTCAGTAGAAATCCTTCAGCCTCTGCAGTTAACAACCACTCGATCAAATAATTCACTATATTATACTTATTCAATAATTGCTTACAGGGTGGTATGGTGGTGTAGTGGTTAGCATGTCCTTCACACTGCAAGAAGGTCCTGGTTTCGAGTCCTGGACTTACGAGGGCACTTCTGTGTGGAGTTTGCATGTCCTCCCCGTGCTTGCATGGGTTTCCTCAGGGTACTCCGGTTTTCTCCCACAGTCCAAAGACATAAACATTAGGTTAACTGGCTGTTCCAAATTGCCCCTGGTTGTGAGTGTGAATGGTTGTGTGTATGTGTTGGCCCTGCGATGGTCTGGTGAGCTGTTCACGGTGTATCCTGTCTTCACCCAGTGCTGACTGAGATAGGATTCAACGTGCGGAAAATTAGTGAGTGAGAGTGAGCATGTGGAGCATTTTCTAGTGCAATACCTGCGTTTTCATCCTGTCTCCACTCCTGTTTTTTCATTGGCCTGTTACCTAATGAGTGTACCAGAATAAATTTCACTGCAAGTTAAAGAGTCCAGCACGTTAATATTTCCATATTTCCTGGTTTGGTCCTTGTGCCTGGTTTTAAATATAGAATCTCCAAGTTTGTTTTGCTGCGTCTCATTAAAACTCTGCTTTATTATTATGATTTTCCCAAATACGCCAGTGGTTGCATCATGCCTCCTCATCAACATGCAAGTTACAGTGATTAAGCAATAATTACTGCAAACGGCCACATTTCTGTGTGTGAGTGTTCTGAAAGCTGATCTACTGGTCTGAAATGGCAGTCTTTGTTTTACTTTAATAAGCACACGCATCCATTATTTTTCAAATGTGGTACCTTCATCCAAGTGCTGGAGATACGCCACTTAAAGAAAAAAGCCTTCAATTTCCATGGCGACCAAATTGCAATATAATTTTAAAACAATAGATTTTCATGTACAGTAGTGTGTAGTGAAGATTATACACCTCCACTTTTATCTAAAAGGGCTCCTAATAAAAAGAAGCAAAAAATTACTTCTCTATAATTTTTGGTTTACATAAGTAAAAAAAATCCATAAAATGTGATTTTTGTTGTTTATTTCTTACATTTTTAAAATCATAATGGACACGTTTGAAGTTTGTGTACATGCACGAGCCTGTGCAGAGCTGTGTACCAGCATCTCTTTAACTCTACTTAAGAGTTTTATTATATACTTCAAGGAAATATAAAGAAAAGCAAACTAAATCTAATGTTTTTAGTTTATATGCATGTATTTCAATTACGAAAAAGGCAAGCCAGATGAACCCTGTGCTTCGAGTCGAGCTAATCGCTATGTAGTTAACAACATCGTGATGATGACGCAGCCTGCTCCAAGTGACCGTGACAAACTGTCTGTGGCTTTGATTTAAGCATTATTCACTCAGAATAATGTTTTTTGAATTATGCTAAATATTTTCATTTGTAATAAATGCTTTATAACTAAACAGTCTAAATAATTCTGTTATTTGTAGCTGATATTAAATTTAAAATACTATTCTGTGACACCATGTCTGCTTTGAAAACATCCACTAGACAAAGTACTCACATAACCGCATAATCCTATTATAGTGGCGGCAAAGCTGGAGCGAATGTGGGGAACACCCTGAACAGCTTGCCCAACCATCGCAGGATAACACACACACACACACACACACACACTATTCACACTCACATCTGAGGGAAATTTGGAACACCAAGTTAGCCCAATGTTGCATGTCCATGGACTGTGGGAGGAAACTGGAGTACTCGGAGGAAATCCAGGCAAGCAGGGGGAAAACTCCACACAGAAATGACTGAGCCCAAGAATCGAACCCAGGGCCTTCTTTCTATGAGGGGGACGTGCTAACCACTACGCTTCCGTGCCACCCCAAACAAACTAATTAAAATTAATAAGTACATAATACTAATACAAATATCAATAGCGTTTTAGTTGGTGTTAATACCCTCCCTGCCGGCTCACTGGGGGTGTTAAGAGTGACTGACTTTCTACAGCCTAAAATATGACCCAGTTGAGAATCCACCCATTACAGTCCATTCTATATGCTTCCTCAAGCAAAGAGATCAGGTCCCCCAAGTGTGATACAAAGAAAGAGGAAACTCAATTGAAACGCAAGTGCATGAAGGAGACATTCAGAATAGTCACTTTTGTGTTGGGCTGCATCACTTTCATTTCTATTATAGTCTCTTGACATCGCACTTTCGTTCCCTCTTTTGCTCGTGCTTAATCACCAAGAGATTGCGAACAACATCCAACAGAGCTTGCCGAGCTCGACTTCAGCTCTGGCATATGGTTCTTCGAAATAGTGCTCAGAGATTGTAATAAAAGGCAAAAAAATAAAAAATAAAAACCACATTACAGACATTCACAGTGATTTTTAATGGGTGTTTGCCTTTTTTGAGGGTTCAGCCATGAAAAAGCACAAACGCTAAACAAGAAGCAGCTCGATTTCAAAAGCCCCCAAGGTCAAAAGCAATTTTTTTATGTTGTTTTATAATGGTTAAATTTAACTGCCAGAATGCACTGAAACCCTCAGTGATCATTTGATCTTGGCCCTTTCTGGCACCAGATTTCAAAGGGCAAAAAGCCAGAGCCCTCAAATAAAGAAAGCAAATAAGTCTAGAAAAGTGCCCCATACAGAGATATTTATTACATATGGCACACAGTGCATGCAGAGAGGATGAGATACGCAGCAGTCTTATACCACCCTCGGTCCAAATATGGTCTTTAAAAAAAAAAAAAAAAGAAAAGCTACACAATATGGCAACATAGTGGATATATAATATATAATATTTGACTGCATGGGTGATTAATTTTCTGTAGGGGTGCCATTTGTGTTCTGCTGATATTACATTTACAAATTATGTATGTAAAGGAAAATGGAAAGTTCATTTTAATGTAGAAGTTTAAGCACCCTTCACAAAAACCTGTGCGAATGTTTCAGATTCATTGTCATCATTTAAAGAAAAAAAGAAAAAAGAATACCAGTTTTACTACCATCAACGACCAGTTCCAAGCTTTAATCATTACACTTCATCTCGAATACAGTCATAAAAATACTTCAAAAAGCATCATGTATGAATCCGTTCAACATTTCAAGAGTTAAACATACAAGTCAAGTATTATACAATTTCAAAGATGGACATTTACTCAGATTAACATTCACTCATTCACCTCTGTAAATAACTTAAATTTATCAAAAGAAGAAAAATGTACTTGCTTCTAATTTCTTCCTTTTCCTGGATATTTAGATTTATTTAGACTACTAGGAAAGATTGTTATTTCATTAAGTCCCTTTCACAACAACCTCATTTTTTGTTGTTGTTGTTGTTATTGTAAAAAGTACACAAACCACTGACATACAGTACCGTCCAAAAGTTTCCCCCACCCTGTTTTTAAGTAAACCTTGCTTTAAATTTTTATTTGATAACTTCTGCATTAGAGAAGCACCGTGGCGTAGTAGTTAGCACGTCTGCCTGCCAAGCTCAAGCGTTTCTGAATGGAGTTTGCTTGAGCGTGGGTTTTCTCCAGGTACTCTGGTTTCCTCCAACAGTCCAAAGACATACCCATTCAGCTAATTGGTCTAGGTGTAGGTGTGAATGTGAATGGTTGTGTGGGTGTGTGTTGTCCTGGGATGGTCTGGTGAGCTGTTCAGGGTGTACCCCTCCTTTGCCCATTGTTGGCTTAAATAGGTACCAGCCTCCCTGCAACCCTAGTAGAAATAAACAGTTCGACAAATGAGTGAATGAATGAGTGAGTAAATCAAGGAAATGTAGAAAGGGAGAACACGCAGACTCCTCCCAGAAACACCATCTCTAAGCTCGGGACTCAAACCCAGAACCTTCTTGCTGTGAGGCGAACTGGTTAACCACTATGTCTCAGTACCACTCACATAGCAACACACTACACACATTTACAAATTTGCCTTGGGTAATAGCTCTGCTACTCGCAGTAATGCTAATTCCTAAAACTACAACTGACTTGCTAGTTACTTTAATATACTGATTGTATGCTCATGTTATATATATATATATATATATATATATATATATATATATATATATATATATATATATATATATATA
>JAOUQZ010000019.1:3634411-3655392 GCA_028564935.1 Neosilurus hyrtlii
ACACACACACATATATATATATATATATATATATATATATATATATATATATATACACACACACAATCTCTGATTTCCATATACTGTGTGTTAACAACTAGCCAGCTGTCTTACATATCCATTGTCATGGAGATAAATTTACACCGAAGCTTCAGTAACAGTGAGTTGAGAAAAGCTGGCAACTGGCCTTGAACCCCACAATGCATTACTGGCTATGATCAAGTGTTAAAGAACTGTTTTAAACTTCTGCAACGACAATCAGAACAGCCCTTCAAGAACAAAGAGACCATATGTGACCTGATTCATTAATAGCAAAGCTACAATGCTTAGCCAAGCGTTAATTCCTGACTTTAAGTAACGCTTTGCTTAACTGTATTTTAAGAACAACAAGAAAGAGCCTTGCTTTTACATGCTATTCTCAAAGGGAACTCTTACTGCTGAGCATGGGCTTTAGTGTTAACTTTGTTTTGTTTGTCTTGGTCTCAAGAACTCTTTCTGACCAGAAACTACCCTGCTCCAAAATCTGACCAACTACAAGCTGCCAAATCACAAGCTGATCCGGACAATCTGGTCGACCATCTGGTTGAAAGGAACCCGTTTCTGAATTACTGCTCCTAATTCTACACAAAAAGTACAAGTTACACACTCACTCACTCATTGGCTGAACTAGTTAATCCTACTAGGGTCGTGGCAAGGCTGGAGCCTATCTCAGCCGACACTGGGCGAAGGCAGGGTATCCCCTGAAAAGCTTGCAGGGCAACACATACAACCATTCACACTCACACCTAGGGAGGAATTTGGAACAGCCAGTTAGCCTAATGTGCATGAATTGCACTGTGAGAGGAAACCAGAATACCCAGAGGAAACCCACACAAAAACAGGGAGAACATGCAAGCTCCACAAAGAAACGTTCGAGCCCAGGACTTGAACCAAAACCCTTATTGCTGAGAGGCGGAACTGATAACTACTACACCACCGTGCCGTCCAAGTACACATTAATTTTAACAAACTAACACGACATTAAGGAAATTAGATCTTTTTTTTTTCACAGTTATAAGAAACCTGGAAAATAACTGACCATCTGCTGAAGAGAGCCTGCCAGCTTGACCAGGTTAATGAGTTTTTTGGCAGCGGATAGCTAGTTAGACCAAACTGTTAGGAACAAAATGTCAATTGTATGTTTAATTTCACAGTAAGGAGATCAAAACTGTTGCTGTTTATCTTGATCAAGTCAAAGTATGGAAAGATTACCAATGGGCTTCCAGGAAATATAACGTATCAAGGAGTTCAGAACACCTACACCACTATTAGTCATTTCAGATGCAGATGCTGATTGGCTCATCTGATATTTTTTATTTGGGGTGTTGTTTTTGTATCTTTTTTACTGATACACCTAATATGCCTCAGGTCTGCAGTCGCCTTGAAAGAATATGTTAAAGACATGAAAGCTTTTATATATGAAAGCTTCCCAATTCAAAGGCGCTACTACTAGTAGGTAGTGCTACCTTAGAGGTTCGGACTAGAAAACATATATGCTGAAGAAATAATTATTTAGAACCTAATAACTGCAACCCCAATTTCAAAAAGTTGTGGCACAATGTAAAATGTAAATAAAAATAGAATGCAATGATTTGCAGAGCTCAACCCTAACCCTAACCCTACACCCATATATTACTCATGGAAGGACTTAAAAACATAACATTTTGAGAGTGAGAGATCTCAATTAAAATTATAGCTCATTTTAAATTTCTTGGCAGCAGTGCATCTCAAAAAATAGAGACAGGGCGACAAAAGACTGGAAAAGTAAGTGGTACTAAAAAGAAACAGCTGGAGGAACATTTTGCAACTAAATCGGTTTCTTGGCAACAGGTCAGTAACATGATTGGGTAAAAAAAGTGCAAAAAAACTGGCCTTCATAAATTGTAGAATAATCTTTGAATATTCTTTCTCATCGTAAAATTGAAAAAACTTTGAATATCTCATCATCCATCCACATTACAAAATATATAATATCATCAAATGATTCTGAGAATCTCAAGCGATCTCTGTGGGCAAGGGACAAGACCGAAAATCTAAATTGGATGCCTGGAATTCTCAGGCCCTCCGATGGCACTGCATTAAAAACAGGCATGATTCACACATGGAAATCACTGCACAGGCTCAGGAAAACTTTCAAAAATCAGCTGAATTGTCTTTAATTTTCCAACTAAAAATCATCTAAAAGATAAAGAACTTTAGCTGAATCTTCCATTTTTTGGTTCCCTTGCTGTTCATTCCCGTGATGCCATAGGGACAAAAAGAAGCATTTCTGGTCTCCATGGGAGAAACAGAAGAAGATTTGTAGCTCATCCACAGCCACTATTTTAGTGGCTGAAAAAAGATGTATGAGCTCATAAGTCTTTAGACATCCCAAGAAACGAATGCCACATACATTCGTAACTCAAAGGATGGAGGTAATACTACAGTACAGGCTAGATTACACAGTATGTACATTGGGAAAATAAGTGTTCGGGGCAGCACTGTGGCGTAGTAGTTAGCACGTCCACCTCACAGCAAGAAGGTGCTGGGTTTGAGTCCTGGGCTTGGTGAGAGTATTTCTGTGTGCAGTTTGCATATTCAGGGGGGTGGGGTGCTTGCCTGGGTTTCCTCCAGGTACTCCAGTTTCCTCCCACAATCCAAAGACATGCTCAGTAGGCTGATTGGCTGTTCCAGATTGCCCCAGGTGCCAAGTGTCCAGTGTTGGCTGAGATAGGCTCAGCCTTTCTGCGACCCTAGTAGGATGAAACGGTGGAACAATGAGTTAATGAGAGAAAAATAACTAGTTTTCCTCATAGGTCTCAAACTGAATCGCCCACTTTGTTTCGCTTACTATTTATTGACTCAATTCTTCCTCCTTCTTTCATGCCACTTCGACTAAATTAGATTTCCATTCCCTATGAGCAGCGCTGCTTCATGTTATCTAATCACAATGACCACTACAAAGAGGGCATCTCAGTCCCACTTGTGTTTGGCGCAGCTCAGAATGCCTGCACTGCTAATGACTGCTAATTAGCCCCTGATTTGCTTTTCTCTTGAGGCCAGACCGGTGGTGCACGTGACATCAGTAGTGAGAAATGAAAAGGAAAGACTTGCCGTAGGGCATGTTAACAAAACTTAAACCCTGACTTGGAGTCACTGATACATCTAAATAATACATGAGAAGCCAGGAGGACAATCATAACACTTTCTGTGGACAACTCGAGCAAATAACAGTGTCTTATGCAATGTTTATCGGAAACAAGAATGGGTTTGTTGAGGTTACTGCCATCGACACCTTTGCTTAGGAAATTAGGTTTAGATCTCACAGGGGGGAAAGTACTGACACTTGAAAGACCTAGAGACTGCAGAACGAATGCTTATATTTCACAGCACGTCCTGTTACATTGCTGAGATAACCTGCACAAACGGATCTGAGAAGAGCTAAAGTGAAAGTTGACTACCAATAGGAAGAACAGTGCAGGCCAGCCATTATACACCACAGTGGATATCTATATAAGAGTCACACCTAGGGGGCATGGAGGGGTAGTGGATAGCAAGTCTGCTTCACAGTAAGAAGGTCCTGGGTCTCAGTCCCGGGTTCAAAAAGGGGGCTCTGTTTGAAGTATGGATGAGCTCCCTGTTTATATGGGGGGTACTCTGGTTTCCTCTTATAGTCCAAAGACATGCATATTAGGCTAACTGGCTGTTCCAAATTTACCCTGGGTGTGGGTTTGAGTGTGAATGGTTGCATGTTCACCATGCAGCAAGAAAGTACTGGGTTCAAGTCCTCGGCTATATCTGTGTGGAATTTGCATGTTTTTCCTGTGTTTGCATGGCTTTTCTCCTTGTATTCTGGTTCCCTCCAACAGTCCAAAGACATGCACATTAGGCTAACTGGCTGTTCCAAGTTACCCCTGGGTGTGGGTTTGAGTGTGAATGGTTGCATGTCTGACTTACAACAAGAAAGTACTGGGATCAAGTCCCAGGTTATTTCTGTGTGGAATTTGCATGTTCTTCATGTGCTTGCATGGGTTTCCTCTGGGTATTCTGGTTTCCTCCCACAGTTCAAAGACATCAGGCTAAATGGCTGTTCAAAAATGCACCTTGGTATGAATGTGAATGGTAGTGTGTGATGGTCTGGTGAGCTGTCAGATACTCTGGTGTTTATCAGCTGAGCTAGGCTCCAGCCTCCCTGCGACCCTAGCAGGATCAAGCAGTTCAGCAAATGAGTGAATGAGTGAGAGACACACAATTTGAACTCTAGACTACCACAGTCAGTACTTAAAAAACTAAAAAGCACTTTTGATCATGTCTACCTATTAATGTCCAGTTAATCACGAACATACTGCTTGTTATTAGTGGTCCCTGTTATGAGAGGTACACCACAGGCTCAACTTTACGACTTTTCTATGCTGCAGATTTTCCTTTTCCGTGCTCAGCATACACGGATGTGTAAAATGATGATAAATGAGGAAGCAGTGAGCTTATGAAACTGCATGAAATTAATATAATGCATCGACTATCTGTTCATAACTCAGTGCGCAGTTTTAATTTTCAGAAAAGCCTTAAGAAAGTTTACTCTTCTTGAAAAAACGAATGTATTCACATTATTGCATATTGGCACTTAGCGAAACAGAACCATTTAATTCCCAGAGTGATGCAGTGTCTCATTAATATATTATAGTGTGATGAAGCATATTAAGCCTGGGAAATAGGCAAGGCGGCTGGTCATGGATAAGTTGATAATAACACAGCAAATGCAGCATGTTTCTCCACTCCATTATTTTAATATTACACAGTAATGGTCACATGCTTAACCACAGCCGTTATTTTGGTGGTTGAAGAACAAGCGTAGCATGTCCACCTCACAACAAGAAGGTGCTTTCGCATGTTGCATGTTCTCCCCATGTTCACATGAGTTTCCTCCACGTACTCCAGTTTCCTCCCACTGTCCAAGGAAAGGCACATTAGGCTAATTTGTTGTTCCAAATTGCCCCAGGTGTGGATGTGAATGGTGTGTGGGTTTTGGCCCTGTAATGATCTGGCGAGTTGTTCAAGGTGTATTCTGCCTTCATCCAGTGTCGGCTGAGAAAGGCACCAGCCTCCCCTAATAGGATTAAGTGACATAATGCTTTGTTGCTTACACACCATTTAAGAATACAGTATGAATCTTATGGACCTTCCTCCCAGCCAGGATTTATTTGTGGGACACGTGGGCTGAATGTAGGATGCAGAGTATGGGGGCCATATGGAATTTTTCATGGGTTCCACAGTTGCCTTTTGTTAACTGGCCACACTAATTCATTTCCTATTATTGACCCCTCTAGGACCCACACAGGGAGCTTACCTGGATTAGTTTATGGAGAGTTACTTTGTCCTCCAATGGTACAAAGACATACAAATTAGGCTGAGTGGCTGTTTCAAATTGCCTCTAGATTTGTTAGCCCTGAGAAGGACTGGTGAGTTGTTTAGGGTGTACCCCTCCTTCGCCCAGAGTTGGCTGAGATAGTGTTCCCTGTGACCCTAGTAGGATTGAGCGGTTTGGCAAATGAATGAATAAAAGATTAGAGAAAATGTCTAAAATATTCTGGTAATAGGTTACGTTATATCGCCCAGCCCTACGGACAACATCATTGGCATTTACCGTTTGAATGATTTGTCATCTACTTGAGGAATCACATCTTGCCATGCAAATCTGCTCACAGCATTGAATCAGCCACTTTCTGTGATGTCAGAAAAAATGTTTTTGTAGAATGTATATCATAATGTAAAGGGTGTTTGGCAGTGGTGGCTCAGTGGTTAAGGCTCTGGCTTAGTAAACCAAAGGTCGGGGGTTCAAGTATCAGTCTGCCACTGTTGGCCCTTAACCCTTGATTGCTCAGTTGTATAAAAAATAATAAATGTAAGTCACTCTGGAAAAGAGCATGTGGTAAACGTAATGTATCAGGAGGCTCTTTCCTTCACAAATGTGGCTTGAAAAGACATAAATCCATTTTCCCTGATGTATTTTTAAAAATCTATAAACCAGGCATAGTCTCAAAACTTAAGATGCGCAAGCGCAAGAAGAAAAGAAAAAAAAACAGACAGAGGAGGATCATTTTGACCAGATATAAGTGCATCTCTCTTTCCAAACTCCGGTTAGCAACAAAAAGCCCTCATTATGTCATAACGCATGTATTCCACACTGAGACTAGCACCTTTAAGGAAATGGCACAGTGATGTGTCTTTTCTAAAACTGGACACGACGTGAACCTGGAAAACCTGTACATGAAAACAAACCTCAAATCAGAATACAATGCAGATACAATGCGGTGAGAAGCTGTATCTTAGGCATTCTGGGGACTATCCTGGCCCTTAAGGCACATGAAACTAACAGACTGCTCAGTTTCACTAGCCCACAGATTCCACAAAACTGCATAGTGTTTAGCACGAAGCTATCTGAACCATGCTTAGACACCCACAGGCCTCCCTGTGTTTTTTTTTTTTTCTCTTTTGCACACAGCGATCTCTGAAATCAACAGAATAAAGCAAATATTTCCAGGTAATGGAGAATTTCTTGTCTAGTCTTTCCCTCTGTCTGGTGTAAATGTTTCTCGTCTAATTCATTAACTTAAATGGAGTTGCACTGTCTTAACAACACCCACTTCATCAAATTTATTGACCCCATCCTGCTGCTTGCACTTACTGTAGATACAGTCTCTCTCTCTCTCGCTCACACACACACACGCTCACACACACACATGCATCAAACACATAATTAACTAGAGTACATCATCATAATCAGATCAATGAACTTAATAAAGCAAACATTTCAAGTTAATAAAGAATAGTGCACCCGTATGGCCTCGCTTTATATCCCCCACCATCCCACCCACCCCTTCATCAATGCATGGGTCATTTCAGAAAGACCCAGCCATACCAATACCCACCCATCACATAAAGGCCAAACTACTGAAATAATAATGAGCAAAAGCAGGACTGAGTGATGCTGTGGTAGCGAAATTAATGTTCAACCATTAAAGTCCCATTGATTTGTGACATTATTAAGTGTAAGGCCAGTGTTCAGTTAAGTGCCGTTCCTGAAAGCCTGGACGCTCAACCGAGGCATGAAATCAGAATGCATGAAGGTGTACGGACCTGCCTAAGACCCTGTATCATTCAATGACAATAACACCTTAATATAAGGATTGTTTGATTATTCTTGTGGTCACACTAGTGGGCATCAAAACAATTCATAAAATTACACTCATTTAACAAATCTCTTACTCCTACTAGGGTCGCTGCATGGCCTATCTCAGCCGACACTGGGAGAAGACAAGGTACACCTTGAACAGTCTGTAGGAGGAAACTGAAGTGCCTGGAAGAAACCCACTCAAGCACAGAGAGAACATGCAAACTCTACACCGAAATGCCGGTACTTGAACCCAGAAGCTCCTTGCTGTGAGACTGATGTGCTAACCACTATGCCCCATGAAAATACAGTGAACCTGAGATTTAATCTCCATTTCCATGTGAGTACTTTGAATTTTTCATTCTGCTTCTCCTGCACCCATGCAACGTGTCATTATGTGTCATGAACATAAATGAACTGAAGTACACTGATACTTTATAAGTCTTTGGAAAGTTAAAAAGTCTTTGGAAGAGAAAATAAACGGAAAAAAACAAGCACACACTGGTAGAAAGATGACAGGACCATGAATATTGTGGTCTTTGTTGGTGGTACGGCAATATGGTTGCATATGGTTTAATCAGCAGAAACATTCACCCTATCATTTGGAAATAGCTGGTTCGAATCCTGATGATCCCACAGCTATCTGTGGCTGGACTCTCCAGGATGGGTGTATGGTGTATGCTCTTCTATCAGCCAATTACAATGACACTAGCCAATCGTGGCCATCTGTAATCTCGCAGTGCAAAAACATTCCCTCATACACAAACTGCCTAATCCTACAAGGATCAGGAGCCTATACCAACCAACTCTGAGAGAAGGCAGGGTACACTCTAAACAGCTTGCCAGACCATCGCAGGCAACACAACCATTCACACTCACACTGACACTTAGGGGCAATCTGGAAAAGCCAGTTAGCCTAATGTGCATATCTTTGGACACAGTTAGCATAGTATCCAAAGATATGCACACTAGCCTAGGCTTTAATTTTTTTCAGTTTGTGCCTTTGTATTACTATTATTCTTATTATTCGTGCCTACACATACCTATCTCTCAAGATCTGCTTGACATATCACTGTCACATTTTCAGGGTAACAACTTGGGAACAAATGCTGAAATGCTTTTATTAAAAGGTCATTGGAGGTCAAGGTCAAGGTCAGCAAAATGGCCACCAGTAGTGGTTGGCATGATTACCACATCAGAGGCCTCAAGTTAGTAGTTGTCATGCAATTAGGTAGACTTACGGGTGGGAATTGGCCTTGACTTTATTAGGAAGATAAATTGGTGGATCTGTCTGTCTGTCTGTCTATCTATCTATCTGGGCACATGGGCACAGTGGTTAGCATGTTCGCCTAGAAATCTGGGTTTAATTCCCAGGCTTGGGCGTTTCTGTGTGGAGTTTGCATGTTCTCCCCGTTTCCCCCAGGTACTCCGGTTTCCTTCCACAGTCCAAAACATGCACAGTAGGCTAACTGGCTATTCCAAATCGCCCCTAGGTATGTGTGAGAGTGTGAATCGTTGTATGTGTGCTGGCCCTGCAATGGCCTGGAAAGCTGTCCAGCGTGTACCCTGCCCTCGCCCAGAGTTGGCCAAGTGACCCTAATTAGGATGAAGCGGTTTAGAAAATGAATGAAAGATGTCTATCTGTCTTAAGGTGTATATTAATTTACTTTACTCTTCTTTCTTATTATGCCATCAATCTCATGAGATCTTAGATCTCATGATCTAATTAATTGCTCAAGCCATTCGTTGTCATTGCCGTGACATTACATTTCAGCCCTTCCATCTAATATCAGAACCAGCCATCAATAAGCGCAGAGCACCAAACATTAAACGTAGATAAGAGGTGAGAGGATCTTCTTGCTAAGCTGTGAACACCCAGTTACATAACATCTCTATCTCTAAAATGAACAAGTATCCTTCACTCTTATCACAAGGTCAGGTTTAAAACCTGCCATCACTCTCTCTACCAAGTGAATTTTTCCAAAGATTTTCTACCCTCCCTTAAGGGAAATGTATCACTAGAACCCTGTAATATTAATACCGCACCTGTAAGGTTGCTTTTTGTGATGTGTTACTTGAAATGTGAAACATTACCAGCGAGCATGTAGGTGAAAAGGGGAACATGGAAAAATTTAATGACAACTTTATTCATCCAACAATGACTGCGTGTCAAGTTGACTTCTTCCACACAAATGCTTTTTATTGGATCTGTTTTAACCAAGACCTGAGGGACGTGTCATGCTAAACAAGGCCATGGCGGAAGATAATTGCCTTAAAAAAAGCTTCATTAAAAAAGGTGACTACCAAATGTTTCATACATCCTGCTGAATCTATCATTAATTTGCCCAACTACTTTATCCTAATAGGGTCACAGGTCGGCTGAAGCCTATCTTAGCCGACTCTGGTTGAAGTCAGGGTACATCCTTAAAAGCTTCCACACCGTTCACACTCACATCTAGGGAAATCCTGGAACAGCCAATTAGCCTTACGTGCATGTCTTTAGACTGTGTTAGGAAACTGGAGTACCCTGAGGAAACCCCATGCAAGCAAAGGAAGAACATGCAAACTCCTCATTGAACCCTCCAAGCCAAGCCCGGGGCTCAAACCCAGGACCTCCTTGCTGTGAGGCGGACGTGCTTACCACTATGATGGTGTATGTCTCCATGCTCCCCAAAACAAAAGTGTGCAAAGTAAAATTTGTCAGAGGAACAGATTTGTGTATTATGCTGTTTTATTTTAATGAGGTTGATGCCCATTCCTGCACATTTAATCAAGCCTAATGCCATGACTGAATGATTGAATCTAATAATCATGCTTGAGAACATGGCTTGGCTTCAATATATTGCTCACCCAATGTCATGACGACCACAGACAGAGAAAGGGCCACATCAATTTAGAATTAGGCAAAAGACTTGAAGTTAATTCCTTGCTACACATTAAGAGCCTACACTTGGCCAAAATGGATTCCCTGGCACAACTTTCATGCAGGCTAAGCGCTTTCTTTTGTCTCTGTCATCTTGTTAGGAACTGACAAATGCAAATCAGAGACAAACTACAGCTTCTGTGTACTAGGGTTTTTTTTTTTTTCCGAAATGCAATGTGGTGCCTTTTTATGAATCATTTGGCCTGAGACCAGGCATTTAAAATAAGAATGGCAGTTATCGTGAGACCCGCTATCTCCTCAGAACATTTCTGCAAATACTTAACTATTCTGCAAGCAATTTGAAAGCAGAGCATTGTCGCTTTTTTGGAGGGTTTACTTTATGCCATTTTATGGCCGCCTCATGTGTTATTTTCAGCTACAATCCAGCCCAACACCACAACCACAGTAATTATAAGCTCTGGATGGATGTTTGGATTGGAAAGGAGTGGCAGGCATGGTGCCTTGGATCTCAAACTGAACGAAGATGAAGGGCTGAGACAAGGCAGGGTTGCACATGGACCAGATTTTGGGGGTTTTATTGGAAATGGAAAGTGGAAAAGCTTTGGTTTGAAGCCCCAACATCAAGCTACTGAGTCTCTAGCAGCCACACTGTGTGCAGTTCCAGTGTGTGAAGGAGGTCATGTTTTCTATAGGCCACACAAATTGATCTATTACGGCTGAAAGTTATCTGATGCTCTGCCATTTCTTCCATTTATATATTTAAGTTATTAAAATGCTACTTGGTTTACTGTGGTTGGTCTACTGGGGTTTCCAGCACAACCCCAGCTTCGGTCTGAAGCAATATATACAACTAGCTTAAAATTATAGTCTTGCTGAGAAGAAAGATGCTCACATTTGTTTTAAATAAGTATGAATGTGTGGGTTTCAAGCATGGGAATACAGGAAGGAGCTCATTTTAAAGAGCTTGTGGGTGAGATGGCCAAGGGTGGGATCTGTGACATCATCACAGAGCTTGTAGGTCATGTGGCATACTGGCAGGGCATCCTGACAGAGGAACACAGTCGGGCTCCTAGTGAAGCATCCGCTAAGTTGTCCACCCACTACATGGGACATCCCCAAAGGATGGTACTTCTTGACATGAGTTCTTTTCGTACAGTATTCAATATGTTTGAATAAACAAACTGATGGCCAGAGTGCTGACCAAAGCTGGACCCATTGCTAGTGGCTTACTTCCAAAAAATCCCCAAAGAAGTTCAATTGCAGTCAGAATATGATTTACAACAAGCCAAATTAGTCTCGGTCTCAGATGCCCCACTTTTGGCTCACACAGCTTGTGCCACTTATTATACACTTTTCTGTCCTCAAACTTTGGAAATTTGGTTCTGCTCACAAAATATTATCATGGGATTTGAAAACTAGCTCATGGGATCCCGATTTTAACAATATAGCAAAGATATTCTGAAAGTAGCAATTTCAAACTAAACACTACACAGTAATTAATTAGGAAAATCTGTAGATGGTTGCCGTGTCCATAATTCTTTCCTCTTGAAGTTGGTGGTACATTTTGGGCTTCTTTAACCAAAAATATTTTCTAAGCCAGTCCATCCTAATTACGGTCGTGGGGAAGCTGGCGCCGATCTCAGCCGACTCTGGACGAAGGCGGGGTACACCCTGGTCAGCTCGCCAGGCCATCACAGGGCCAACACTCACACAATTATTCACAATCACACCAAGGGGTGATTTGGAACAGCCAATTAGCCTACTGTGCATGTTTTTGTACTGTGGGAGGAAACCGGAATACCCGAAGGAAACTCACACAAGCACAGGGAGAACACGCAAACTCCACACAGAAACGCCTGAGCCCAGGAATCGGACCCAGGGCCCTCCGAGGCTAACCACTGCGCCACCGTGCCACCCTAAACAAACATGTTTACTAATTTCTTTCATTCACCAAACCAGGTGATACTACTAGGGTCACAAGGATGCTGGAGCCTCTCTCAGCTGATTCTGGGTGAAGGTAGGCTACAGCCCAACCTGCTTGCCAGACCATTACAAGGCCAACACATACACAACCCTTCACACTCAGATGTAGGGGCAATTTGTAACAGTAATTAGCCTAATGTGCATGTCTTTGGACTATGAGAGGAAACCAGAGTACCCAGAAGAAACCCATGCAAACACAGGGGGAGAATGCAACCTTCACACAGAACCACCCAGACCCAGGACCTTTTTGCTCTGTGGCAGATGTACTAAGCACTATGCCACCATGCTGCCCTCACTGATTTAATTGATTTCTATATGTATATTATTTTGCCCTGCGATGGTGTGGTTAGCTGCCCATGGCAAGAGTCGGCTGAGATGGGCACCTGCCTCCCTGCAACCCATTTTTCTATTGATAGGAATCCCATCAAACCCAAACCCAAAGTCCCTACATTGTGTAAAAGATTCTGGGGAAAGAGTCTTGCTTGCTTTTACCAAGCACCTGGACTGCTGATTTATCCACTCCTGTCTTAGCAGCCAAGTGCTAGGTTGACAGGCTCTGTTGCCATGTTATGAAAAACATATGAAGTATGATTGACTGCCGGCTTTAAGTCAACTTGAATAATGTCTTCAATATGATGGACTGGCATCCCATTCAGGGTGTGTTCTCATTTTGTTCTAAGAGTTCCTTGGATTGGCTCTGGATCCACCAAAACTAAGATAATGCAGTTACTGAAGATGAATGATCGAACAAAAACATATGCCTAATTACAATTTTGCTCAACTTATGGCCAATAAAAGAAAGACTTTGAAATATATGGTTCTGTTTTGATTTGTCTACATTTATACAAACCATACATTAAGTATTCTGAAAGGGAGAAAGTGGAGACACATCCTGGCGACCACGGACCAGCAATCACCCCCTTCAGACTGCTTTGGAGAGGGATCATCTGTCCCCTTTGACCCCTGACCTCAGTCCAAACCGAAAATAAACCAAAAGTGTTACTTTGGCTTCGATTTAGAGGCCATTCTCCACCAAGTCATATAGTTGAGACACAGCATCCTATTAGTGGAAGTTGTTGATGCTCTCCTTGACAACCACATATCGTGACTCAATTGAAATAGCCTTTTTGTATAACTATAGAAAGTTCACATCCATCTCGCAGCTTTGTGCTCTTCTGCCACACACAGCATCATGAATCAGGCCTACTTCTGCTCCAGAAGGGTTAGAAATGCGTAGGAAGTAGGTAGAATGATGTGCTCATTACACACCTTCTCTCCATCTTCCAGGAGGTGCGGTTCCACTCTGTTCTGTTTACTGCACACCTCTGTAACTCTGCGTAAATTATTCTCTCTTTACGGCCACATCCCTGCAGACAATGTTCCTGAAATAATGTGCTCGTCCTCGATCTGAACACCCAAGATGTTTAGCTGTGCGGAAGAGGTCACAGACATCCTGAGTATCTCCTCAAAACTAGGACAAGCTTCACTGTTCACAATTCAGAGGAAGAGGAAATGACAAATGATTAGCCCTAGCAAACCATTTGTTGGAGATCGAAAAACAAGATCAGATTTCTTTTGACACAATAACAATAATAAAAAGCTCTTTTTTTGACCAGCTGTGATGGCGTGTTTCTCTCTGGTGCATTATCCCTAAGAGACAGGTCTATCCTGGGCTGAAAGGGAGCCTTATTGATTTCATGTTTGTTACTTGTCTAAACGGCATAGCCCTTTAGCCTCTCATTTGCGCTCTTTCCACCTACCGCTCGTCCTCTATTCCTTTCTCTTTGATTACTTTCCTCAGCGCTAACGCTAAGTCCAACCCGCTTCCTGGTAGCCATCAATCAGTGCTCCCCCTTTCCTCGTTTTACAGACGCTCAGCATAATTAGAAAAGAAATCCAGTGAAAGGCAAGTGAAAAGCATTTGCACCAAGAGGATGTAAGAGATTGAGAGGTGCATATCACAAAGTACAGGCATGTTTATGCCTCTGGCATGAGGATGACAGCAGACCAGTCGGCTAAAATTCACCATTCACAGCACACTATAATATCAGTGAGTGAGAGAGATTGTGTGTGTGTGTGTGTGTGTGTGTGTGTGTGTGTGTGTGTGTGTGCGGGTCTGGCAGATAGACTGTGAGATGCTAGAACCTCTTTGGGAGGATAAGGTTTACTCTGCACTGCCCTGCTGCTGATGAGGCCAGATGGTGCTCTCATTAAAGAAATTACAGTAAAGCTTGATTCAGAAAGTGGCACACGACGAGGGGAGATCATTAAGCTATACCAAAAGTCCAAAAGATCATGGAAACTGTGCAGCTATTTGTAATGTGACGAATTATTCAGCTGATACGTACTGTCGTGGCTTCTTTACGATAATATCGACCGACCTTCAGTTCCTACTTGGATCTCTTGCTTGAATGGAAATATTTCACTACATCATGTAAAGGGGAGATATTATATTTCTTTCCACTTTTAAATGTTGTCAGAGTTGAATAGCTGTGTTAAATAACACCAGAGTGTTAAATAACTAAGCTGGCACATGTTTGATTTTTACCTCTGGGCTATTTGTGCTAGGTTTTCTAATTAGCTGGCCTTCCACAACTACCCCCATGCACAGTTTTGTCTCCATCCATCCCGGTCTGCCTCCCAGCACACTTCCAGGGGACCAATCAGAATGAAGTGGGCACAGAAATTGGAAAGGCCATAAATGGGAGGAGGAAGCCAAAAAAGCATGCACTCAAAATCAGGGTTTCGGGTGGAGGTCGGGAAGCGGCTTCCTGAGGAACTATGGAGTTTTCTGTATCATACTTTGGTGAATCGTACACCTGTGTCCGAAATGAAAATGTCTGAAAGATCTGAAAAGAGGTGTAATATCTGACCATTAAAGAAATAAAAAGCACACTTCAATGGCTCATATATTACCTACATTGATGTAGTATCATAGATGTACCATGGTTTCCCAAATCCTTTGAAGTTATAATAATCTCCACTCTTCTGGGAAGCTTTTTCATTACATTTTGGAACATAATTGAGCAGGGATTTGTGCTCAATTAGCCTCAAGAGCATTAGTGAGGTCAGGCAAGATGGCCTGGGGCGCTGTCTGTGTCCCAGTTCATTCCAAAGGTGTGCAATATTACAGACATATTACAGATATCTTTGATATCCAGACACAATGTATTTGCTTATCCATTGATACAACTTTTATATTGTGGCTTTTAAATCATGATATATGCTCTTTGTATTTGGGTAGTATCTGAATTTGTCTTCGTATACGTACTTACTTATTGCATGCATCCATCTGTTATGTATACTGCTTATCTGGGTCTCAATGAGTGCCAGCTGACTTCAAGTGAGAGGTGGGATAGATACTGGGCAGGTCGCCAATGTATTGCAAGGCCAACACAGAAATAAGCAACCATTCACACTCACATTCACACCTATAAGAGAAGCCAGCTGACCTCATTTGCATGGCTTTGGACTGTGGGAGGAAACTGGAGTACCCAGAGGAAACCCAAGTAAAATCTTTTTATGACTTCACAGTGTTAACCAGTGCACTACTGTGCCCTCCACATTAAATAAACTCACATTGTAAGGCCCTCACGCTGTTAACCATATCACGTCCTGGCCAAAGGGGTTATGTTTTCATCAGCATGGGTTTTTTGCTTGATTGTCTATTAGCAACTTCCCGTCCATAGTGTTGGACAGATCAAGCTGAAATTTTTAGGATGGGTAGGTGATCACATAAGGATGTTCCCATAAAATTTTTGGTAAAAATGTACAAACTGATGAGGTCACAAAAATATTATTAAACTTTCAAAAAATCTTCAAAAAATCAGAAACTTTGACGTCTGACGAAGTTTCATCCGGATCCCAAGCCCGACTGCGTATTTGGCGGCAATTTGAATTTAACGTGGGAAATCGCTTTTTTGGAAGTGTGGTAGTACAGCAGACCCAGCAGGGGTGCTGTGTACTTAATGTTTATGGCTTTCTATGGGTTTGCGCTCTCCAAGTGCTCTTGTTATCAAGGTGTGCACACCACCATGACATGCAAGTTTAAATATGCATACTAAATCAATACTTTTTCATTCTGGTTCTTCAACCATCTTGATTGCTGTACGAAGAAAAGAATTACTACTACTATTAATAATAATAATGAGGCGGCACAGTGGGATAGTGGTTAGCCCGTCCGCCTCACAGCAAGAATTCCTGGATTTTATTCTCGGGTTTGGGGCATTTCTGTGTGGAGTTTGCATGTTCTCCTCGTTCTTGCGTGGGTTTCCTCCGGGTACACTGATTTCTTCCCACAGTCCAAAAGCATGCGCAGTAGGATAACTGGCTGTTCCACATCACCCCATGTGTGAGTGTGAATGGTTGTATGTGTGTTGCTCTGTGATAGCCTTGTGAGCTGTATGGGGTCGGCTGAGATAGGTGCCAGCCTCACCGCCACCTTACTTAGAAAAATAATGGTGAATGAATGAATAATGACAATAATAATAATAATAATAATAATAATAATAATAATAGCATGAGGGCGGCATGGTGGTGTAGTGGTTAGCATGTTCGCACAGCAAGAAGGCCTGAGTTCAATTCTCTGCTTTGGCGTTTCTGTGTGGAGTTTGTATGTTCTCCCCGTGCTGGTGTGGGTTTCCTCCGGGTACTCAAGTTTCCTCCCACAGTCCAAAAACATGCACAGGAGGCTAATTGGCTGTTCCAAATCGCCCCTAGGTGTGAATGTGAATGGTTGTGTGAGTGTGATGGCCCTGTGATGGCCTGGCGAGCTGTCCAGGGTGTACGCCGCCCTCGCCCAGAGTCGGCTAAGATGGGCGCCAGCATCCCTGCAACCCTAATTAGGATTAAGTGGCTTAGAAAATGAATGAATAAATGAATGTATAATAGCATGGGCATGAAAGCCTGGGATTTGTCCACCCATTTTAATAATAGCTTGTGTCCTTTGCTCATTTTATTCAACCCCGGTTCCGAACCAGTAGGCAGCAGTTGTGCTTTTTAGCACCTTGATAACACTGATATCACAGGAAATAAGAGTTTAAAAATAAACGCACTGTCTAGACCATCTGTGATGTGTTTGTGAGATCAAGAATCAACATTGTGCTATTTGCTGCACATTCCTTAGATTTTTTCATTCTCATGTCATAATAAAACCAATGGATGTGTTTTTATTATTTATTTATCTCCATTGATCTTCTGTAAGTGTTTTATCCTTTTAGGGTCGCAGTACTTCAGAAACAAGGATGTGAGGTAATTTGACACCAGTCCACGACAGGACATCATGCACACTCACACACACATTCGTACCCAAGGGTAATTTCATGTTTTGTAATAGTATTAGGACACTTTTTGGAGCTGAGGGAGAAATGTGAGAACTTGAATGTAGCCCACATGAACACTAGGACGACATGGGAGACTCCACGCGGACCCTTATGTAAGCTTTAAACTCGGGACAGTGACGCGGTGAGGTCAGCGCATTGCTAATGCTTTGAGAATGTCATGTTTTTCTAAGCAACAGATTGAAATTAAAATCATTACGGTGTAAATTTTCCATCTGGTGGCTTCACGCTGGCAAAAATTTAACATGTCCTTCATCAGTAATTTAAGCAAAGAGAGTATAAACTAGTTTAGACAATTGATCAGATCAACCCCCCCAAAACAACCCACAAGCGTTGTTCAGCATGTCTCCGGTTTATTTAACTAATTTTAGGGTTTATATACACAGAGAGTCCTTGTACTAAGGCAACACAGGATTGGTCATTTCAAAGAAAGCTCTACATGCAGTTCAATTTATAGCCTACTTAGTCATCTGGAGAGGGGTCTCGATACAATGCATTCAACCATTTGCCGAACTGCTTAATCCTACAGAGGGTGGAGCCTATCTAAACTGACTCTGGGCAAAGGTGGGGCACACCCTGAACAGCTCGCTAGTCCATCACAGGGCCAACACACACAACCATTCGACCTCAGACTTACACTAATTTGGAACAACCTGTTAGCCTAATGTGCACGTCTTTGGACTGTTGAAGGAAACCCAGAGGGGTACCCAGAGAAAACCCACAAAAGCATGAAGAAAACATGCAAACTCCTCACAGAAAATGCACAAGCCAAGCCTGGGACTTGAACCCAGGACGCCCCCCCACCCCCCCATGCTTCCAGAAAAGAAGAGAACCCAAGAAAATAAATAATGTGCGCCTCAAGTCTGGTCTCTCATTTAACTTGAATCGGTAGCAAAGAACCGCACACTAAGCACTGATTTACCCTTCTTAATTTTTGAAAAATCCCCAAATGGAGATAATCTAGCACCATTACTCATTGCTTATCCTGCCCACCTGCGAGCAGGTAATCAGCTTTAGAAGCCCGATGTGCACCATGTGCTCCCATTCCCCCTCCTTAACACCAATCAGCCTGAATGCCAGATACCACACCATCTGTCCTTCAATTAATAGCCTTTTGCCCTTATGAGCCCTGCCAACCACCAGGTGCCACCGTACCAAATCCCCCTAATGGCCTTAATCAAAGTGTCAAAACTCCTGCTGCCTCAAGGACTTCTCAGGAAGAGCAAGCTGATCCCGTGGGTGCTGAGTGAGAAAGGCGAGAGAGGTAACATTGAGCTGATGATAACGGGTACAGAATTAGGATTGCAGTATGGCTGCAATGAGACCAAAAACTGAACGAGGTCTTTAAAGAGGTCAGACTATTTGTGGTGGCGCTCATTAGCTCAGGTGTTTTACACCGAAGACGCACCTATAGATAGACATCTGAACAGCAGTGTGCTTTTATCCTAGCAGGTCATTCGAGTGAATTAAATCATCTAATATGTCATACCGAAGCTCGAGTCCTGATGCATCCTGGTGTACTTGGCATCCTGCCAAATGCACACTTTGAACTGCTTACAAATGGACGTGTGCACCGAACGGAAACGGATGAATCTGCGCTTATATTAAAAATCTTGGAATTGGAAAGATTTTCCTGCTTCAATATTAAATGAATACCTCTTCCCGCACTGAAGATCAGGTGACGTTGAGTCTTATGAAATAATCAGCTGAACTAATTAGGGATGCAGTGTTTCAGTGTTTGTGGAGAGACGAAATTAAACAGCTTAATTGTTATGTATGAAGAGTTCCAAATACGAGAAGAAGAAAAAAATACAGCAGATTTGATTAGACTTAGTGTTTGAAAATGCTAAAGGGTTTTTTTTTTCCATCTCTGGAATTTTGATAAAGTTGGCTTTTTCTATTTGTCTGCAAATCGCATTTTAAAAATAAATCAGGAGATTAGTAAATATCACAATAATAAAAATGCTATATAGTTAATAAAATCCAAGGGGGCACAGTGGTGTAGTGGTTAGCACGTCCGCCTCATAGCAAAGAGGTCCAGGGTTCGAGTCCTGAGCTCTGAGCATCTCTGTGTTATGAGACTGCATGTTCTCCCACTGCTCATGTGGGCTTCCTCAAGGTACTACAGTTTCCTCCCAAAGTGCAAAAGACATAAAAGACACATTAGACTAACTAAACTGTTGCCAATTGCCCCTAGGTGTGGATGTGAGTGTGAATGGCTGTGTTTGTGTGTTAGCAATGCAGTGGTCTGAAAAGCTGTTCAGGGTGTACCCCAGAGTTGGCTGAGACAGGCTCCACCCTTCCCGTGACCATAGTGGGGTTAAGTGGTAGAGCAAATGAATGAAAGAGAGTAAGTAAATAAATCCCGAAACATCACTGAAATGATTGAGTTAAACATACTGATCTCAGTGCCTAAACATTAAACGGGTATATCGATCTTAAATTTATGTTATTTAAACATATTTCACAAAAGAGATGTTAGTATTTGATTAACAAATTATATTTTGAAGTCATTTCTAATGGTTTTGACACATTTCTGTCAAAAGATGTTCCAACTTAAATTTTCAACCTAAATTTCTCAGTTAACTCACTCGTCTGCCGAATCGCTTAATCCTACTAAGGTTGCGGGGGAAGCTGGAGCCCATTTCAGCCAACTCTGGGTGAACAGCTCAACAGACCATTGCCAGGCCAACACACATACAACTATTCACACTCAAAGCCAGGTACAGCCAATTAGCCTTATGTGCATGTCTTGGGAGTGTGGGACGAAAACGCACTTCCAGGAGGAAACCCACCCAAGCACGGGGACAACCAAGCCCAGAACCCCGGACCTTACTGTAACCACTATGCTACTGTGCAGCCATAAACTCCACCGATAGTTATATTTGTATCGCAAATGCTGAGTGTGCTAATTGGGTACAAATGACGCATCATGCACGGCTTATACCCGGGAATTTATATGCACTATTCACCCACTCATTTGCTGACCTGCAATCACACTACTAGGGTCGTGGGGAGGCTGGAGTCTATCCCAGCCAACACCGGGTACACCCTGAACAGCCTGCGAGACCATCGCAGGGCCGACACATGTAAACATTCAAACAATCTGGAAATCTGGAACAGCCAATTATTCTAATGGGCATTTTTTTGTTTTGTCTTTACGTATTTTAACCCACGCAAGCACGGAGACAACATTCGAACTCCACACAGATCTCAAGACTCGAACCCAGCACTGGGTTTTTTTTTTGCTGTGAGGCGGACGCGCTAACCAGTACCCCACCGTGCCGCCCACAGAAAATACAGATAGTTGGTGTGATCTGATTTGTGATTCGTGTGCTGTCTGTCTCAACAAACAGCAGATAAACAATCCATATAACCAGAAACATTGTTATTATTATTGTTATTATTATTGTTATTATTATTATTATTATTATTATTATAGGCTTTAATATGCACTATGAGCTCTGAAATGTACAAATTAAGATATTTTAGAAGGAAAACTTGAGTGAAATGTGTTTGTGTGTGTGTGTGTGTGTGTGTGTGTGTGTGTGTGTGTGTGTGTGTGTGTGTGTGTGTGTGTGTGTGT
>JAOUQZ010000019.1:3657044-3671974 GCA_028564935.1 Neosilurus hyrtlii
TCTCTCTCTCTCTCTCTCTCTCTCTCTCTCTCTCTCTCTCTCTCTGTGTGTGTGTGTGTGTGTGTGTGTGTGTGTTTTGTCCTACTGAGGGGGTGACCATTGCACCTAAAGCAAGCCTTACACTTGCTCTGAGAAAGCGAAAAAATATCAGATGTCTCCTCTCATCAAGGGTACGATAACCAGGGAGGTCACTGCAGGGTACGTTCTAGTGCAACAGGCAACCCAGAGCTGAAGGCAGAAGTGAAACTCAAGCGCCTGGATTACACAATGTGTACAATTACAAACAGTGCCGACTTGCAGCTATGTGCATGTGTCTTTACCCAATCCATCACTGTAAAAGACCACAGCTGACAAGATGTTATTTGGGTGCTGGTCCATTTTCAGGACAGTAGTGACACCGACCTGGCAGGAGGTGCTTTTCTGGTACAAGTGTGTCAGGTGCAGAACCATTGCTGGTGTTCTGAGAAACAGTACCAGTATCACCCGTATACAAGTTACACACACAAAATGTGAAAATCTCATGGGGGTTTTTTATTAAATTAGACTTCTCTGGGATCAGTTTAAAGCAAGGCAGGATAAGATATTAATAGGCCCCATGATATCCTAATTTTTCTGTCACCTAAGTTTTCTGTTGTGGTTTCCAGATTAATCAAATTTAGTCTTCAGTACAGAAATCCAACAAGGTGTATGATGGGTAAAATGTCTCACCTCACTTAAAAAAAAGATTAATTGATAAAACAATCTATAATCATTACACAATTTCCCCTGAATGGCTACTGAAAACTTTCAACTTTCCAGGTTTTATATGTAAAATCCTCTTTATTGGCAAACATAGTACCCAGTCGGCCAATCAGGTAACAGCAGTGCACAGTGGTGTCGCATTTAGCACGTCAGTCTCACTGTAAAACGGTCCTGGGTTTGAGTCCTGGGCTCGGCTCTGGTGTTTCTGTGTGGAGTTTGCATGTTCTCCCCGTGCTTGTGTGGGTTTCCTTCGGGTACTCCAGTTTCCTCCAACAGTCCAGAGACATGCACATTAGGCTAATTAGCTGTTCCAAATTGCCCCTTAGTGTGAGTGTGAATGGTTGTGTGTGTTGGCCCTGAAATGGCCTGGCAAGCTGAACCCATAGGAAACCCACACAAGCTCGGGGAGAACATGTAAACTCCACACAGAAACACTCTTCCTGAGCATCGACTCGAACCCAGGATCCTCTTGCTGTGGGGCAAACGTGCTAATCCCTAAGTCACTGTGCTGCCATCCATTATTATTGTTATTATTATTAATAATATGCTAATTATTCATTCATTCATTTGTTTTCTAGGCTGCTTAATCCTAATTAGGGTACGGGCGAAGGCCGAGGGCGAGGGCGAGGCACACCCGAACAGCTCGCCAGGCCATCATAGGGCCAACATACATACCACCATTCACACTTAGAGGCAATTAAGAACAGTCAATCAGTCTACTGTGCATGTTTATGGACTGTGGGAGGAAACTGAAGTACCTGGAGGAAACCCATGCAAGCACGGGGAGAACATGGAAACGCCCCGAGCCCGGGAATCGAACCCAGGACCTTCTTGCTGTGAGGCGGACGAGCTAACCACTGCACCACCATGCCACCATTATAATTATCATTATTATTATCATTATTATTATTTTTACTGTTAATATTAATATTATTATTATTATCATTATTATCACTATTAATATTTGTATTGTTATTATTAATATTATTATTTTCATTATTATTTTAGCTAAACTGGCTTGCTGAGGTCATTTATTATAAAGTTCCCCTGTAGTTTTTCTCCTTTTGGACCTGCAGTATGTGAAGCGGAGTTTGTTTGGCCTGGAGGAGATTAGCCTCCATTAGCTGACAGTGTACAGTAGGTAACAGCTAGTTCCCCTACACTCAGTGCTGAGTGCTCAGTCAACCTGTGTGTCACATGGTTACAGATATCACACTGGAGAAGCAGAGCACTATTTATAGCTATTGTCTGAAAGTTGCTGTGCCATGATTTCACATTGGAAGTGGAATAAAAACAAAAACAGAATTATGACACCTGTTTCCACTTTCATTCGAATACATACGCAAATCATTTCACCTCCACAACAAATACAGATAGAAATACTGGGCTCTCTGCACATAGCTAATAGATAGATACAATGGGTATAGAAAAGAATCACCGGCTTCAAAATATTCCCATTCTGTTGCTTTGCAGCCTGAATTAAACACCACGCATAAATTTTATCTGCTGTTTTTATTTAGTGAAACTACACACTGCAAGCACAATACTGCTTACTGCCATGATATTAAGTATATAAATAGATAGATTGATAGATAGATGGATAGATAGATAGATAGATAAATAGATACATAGATGATTAGCAAGTCCGCCTCAAAACAAGAAGGTCCTGGGTTCGAGTCCCGGGCTCGGCGAGGCAGTTTCTGTGTGGAGTTTGCATGACCTTTCCATGCTTATGTGAGTTTCCTCAGGGTACTCTGGTTGCTTCTTACAATCCGAAGACATGCCCAGTAGGCTAATTGCTCTCACTCACTAAATTACTGACCCGCTTAATCCTACTAGGGTAGGTAGGAGGCTGGAGCTTATCTCAGCCAACGCTGCATTGCGCTGCGCCGATGAAAGCGGCGTGCGCCCTGAACATCTCGCCAGACTATTGCAGGGCCAACACACATACAAGCATTTACACTCACACTTGCACCAAGGGGTAATTTGGAACAGCCGATTAGTCTAATGTGCATGTCTTTGGACTGTGTGAGGAAACCGGAGTACCCAGAGGAAACCCATGCAAGCAAGGGTAGAACATGCAAACTCCACCCAAAAGGACCTTCTTGCAGTGGTGATGCCTGTGGGCCAATTGGCTGTTCGAAATTGTCCCTAGATTTGTGAATGTGTGTGAGTGGTTGTGTGGGTGTGGGTGTTGGCCCTGTGATTTGGGGAGCTGTATAGGATGTACCCCGCCTTCGCCCAGTGTCGGCCGAGATAGGCTCCAGCCTCCTCACAACCCTAGTAGGATTAAGTGATTTAGCATATGATTGATATGAGAAGAAGAAGAAGAGATAAAAAATGCCTTTTTTAAGCAAAAGCCTTTTGTAGGGGTGAATGATGAGACTAAATAGCTAGCATGTGTATTTCACTATTATCTTAATTTCGAATGTAATTCATTGTAAGCTTGCATGAGCTGGAATTTGCTAACTTTATTAATTTTTAGCTGTGGCACTTTATCTAGTGAATACCGTGACAGACACACAGGACTAACGCCTGTCTTTGAGGACAGAAAAGCTGGAGCAGTCACCACAGATGAAGAGAAATGACTGGCTGACATCGCAGGATGCCAAATTACACCCGGACGCCGGAGAAGCGATATGACGTCAAACTGTCCTAATGAAGATCGGCATCCTGGGATGTGAAGTAGTGAAGATATGTAGAAGCAAAGAGATTAATGGATGCATTAAAGGAACTTCAGTTGACTTGGGCGAGGTATGAGGAAGGAGTGCTGGCGTCGCACACTTCACTACCTCGCTGGTGAGAGAGCGGATCCTAATCAATGCACGCTCATACCGGAATTGAGCATCCTTCAAAAAAGTGCAGCGACATCACTATTATTTTCTTTTCTAGGTTCTAATTCAAACAGATTATGCCCATTTCCTGTGTCATTAGAAGCCTCAGACCTGATGTATTGCTAGACTATTTAGACCCTAGCGAAGTAAACATGGTTTAGAGATGGGGATTGCAGAGGAAGCCGGTGCTGATGGAAATTAATTCTAACCATTTTTATGTCAAATTTTCTGAGTCTTTCATTTGATATATCTCTTTATAGTGATAAAAATGTAGGAAATGACATATCTGATGTTATATGCTCTGAGTTAATTATTTACCATGATGTTGGAGCCGTGTAGAAAAAAACTGCTCATATTGGGGGAAAAAACAAACAAACATCTTATCAGTATGCTAAACAGTCAGATTATTACAGGGCATATTTTTGCCAAGCTGAGATGAGGTTATGAAATAAATATTCAAAAGCAGATGAATAATTTCTGGATATCCTGGGCTGCACTATCCAAAACAGAATGGCAAATGAACATCACACATACACACACATACACAAAAAAACAGATACGTGTGTATTTTATGTTTTTAAACAAACACACCACAACACTTTTGATTCTTTTACAGTTACTATTGGCTGTAGTGGTATATCACATCCGCTTCACAGCAAGAAGGCCTGGGTTCGAGTCCCGGGCTTGGCGAGGGTGTATCCATGTAGTGTTTGCATGATCTCCCTGTGCTTATGTGGGTTACTTTCAGGTACTCCAGTTTGCTCCCACAGTCCAAAGACATGCACAGTAGCCTAATTGGCTGTTCCAAATTGCCCCAGGTGTGAGTGTGAGTGTGAATGGTTGTGTGAGTGTTGGCCCTGCGATGGCGTGGTGAGCTGTCCAGGGTGTACCCTGCCCTTGCCCAGAGTCGGCTGAGATGGGAGCCAGCCTCCCCGCGACCCTAATTAGGATTAAGCAGTTAATAACATATACATAACATAATAGCTTGTCATGTTATCAGGAAGCCACTGAAGTGCCAGAAAACTTACAGCGTTTACACTGGGGCATGATGTCCATGATCTCCATGATTTGAGAGAATCGTAATGAGTGTGGGGGGTTGTGGGATTGAATCGGGATGATCTTGAGGGAACTTGATGGATTCATGATAATTTTGCTGATTGTGGCAAAATTTTTGACTGTCAATTTTGACAGATTACATTACTGTATTACGATTTGACGCCAGTCGTGATAGAACGTGGGGAAGCGTGGAAGAGCGCAGTAGACCTTAACAGACCTTAACAGAGCATATCAGACCTTGATGCTCCATCGCAGGAAATCGTGATGAACTTGGCAACACGATTCCTTCAAGTTTCATGTCCTGGATGCGAGCTGTCTCCTTTTTATTCCCCAGTCGTGCTCCAAGTGCGCTCATAAATCGTGAAGCTCTGTGCTTTTTTTTATCGCAGAGGTCGTGGACATCGTGCTCCAGTGAAAACCCAGATTAACCTTTGAGTGTTGCAAAGTGCTGACTCTGGAGACGCCTTCCAAACTTTTAAACAAACATGCAAACATGACCTCCTGGAAAAATCCACTAAATCAACAATGAGCATGTTTTAATGGGTCGGTGTCGAGTAATCAGAAGGCCCAGCACGTCGAGACACATTGTCTAACACGGCTATTCACGATTGTAAAATTTGTGGGTAAAAAAAAAAGGAAAATAAAAGTATACAGACAGAAAATCTCCCCTTTAAAATAAATAAGGATGAAAAAATAATAAAACATTAAATTTCTTTGCCTGTATTGTTTTATACTTGAGACATGGTAAAAAAAATGTAATACTTTTACCTCCAGAAGACTGAAAGACAATTAAAAAACAATATGTGCAAATTTTAAATAAATTCAATTTCAACACCAAATTAAAAGGAGCAGGTTTGTACGCTACACTTCAGGCAACAAATGTGTAGCAGCTGCCGCAATATCGGCTCCCGTGGGGTACCTTTACTTTTAAATGCTCACAAAAGTGTTAATGTTTAGCAAGAGCGGCACGGTGGTGTAGTGGTTAGCACGTCCACTGCACAGCAAGAAGGTTCTGCGTTCAAGTTCCGGGCTCGGTGAGGCATTTTTGTGCGGAATTTCTCACTACTCATATTCTCCACAAATTTGCATGGGTTTTGTGTGGGTACTCTGGTTTCCTCCCACAGTCCAAAGAAATGTGCATTAAGCTAATTGGCTCTTCCAGATTGCCCCTAGCTGAGAGTGTGAATGGTTGTGAGTGTGTGTTTGTTGCCCTACAATGAACTGCTCTGCTGTTTAGGGTGCGCTCCAGAGTTGTCCAGAGTTGGTTGAGATAGGCTCAAGCCCAGCCTAATGTGTATGTCTTTGGAAGGAAACTGGAATCCCAGGAGGAAACCCACACAATCACGAGGAGAACATGCAAACTCCACACTCCACCGAGCTGAGCCTGGAACTCGAACCCCTGGCCTTCTTCTAGTAAGGGGGACGTGTAGAACACAAGAACACCCTCGCCAAGTACAGCACTCGGACCCAGGACCTTCCTTCTGTGAGGTGGACATGCTAATCACTACACCACATGGTCTTGTTATTGTTATTGTAAAATGATATAGAACAGAAACAAGATGTATAACTGGTAAATAAGAGACACTAAGCCCATGAACTGGGGTGGTTTTTCCAGGAACACTTGAGCTGATAATGAAAGATAAAACATGTAGCCTATTCACTAGGTTGGGCACCTTTAAGGTAAACCTTGCAGCTGAGCTACAGCTGATCAAAAACTTCGGATTAATCCGAATAGAAAATTCAGGACACTGTGGTGGAAATGTGAGTAAAGATATTTTCTTGGAGATCTTGATGTCAGTGCGTATGGCACTGTTGCTCCAGTTGGTCAGGTCGAGGCTCAGCACCATTAATGTGGCAATAAAATGTAGTCAGCTGATGAGCTGAATGTAGTGAATGAGCAGGTTATCACATCAACGGACTTTAACTTCCCTGATGGCACAGATATAAAATAGGGACTCAAATGAGAGTGGCTCAGGGAGCATGTGGAATCATTTTCACTTATGTATTGGCACAACAGAGTCCTGACCTTTACCCTATTGAAAGTTTTCGGGATGTGCTGGAGAAGACTTTATGGAGTGGTTCAGTTCAGACACTGGATGGAAATAAACGTTATGTTGCTTAAGTTTGTGGAAACAGTGGCATGGAGATTACATGCTGTAAGCAAGACGTAAGGCTCTCCAAGAAAATTACAGTGTGCGATATATATGTGCATTTATGTATATATATATATATATATATATATATATATATATAAATAGGCCAGGACATGCTTTATATAACTATTGATATAAAAGTATCCTAAATTACTGGAATTTGTTTGGATATGTTACGTTTTAGTCATTTCATCTCTGTGGAACTGTTTATCAGCAGCTGTTAGTAAAACTCCATCCCATCACCCCCACCCTTACCCCCTCTCCACACAAACACACACACACCCACACACACACACACACACACACACACACACACATACACATAAACAGGAAAGGGATTCAGGATTCTTCAATGTTAATGCACTCACCAGACCCAAACGCTGTCTGTAGAAACCCCGAAGAAAAGAGAGAAGAAAATTGGGATTAAATCGAACATGATGTTTTTCTATGGAAGGAAAAAACCCACAGCACAATTATTTCAAAGAGGCCTGAGTTTGTAACACACTATTAAAAGTGGTTGTGTTTTCTTTTGTTGTTTTTTTTCTTTCTTACCTATAGCGACTGAGACGTTCGGGATGTACAAGTGAACAATCGTGACAAATAAACTGACACTTAATTAAATATGCATGTATTACCAGAAGCAAAATCCTTTTAATAAAAAGAGTGCACATGCCTCTTAAACACTGAGCTGGTTTATCTTCTACTGCTCATTACTGTCACATTTCAAAAGAAATCACAGAGCTGAATATTCTTCTAAAAAAAAGGATCAGAACTGCTACCAAAACACATCAAACATCAAACATGCCATCAAGTAATGCACCAACAATCTATCTTTCTTTAAATATGCTGAAGTTATTATGAATAGTGGTAATTAATTAACTAATTAATTAATTAATTAATATTAGATTTAGGTGTGGGGCAGTGGTGGCTGCTGGATTACTGCTCCCATGGTCGGGGGTTCAAGCCCCACTGTCACCGGGTTGTCACTGCTGTCCCCCCAGTGCAGCTAACTGGGTTATCAAGGGCCGGCCATGTCTCTTACTGTCTATGGTGAGAGAATGTAAAAGAATCATTGCTGACTTTCGTAAAGAGTAGGCTGCATTGCCGTCTGCATGTTTCTGCCCTACGATGGACAGACAGAAAACAGAGTCTGCATAGATGGGCGCCAGCCTCCCCGCAACCCTAATTAGGATTAGGCGGATCAGAAAATGGATGAATGAATGAATGATTTAGGTGATGTTAAATTAGAGGTCCCTGATCCTGATCCTGGAGGACCCCAGTATAGTATTTTCCATGAGCTATTATGCCCACTTCAAGTCATAAACAGCTGTTAGTTAGTCAATGATTTAAATCAGGTGTGTTTAGAACAAGGAAAACACTAAAATTCTCAAGGTAGGGGTCCTCCTGTCCCAGGGTTGGGAACCCCTGCATTACAGTGTGTTGAGGTGGCACGGTGGGGTAGTAGTTAACAAAAAGGACCGGAGATCGAGTCCCGGGCTTGGTGAAGGCGTTGTGTGGAATTTGCATGTTCTCCAAGGTTTTCTCCATATACTCGAGTTTCTTTAGTCCAAAGACATGCACATTAGGTCAATTGGCTGTTCTAGCTTGCCCCAGATGTGTTTGAATGGTTTTGTGTGTGCGTGTTGCCCTGCAGTGGTCTGGCAAGCTGTTCAGGGTGGACAATTTCTTTGCTCAGAGTTGGTTGTGATAGGCTACAGCCTCCCCACAGCCCTAGTAAGAGTAAATGTTTTGGCAAATGATCTACGCCATCTAGGCTCATGCATAATAGAAAATAATTTTTGATCAAAAACAAAAAAATGTGAAGCTCACAAATTCCACTATTAAAGAAACGCCAAGGGCAGATTGCCTAGTCATGTCGGATCTCAACAGCCTTTTGCATATTTACATGACAGCAAATCAATGACGCATATCAACAAATCAAACCTGCCTCATTGTCTTTTGGAGATTAAATAAAAGTTTGTGGAAATAAACCGTCGAGCTTATGTTCAGTCTGAATTAGTACTCACCATCTGAAAATAAATACCTTCTGTTTCAGTTCCGAATCTCTTAAGACCTCAGCGAGCTGTAGGTTTGTTTGCTATGCAGCGTTTTCTTCCATAACTGCAACAAAAACACAGCTTAATCCTACTAGGGTCATTGGAAGGCTGGAGCCTTTCTGAGCCGACACTGGGCAAAGGCAGGGTACACCCTGAACAGCTCATCGGTCCATTGCAGGACCAATACGTACAAAACCAGTCACACTTACACACCTAGGGGCAAGTTGGAAGAGCCAATTATCCTAAAGGTGTGCTCACTCGGATTGACATCAGTAGTGATTAGTGTAACCTGGTACAAATTGGAGTGACATCAGTATATATCGTGATAAGATCAGATGAAACATCGGAATCACATCAGGTAAAAATCAAAGAACATTTGGTACAAACTGGAACGAAACTGGCTGAAACATCGGAATGTGATCGGCTCAGATCGGGATCTTGTGAGCGCACCTTAACGTGCATGTCCTTGGACTGTAGGAGGAAACCAGAGTACCCAGAGGAAACCTGTGCAAGCGCAGGAAGAACAATCAAACTCCACACAAAAACATCCTCGCTAAGCCCGGGACTCAAACCCAGGACCTCCTTGCTGTGAGCCAGACATGCCAACCTCCACCACCACCACCACCACAACAACAACACTATGTCGGCTACATAATTCTTAAATCTGATTGGTCACCCTGCAACAGCAGCTTTTATCCATTTTTTCCCTTCCACCTGTCCATTTATAAAGAATATCTTGAATAAGCCCTAACAAACTTTAGATACTTTCTCCTTTGGGGTCTGTCCTGATGACGAGCATTTGTTTTTAACGCTATATTAAGACTTCACAGATTTAACAGCGTTTAAAAAATTCCAGAATTTCAGGACGCCTCCTCTACTGAGCTATTTGCCCAATCTGCGTTCAAATGTTCATGTTTGAGTATGTCATGATTTCTGTAGTTACAGCTAATTCACAGGAAGATATATGATGTACACTTCACGTAATCTATTCGCGGCACATGGTAACAGTTTAAGTTTCAAGTTTATTTCACATATCTGGAAGGAGTCTCCAATATAAATGCTCTGTAAGAGTTTTCTGCCACAGGAAAGACTTTAGAACTCAGGAGTTCTCACTTTCCAGTTTCTTGGTAACAGGAAGCCATTTATTTATTTATTTGTTTGTTTGTTTGTTTGTTTGTGATAACTGAGTCTGGCGAGGGAATGACTCATAAAGAGAGACTGGTGAGGGAAGAACTGTTAGAGCTGTTGTAATATGTGATAACAAGAACTAACTGGTCTTACAGACATTCCAGAACACTCACTCGCTCATTTGCTGAACTGCTGATTTTAGGTTACAGGGAGGCTGGAGCCCATCTCAGCCAACACTGGGTGAAAGGCTTGGTACACCCCGCTCACTAGACCATTGCAGGGCCAACACACACACAACCATTCACACTCACATCTAGGGGCAATTTGGAACAGCCACTTAGCCTAATGCGCATGTCCTTGGACGATGGGAGGAAACCAGAGTACCCGGAGGAAGCCCAAGAAAACATAAGAAGAACATGTAAATGCCACACAGAAACCTCCGAGCCCAGGACCTTCTTGCTACTACTATGATACTGTTTTGCCCTAAAAAGTAGAACGTTTCCCAGCTTCTGAGTTGTGGAAATTTAGCTGAGATCTGGCAACCCTGGCCTTAAAGCCTTGAATGTAAAGAAGCTAAAAGTGGAAAGCTGGGTCAAACATGTATCTGCAGCTGCTATATGCTTTAAAAGCATCTTGATGTTTTCTTTTTCCCCTCAGCAGAGCCTCCATTCACTTTCGGTCCAATTCAGTGCAGACAAAAAGACACTTTATCTTAAATCACCTAGCTTTCAAGCACACGTTTATATGTTATTGTTATTCCATGGACTTCAGAAGACTTGAAAGAAGGCTATTGTTATCATGCTGTCAGGCTCCAATTAAGCTTATACAACCTATCCTAAAATAGAGGGAGTAGGGGAATGAAGGCAACAGCCGTACAGTGCCTTTTGGTCAAAGGTGGAACTGTTATATCTAGCTCTTCTCCCTAACACCGCCAAAACACACAGGAAATACTGTAATTTGGGGCAGCATGGTGGTGTAGTGATTAGCACGTCTGCCTCAAAGCAAGAAGGTCCTGGGTCCGAGTCCTGGGTTCGGCGAAGGCGTTTCTCTATGGAGTTGCCATGTCCTCCATGTGCTTGTGTAAGTTTTTTCTGGGTACTCTGGTTTATTTGCACAGTCCAAAGGCATGCACAGTAGGCTAATTGGCTTTTCCAAATTGCCCATAGTGTGAGTCTGAATGGTTATGTGTGTGTGTGTGTGTGTGTGTGTGTGTGTCCTGCAGTGGTCTGGCAAGCTGTTCAGGGTGTACCCTGCTTTCGCCCAGTGTCGGCTGAGATAGGTGTCAGCCTCCTGAGACCCGAGTAGGATTAAGTGTTTTGGCGAGTGAGTGAGTGAATACAGTACCTTCCAAAAGAATGCTTTAGTAGGGAAATAAAAATGCAATATAGCATGTTGGGGTTGGTAAATAATCCATGAAAGAATTATTATTAGCTGTAGTCTAATGGTTAGAGAAGCGGCTTTGGGACCGAAAGGTCACTGGTTTGATTCCCGAACCAGCAGGAAAAATGTGTGGTGGTAGGGGAGTGAGCAGCACCTTCCCATCCTCCACATTCATGGCTGAAGTGCCCTTGAGCAAAGCACCTAACCCCCAACTGCTCTCCAGGCACTGCAGTGTGTTGCAGCCTACTGCTCCGTGTGTGTGTGTGTGCTCACTGTTTATACGTGTGTGTGTGCTCACTTTGGATGGGTTAATTAGAGTCAGAATACTTTATTACTTACAGAGGAATTTGTGTTCACACAGTTGCTTCATACTAAGTAAGAATGAGATTAAATGCAGAAGAAATTTCCCTTGCGTAATCCATACAGTATAAAATAAATAATTAAATAATTAAATACATCAAATTTCCAATAACAACACATAAAAATATTTTATGCCTCTCAAACCACAGCAGCAAGTAACCTTACAGAAGGTAGGTAAGTCTGTTGGGCTTTTACACCCGAGCCTTCTGGCTCATCAGGCTGGAGCTTATCCCCGGCTTCCGTAGCATGAAGCAACTAGGATGGGATGCTAATCCATCGCAAGTGACCTTGCCATTATTTTTATTGGTGCCCATTTATACTGCTCGGTGGGCAGAGGCACACGTGTAGTTAAGACCTTGCCCAGGGGTCTTAGCACAGTGGGGATCTAACGGATTCTAATCCACGACCTCTTGATCATAAGCTCAGCATCCTAACCACCAGCCCCACTATGGAAGGTCTGTGGTACACATTAATCATTATCTGTTTTCGCTTTTTTTCACGGGTAATTTATTTCCATCGGCGCAGTGGCATAATAGTTTGAATATCTGCATCCCAGCAAGAAGGTCCTGGTTTCGAGTCCTGGGCTTGGCGAGGGCATTTTTGTATGGAGTTTGCATGTTCTCCCCAAGCTTTCGTAGGTTTCCTCCAGGTACTCCGGTTTCCTTTTACAGTCAAAAAACACGTACATTAGGCTGTCCGGCTGTTCCAAATTGCCCCTAGGTGTGAATATGAGTGTGAATAGTTATGTATTGCCTTGCAATGGGCTGATGAGCTGTTCAGGGTGTACCCAGCCTTAGCCCAGTATCGGCTGAGATAGACTCCAGCCTCCTTGTGACCCTAATTGTGGGATTGTGAGTGAGTCTTTACTTGTATTGTAATATAATGTTAAGAGCGATTAACATTTTTATTCTTACCAGCAACTATTTTCTTTATTCTCAAGATCAATAAGAAAAAAACACACAGTTTGTCATGTTACCAACAAACAAGGAAATGCAAAATCCTGAAGATTTTATCAAGGTGCAAAACTTACTGTCAGTTCAGACTCTTTCCATAAATGTTAAATATACAAAAATCGCCTTAAAAAAAGATTTTTAATATATGTTTTTGTTCTTTGATGAAAAATGACATTTTCAAATCTGTTTATTATTACTCTCAGATAATGTAGCTTACATAAGTAGCTTATATAAGTGTTACTATAGAAACAACAACATAGGATGTGCAAATTACATATTATATAAACCTATGATTTGAATACAGCCTGACAATAAATAATAAACTTATTAATAAGTTTATAATAAAAATACATTACATATATACTATACTATACTACATTACTATCTAATAAGTGATTAAACACACACTTTTTGTGCATTACTGCTTCATAAGTGTTACTATAGAAACAACAACATATAAGGAGGAGCACATTATGTATTATATAAACCTGTGATTTGAAATCCAGTCAGTTATAGTAATAAATAAACTAAACCTACAAGGGGCGTGGGGAGGCTGGCGCCTATCTCAAGAACTCGCCACACCATCACAGGACAACACACACAACCATTCACACTCACATTCCTACCTAGGGGCAATTTGGAGCAGCCAATTAGCATGACTTTGGACTGTGGAAGGAAACCAGAGTAGCTGGAGGAAACCCATGCATGAACTGGTAGAACATTTACACAGAAACGCCCTTACCGAACCTAGAACTCAAATGCAGGACCTTCTTGCTGTAAGGCGGACATGCTAACCACTACGCCACCGTGCCACCTGGACAAAAACCCCAAATAATTTATACTTCCATAAATACACTATAATCTTTTTTTAGAATATAGAAATGTTATTTCACTACACTCTTTGGCCAAACTGTTTAATAATAATAGTGTCGCGGGAAGGTTTAATAATAATAGTGTCTTCCTCGTCCAACTATGAGTGAAGGCATGGTACACCCTGAACAGACGGCCACACCGTCACAGGGCAACACACACAACCATTCACACTTATACTCACACATAGGTGCAATTTGGAGCAGCCAGTTAGCCTAATGTGCATGTCTTTGGGTTGTGGGAGGAAACCAGAGTACCCAGAGGAAACCCACACAAGCACAGAGAAAAAAAAACTCCACACAGATACACCGTCACCGAGCCCGTAACTCAAACCCGGGACTTTCTTGCTGTGAGGCTCATTGTTGTTGAATAATTTTTTTTTTAAACGTACATTTCTTTTATTTTTAGAAACAAAAGCTTTGGCGAATCCTCTGTTCTTTGTGGATGATAATGGCATCCACGACAAACAATGATTAAAAAGGTTCTACATATTAACATGCAGGTAGGAACAGAGGTGAATCCATGGAAATTGAGGTTGGAAGGGCGATTTCTCAAAGTCTGCACTCGAACTGATTCATGACTGCAGTATACACCTCCAACATTCTCCATCAATGTCACCCCTTAGCCTGGCGCTGATAATTCGCCATGCAGCTAGTGTTCGACGAACAGGCATGAAACCAGAGTGGCCTCTCACCCTGGCTCCATCACAACAGAACTGCCACTGAGAATGACTTGCAATCAATACCTCCGGGTTTATCTGAGACGAGCCAAATACATCTTAGGTACATCTGATCTCGGAGGTTTGAAAATTGGAAGAGTGAAGAAAATTGATATCAAGTCTTCGAAGAATGGTTAGTTTGCATAATGCCAGGTTTAGACTGGCTTTCTTAATCTTTTGCTAATCATTATTACTTGTCACAATGTACAAGATCTTAGCTGTCATTCAGTCATTCATTTTCTAAACTGCGATGACTCTGGGCGAAGGCGGGGTACACCCTGAACTGCTCGCCAGGCCGTTGTAGGGCGAACACACACACACAACCATTCACTCACATTTACACCTAGGGGCAATTTGGAACAGCCATTGAGCGTAAAGTGCATGTCTTTAGACTGTGGGAGAAAACCAGATTACCCTGAGGAAACCCACACAGGGAGGTAAGATGTATTTAAGACGTATCATCAAAATAAATTACTAAATTATGTTTAAGTTGGGGTGCAGTGATGGCCTGGTGGTAAGGTGCAGGATTGCTGATACCAAGGTCGGGGGTTCAAGCCCCACTGTTGATGGGTTCTCACTGCTGTCCCCCCAGTGCAGCTAACCGGGTTATTAAATGCCGGCCATGTCTCTCACTGTCTATGGTGAGAGGCATGTAAAAGAACCATTGCTGATTTTCGTCA
>JAOUQZ010000019.1:3672074-3685178 GCA_028564935.1 Neosilurus hyrtlii
GTGAGAGGCATGTAAAAGAACCATTGCTGATTTTCGTCAAGAGTAGCTGCATAGCCGTCAGCGTGTTTCTGCCCTGGCGAGCTGTCTGGGGTGTATCATGCCCTCGCCCAGAGTCGGCTGAGATGGGCCGCGACCCTAATTAGGATTAAGCAGTTCAGAAAATGACATGACATGTTTAAGTTGGGTCGGCACGGTGGCGCAGTAGTTAGCTCATCCGCCTCACAGCAAGCAGGTCCTGGGTTTCGATTCCTGGGCTCGGGTGTTTCCGTGTGGAATTTGCATCTTCTCCTGGTGCTTGCTTGGATTTCCTCCAGATACTCTGGTTTCCTCCCACAGTCCAAAAGCATGCACAGTAGACTAACTGGCCATTCCAAATCACCCTAGGTGTAAGAGGGAGTGTGAATGGTTGTGTGTATCTTTGCCCTGAGATGGCCTAGCGAGGCTGTCCAGGGTGTACCCCACCTTCACCCAGAGTCAGCTGAGATGGGCACCAGCCTCCCCGCAACCCAAATTAGGAATAAGCAGCTTAGAAAACAAATGAATCCTGAGCATGAACCAGTATCAATTAATTTAAACTTATTCTCATTTCAAAACTCATAATCCTATTATTAGGGTCACAGGAATGCCAAAGTCTATCTCAGCCGACACTGGGCGAAGGCGATGTACACACCATTTCCTTCAGCACAAAAAAGCTTGCTGTGTTTATTCGAATGCTGCCCTTACTGGATAACTGGAAGTGCACACACTTGTCCACACATACACACATCCAGTTTGCTTGTATGTTATACAATAACAGGATGTGAAATAACCTGCATTCCAGACTCACTCACTCACTCATTTGCCGAGCCGCTTAATCCTATTAGGGTTACGGGGAGGCTGGAGCCTATCAACCATTCACACTCACACTTAGGGGAACAGCCATTTAGCGTAATGTGCATGTTTTGGACTGTAGGAGGAAACCAGAGTACCCGGAGGAAACCCACACAAGCACGTGGAGAACATCACACAAAAATGTCTTCACTGAGCCTGGGACTTGAACTCAGGACCGTCTTGCTGTGAGGCGAACGTGCTAAGCAGTGCACAACGGTGCCGCCCTGCATTCCAGACTGTACAGTACAAAACCGTATCTTCTTTGTAGAAGTCTTTTATAATAAAACACCTGGGGTGATGATTCACAATAAACACAGCATCTGTGTTCTGGAAATGCACAAGGGGAAAAAAAAAGATCTGAATGGATGAAGAATGGAGTCAACCACAAACAAAAACTAACACTGATTTCCTCTTGATTAATACCGTAATGAATCTAATTAGGTTGCAGGCGAATTTGTTGCATGGTGCAGATTAAGGATGATGAATTCCATGACAACTGAATGTGACAAGCAATTTTCTCCCTGGATTTGACAAAAACATTTTTAAGTCCACACCAAACACACCCATTAGTTTACAGTTTTTTTTACTCGTTTTCCTTCTTCTTCTTCTTCTTCTTCTTCTTCTTCTTTTAAAATAAATAAATAAATGAAAATCCCAGGGCAGTGGGGTGCTGGACTGCTTGTCCCAAGGTCAGGGGTTCAACCCACTATCAACGGGTTGTCACTGCTGCCCCCCCCAGTGCAGCTAACTGGGTTATCAAAGGCCGGCCACGTCTCTCACTGTCTGTGGTGAGAGGCATGTAAAACAACCATTGCTGTCAGTCGTAAAGAGTAGGCTGCATAGCCGTCAGCATGTTTCTGCCCTGCGATAGCCTGCCCTTACTCACAGTTGGCTGAGATGGGCGCCAGCCTCCCCGTGACCCTAATTAGGACTAAGCGGTTCAGAAAATGAATGAATATATGAATGAAAGAAATCCCATATTTGGGTGTCACGGTGGCATAGTGGTTAGCACATAAGCCTTACAGCAAGAAGGTCCCATACTCGCCAGATGCATTTCTGTGTGGACTTCGCATATTCTACCAGTGCTTGAATGGGTCTCCTCAGGGTACTCTGGTTTCCTCCCACAGTCCGAAGAAATGCCCATGAAGCTAACTGGCTGTTGCAAATTGCCCCTAAGTGTGAGTGTTTGTGTTGGCACTGTTGAGCTGTTCAGGGTGTACCCAGCCTTGCCCAGAGTCGGCTGAGATAGGCTTAAGCCTCCCCATGTAGCATAAGGGTATTCGTGAAATTAATAAATGAATGAATCTGACGTTTGCTGTGATGACTGGAAAATTTTGTTGGAGCTCCTTAAAGAAACCTGACCTGAATGTGGTATTTGGGGGCAGCCCATCCGTATAGTATTTCAAAATAATAATAAAAAAATTCCAAAAGTTTTCAAGAGAAAAATAATTGCTTTATATTTTAATTCCAGAGTCAATCTTTTCTACATATATGCTCAGTAGTTTTATTAGTTTTGTTCTGTCATGACTCCTTGCTTCTATCTTAAACAGCCGTTAAGGGATTTGTTGACTGATGAAATCGCAAGCCGTTGTGATTTTTTGCGAAGAGTTTGCATAATGAAATCTGATAGGTCACCAGCACAGAGCTGAGATAACATCATTGCTTTGTGTAGCAGATAAAATTTTTATGGCGATGATGATTTGCTTGTGTTATTATGCCTATTTCATGGTGATGTGGCCTTGGGATATTAAAAAAAGTGGAGTAATATGATGCTACAGAGATTCAGATGTGTTACAAGATGCCCTTTTTCCATTTGCTGGGTGACTCTTTTTTAGATCCAGGATGCTGTGCTTGGTTGGGTGTGACACCTATCTGTATCTATCACTTAAAATGTGATCGTATTGAGTGCACACTGTGGTAACTCACCAACATGGCCAAAATAATGTCTGTCCATGTGCACATTGCTGTCTTCATCCATTTTATGTTTGGGGAGTTTATTTTATTTGTAGGCCTCGCTTTTCTGCATTATTTGGGATGTGTAGCGGGCGGGGAATAGTGTTAGTGGCTTTCCAGATAACAAACAACCTCGCTGCAAGGGTTGGTAGAATCGAATGTGTCTTGGGAATTAATGGCAAAGCTCCCACCCTCCCTTGGTTCCTCCTGCAGGATCCTAGCATCATTATCAGGCTTTAAAAAGCACCGCAGGACAAGCAGCAGCTGAAAAAAAAAGACAATACAAACAAATTTATAGGCGAGCGTTGATTTGCTCACAAAGACTTTATAAAGGAGAATCAATCTTTAATGGATGTATATATGAAGACAGAGACATGTTAAATCTTTGTTAATGTAACTAATATTTCCTTTTTCGAGAGTTGGGATCTTTTATGTGGCATAGCAGCGATTCCCGGGGTCCAAGCAAGGAGGTACTGGAGAGCACGAGTGGTGATGAAGAGGAGCGATGAAGATGAATGATGAAGAGAAGTGATGGTGATGAATGGTGATGAGTGGCGAAGTGGTTAGCATGTCCGCCTCACAGCAAGAAGGTCCAGGGTTCGACTCCCGGGCTCGGCCGTTTCTGTGTAGTGTTTACATATTCTTGTCTGGGTTTCCTCAGGGTACTCCAGTTTCCTCCCACAGACCAAAGACATGCACATTAGGCTAATTGGCTGGTCCAAATTGACCTTGTGAATTTTGTGTCTGTATCCTGGCTCTGTGATGGTCCTGCAACTCTAGTCGGATTAAGCTGTTCGACAAGTGAGTAAGTGAGTGAGAGATGAGTGAGTGAATGATGAGCAGGGGTGAGAGGGATTGGAATTTGTGAAGATGCCACAAAGAGAGGTTTTTCTTTTTGAACAAAGTGGTGGACCCCTAATAAATAATAACAACGTAAATCCAAACAGAAATTGGGGATTGCCGGTCCTTAGAATTCTGTTTGCATTCTGCTGGTTGGCGTAAATAAAACTCAAATGGCGCAGCAGCAGCCTGTGCAATATTGACAGTCTGTTATTTACAACACACTCAGTCAATACCAGAGATTTACTACTATCACAGCTCAAGTTTAGAATGAGGCCACGGAATGCAGCAATTAAGTCAGGCTAATATTAGGGTTCATCATTTAAAAAAAAAAAAAGAAGATGAAAAAAGGCTTGTGAGGTTAATAGCTTTTTAGTTTTTTGGCTAATTACCAGTGTATAACCTCCCGAGAGCCGCACAGTGCTCGTGCCCGAGGTATTCTTAAAAAAGAAGCCTAATTATGTCAGCACTCTGGATTTTTGGCACCGAATGTAGGACTGGATAGCAGATAGATTCACCATTATTCCCTTCTCCTACTGGCCTCTTATTGCATGCTTGTTTTTTTTTTTTTTTTTTTTTTTTTTTTATCTGTATCATTAAAACCTACAACTACAAAATTCTACTGCCAGCCCAGTCATGTGCTTAAAACAACACAGAAGTCTTCTTTTGTGACATTTATACAATGATTGGAAAATGTTGCCTTAATGTCATTCATTCACTTAATTGCAGAACCATTTATTTCTACTGTGGTTACGGGGAGGCTGGTGCATATCTCAGCTGACGCTGGACGAAGGCAGGGTACACCCTGAACAGCTCGGCAGACCATCCCAGGGCAAAACACACACACAACCATTCACACTTACACTCACACTCAAACCTAAGGGCAGTTTGGAAGATAGTTACCTTAATGTGCATGTCTTTGGACTGTGGAAGGAAACCGTAGTGCCCAGAAGAAACCCATGCAAGCACAGGGACAAACACACCTGAGCCCAGGAATCAAGCCCAGGACCTTCTTGCTGTGAGGTGGACATGCAAAGCACAATGCCACTGTGTCTGTGAAAAGTTAATATTTTATTTCCCGAATAAGCAAAAATGTATCCTTTTTTATGTGTATTTTTAAAATAAATATACTGTATTTAAGTGAATGATAACTGAGCCCTGATATACCATTTGTAGCAGTCAGTCCCGATTAAATCTCTATCCTTAAATCTGTAAGAAACCCGTTGAAAGACAGCAAGCTGTTATCAGTGTTAAAGGAGTTCATTCACCACCAGGGCTGATGGCAACAGGTTTGTGGGCACTGCTGAGAATCTCCTGAGGCCTATTCAGGATTTTCTTTGATTTATTTATTTATTTATTTGCGGTGCTGCTTGTTGCTGTTCCACACAATCTCACTTGGCCTTTTTGTTTCATTGGTGGCCTTGCTCACTTGCTTGTGCTTTCGGAAAAAAGAAAAAAAAATGGCCTCTTCTTGCAGGCTGCGTTTCACTGCAAATGACAATTATTTGCTCTAATGAGCTAGTGGCTGGAGCATAGTTTTAGATCAGTGCTCATGCTGACCATCTAATTAAAGCTACGATGCTTAATGGCTTTAATTAAATCAAAGTTCCCCTGCTGAATTTATCAGCAGGATTGCAAAAGAACGACAGGATCTTATCAACTCTGTCTGCTTAAGCTTTTTTCCTTGTCTAACACCCTCCCCCCCTCCTTTTTTTTTCTTACAAACAAAAGAAAAGGATTTGGCTATACTGATAACCACATACAGTAATTGCCCATTAGGCCCATGAGTATTAATTAAAAATGCTTTCTGAAACTAAAAGTTCACTCGAATAGGTAACATTACGCTCAACTCAGAACACAGAGCAACACACAGTTTCCTAAAACCCCAGATCCTTGATTAAAGCAATCTTCAATATATTATTTCAGGTTTATCCCTGAAAAAAGAGGTTTACCGTTTATATTTCACAAGGATTCTCAAAGTGTGGTCTGTGCTACTTTTTTAACACAATCCTGTGACAATTAGCTGATGATTCGTGTAAGGTGTTAAAGCAGAGGAGGAAATGAAGCATGAATCCTTGGGGCATCCTGCTAACGAACCTCAATAGAAATTTGCAAATCCTCATTTGTTTGGAGAAGTTTTAACTTTCCTAGGTTTATATGAACTAGTCCTGTTGAATTTACAGGCTGTGTCGGTGTAATGAATGCGGTTATAATGAGAAACCTGAATATGAAATTAGTTAACATGTAGCACAGTGAAACCCTAGTTTGCATGATTGATAGTTTTTTTTTGTTTGTTTGTTTATTTATGTAAAGTTGTTGGCAACTTGTATTTTCGCACTGTGAGCACTTAGTAGGGAACAAATTATAAATTCATTCTTTGTCTATAACTCGTATCCATTGCAGGTCGCGGATAAGCTGAAGCCAGTCCCAGCTACTATTTGGTGAGGGCCGGAGCACCCCCTGTATAGGTAGGTTGGCATGGTGGCAAAGTGGTTAGCATGTCTGCCTCACAGCAGGAAGGTTCTGAGTTTGAATCCAGGGCTCACCAAGCGTGTTTCTGTGTGGAGATTGCATGTCCTCTCCGTGCTTGTGTGGGTTTCCTCAGGGTAATCTGGTTTCCTTCCACAGTCCAAAGGCACGCACGTTAGGCTAATTGGCTGTTCCAAATTGCCCCTAGGCATGAGTGTGAATGTGTAGCACTTTGATGTCTGGCGAGTTGTTCAGGATGTACCCCGCCTTCACCCAGTGTCGGCTGAGACCCTAGTAGGATTTAGCGGTTCTGCAAATGACTGAGTGAGTTGGTTTGAATGTGTTTTTAAAGCAGTTTGTTGAGTGTAAGCCTCAAATAGCCTTAAAGGAATATTACACCACAAATCCTGAATTGACCCCTACACTACAGGAAATGTCATTTTATTTTTGTGTGAAATTTGTAATTCTTTCTGTGAAAGCCTGGAAGCAAGAAAGGAAAACATGGAACATTTCATTATCCTCATGCAGTTAGACTGATTTACTGTCCATTTAAGGAATGTGTTAGAAAGCATAATGTGACATTGTCACAGGCGGCCGTTTTTATCCGCTGCTATGACATTTGTCAAAAGCCATCAGTAAAATGATTATGCACAGCTAATGGGGCAGCTACAAATACAGTAGCGGTGAAATGTAAACAAAACAAGCTAATGAACAGAAAAATATCCTTATTATGGTAATTACTTGGAAAAATCAGGATGATTGAAAACAGGAAGAAAATATGAATGAATGAATAAATCCAATACGGGTCATGGAGAGGCTGAGCCTATTTCAGCTGACAGTGGGCAAAGGCAGAGTACACCCTGAACAGCTCGCCAGACACATATTTGTGAACACTCACTCCTTTTTGGCAATTTGTAACAGCCAGTCAGCCTAATGTGCATTGGACTGTCGGAAGAAAACCTGAGAAACCAGAGGAAACACACACAAGCACGGGGAGAACATGCAAACTCCACTCAGAAACATGGGACTCGAACCCAGGACCTTCATGCTGTGAGGCTGAAATCTGATCAGAAACACTAAGGCTTTGTTGTTTTGTTAGCTGGTGGCAACTGGCCATACAAGAAGAACATACTCCAGCTTTCACAGGTCTTTCTTCATACATAAGCAGATTCAGTGATAAGATGAGCTCTCCTAGAGCCACACGTTCCAGCATTCTGCTTTGAAGGTCTGATTCCGTGCCACGTATGGATCAACCCCCATATAGAGTAGTGTGCAGTAAAGATTATACACCTCCACATTGACTTTTAATAAAAAGATATACAAAATTACTTCTCTATAATTTTTTGGTGGAAATGTATTGAACAATGTTACTGTAGGCAAAGAGAACCAAAAAAAATAATTCTGACAAGTATATTGAGGAAAAAATATGTCTAATAAACAAAAACACTGAAAATACCAATTTCTCAGAAAAATTGAAAGGTGCCACAGATTTAATTTTTTTGATTTTGCATAACATGAATGAACTTCAAACTATTTGGAATAGTTTAGCAAATCAAGAAATTAAAAAAATACAGTTCACTTGTATAACTTAACAAAATGAAGTTAAATCAGAGACCAAATACTATTCAAGTATTTATTTCATGTAATATTGGATCATATTGATGAGAATAAGTAAACAAACAACTTTATAGTAATAACAAAAAATAACAGTCTCTTTTTTGAGAAAAAAAGGGGGATATTTAATGTGGCCACCCTTTAATTTGATTACAGCATTTAACCTTTCAGCCATAGTCTTCACATATTTTTAATTTCTTCACTTCGCTAAACCATTCCATATGGTTTGAAGTTCATTCATGTTATGCTAAAGTCAAAAAAATAAAACTTGCCACACATTTCAATTTTTCTGAAAAATGGGTATTTTTAGTGTTTTTGTTTATTAGCCATACTTTTACCTCAATATACTTGTTGAAATTATTTTTTTGGTTCTCACTGCCTACAATAGCATTGTTCAATACATTTTCACCCAAAAATTATAGAGAAGTAATTTTTTTATTTGTTTTTATTATGAGCCCTTTTCGACAAAAGTGGTGGTGTATAATCTTCACTGCACACTACTCTCAGAGACTCAGATTTTCCACTCTACACGTGGATGATTTGTTTAACTAAACAATTCGAGAGTCACCGAACCGATGCCTTTGGAGGTGTTCTTGGCATAGCGGACAGCAAATCACATTAGAGGCGTGAAACGGTCTCTGGCACATGTGACGGAGATGAAATTTCAGCCAGTGGAATCTGAGCCTCTGGGTGTCTTTTGTGTTTAGAATGATATCATACTCTGTCGGTGATGTCTCGCTGGTGATCTATGAGTATAAACATGCACGGCCCACGAGTTCATTCTTGACTTTGTTTTTAGTGACACGTTGAATATACAAGCCTTCATTTCAAATGAAACCCATACTCTGTGGTAATCCAACAAATCTGACAGTGAGTATATTGGTACGTAATTAGAAGCGAACGTTCCCTACTGGGATAAGGCATATCTCAGTTTCGGGCTTTAATCACCTCATGACCTTTCCATTCCATCAAATGCAGGCCATGTGGTGTCCTATTTATTTTGACATGCCATTTCTTTGAATTTACACAAAGCATTACTCCATACCTAGCACCATCTCTAGCTTTCTGTGGCTCTCCATGGGGAAAAGCTGATAAGAAATGGAAGGAGCAAGAGTAAGAAAAAAAATCAATACCACAGTTTGCTCTAATCAGTTTGAGAGGAATTCTACATAAGCTAGTGTCTTTACTCAACTGTCACAACCAGAATTGGACTCTGAGATTTGTTTACTAGGCCAGCTCTTTCATTTTGAACAAAAAGAGAAACAAGTAAGCTTGAGAGCAATGTCGTAAGGCTTTGTAATCCATCGCCAAATCACTGAACATGGAAATGTTTCACTTTGTACAAAATAAAGAACAAAAGTACATCGAATAAAATCTTTCACTCACTTGCTCATTTGCCAAGCAAAGGCTGGAATGGATGAAGGCAGGCTACACATTGAACAGCTCGCCAGACCATTGTAGGGCCAACGCACACACCAGTCACACTTACATCCACACCTACGGGCAATTTGGATTAGGCAATCAGCCTAATGTGCATGTCTTTGGACTGTGGGAGAAAACCAGAGTACCCAGAGGTAATCGACACAAGCATGGGGAGTACAAGCACAGAACAAACTCCATAGAAACGACCTCGCCCAGGACCTTCTTGCTGTGAGGCGGACGTTCTAACCACTACGCCACCCTGCCACCCAGAATTAAATACTGTAGGTATGAATTACTGTTATCCCCCTTGACCCTTGTTAAATAAAAGTATTGTTTTCTAATAAGCAAGGAAGCAAGTGGTGATGGAAAACTCTCTGAGATGACATAAAGAAGAAATCTTGACAAGACTCATAACGGAACCTGTCCTCATTAAACCACTGCCCTTTTACAATATCAAAATAACATAAAAACTGTACACTGTAAAGACAATAGCACCTCAAGTACGTCATCCATTCATTGGTTCATTCATTAATTTGCTGAACTGCTTAATCCTATTAGGGACACAAGGTGGCAGGGGTCTATCTCAGCCGACTCTGGGTGAAGGCAGGGTACACCCTGTACTCCTCAACAGTCCACTGAGGGTCAACGCACACACATACAACAATCCAAAGTTGGAACCACCAGTTAGCTGAATAGGAATGTCTATAACCTGTGGAAGGAAACTGGAGTACCTGTAGGAATCCCATGCAAGCACAGTGAGAACATACAAACTCCACAAAGAACTGCCCTTGATTAGCCCAACACTTGTAAAAGTGTGTTCAGCATGATGATACTGTGAATAGGATACTGTGAGCTCGGATCTGTAGTACGCAGCTAACATTTGTATGTGGGACCCATGTTGGTCTGAAAAATATACTCATATAGGATTTTCTGAGGGCTCCATACTGGCCCCCATGCCATCTGCCCACAATGATTTATTTTCCAATTTCAACCCAATTAGGGTCCAAATAGGGAGCCCATCTTGGCTTGCCAGTGTGGGACCCACTTAGTTGACTTGAATGGTCACAAGTAAAGATGCCTATTTTACCCACATGCCCACTTGGTGCCCATGTGGCCCAGGCATAACCCAGTTGGGTCCCACATATACATGTGGGCAGATGGCATTAAGCCACTGTGGAACTTGCAGACAATCCCATATAGAGTCCATTTTTCAGCCCCCATAAATGGGTCCAACATATAAATGTTGGCTGGTTGGAATGTACCACACCTCTCGCCTAAAGTCAGCTGGGATTGGCTCCAGATTCTCTCACAACCTTAATGCATAATTTGTGTAGATAATGGAAGGATGCATGGCTCGATGAAGACCTGAAATAAGCATAGCCGTCTTAATGAGTGCTGCCGCATTTTTTGTTACAAGTCTACAATATCCAGTTGAGATCCATTCAAGCAAGGGAAAGACTTGGGAAGAAGCTGTTTTTGAGAAGATAATATCAAGACATCTCATGCACTACAAAGTGAAGGAAGGGAAGGAAATCTGTCATCCATCATTACACCGTGTCTGATTGAAAAGCATATTTCTGAGATGAACAGATGAGATGATTTCCTTTCATAAGGAGATTTTTCCCCCAGCAAGTCATGTTTACCAAAGTAATTTATCAGATGTCTGTGTTGTTACAAGGTTCACACATTCCCCCATACCACGACAGCACTGTTGTGCACTTTTATAATTAGAATGATGCCCTGCGGCAGGCCAGAATGTGAGCTGGACAGATTTACAACCGACTCTCCAACCTCGGCTTTTAGTGCCTCTGCTGCACCTCGACTAAACAGGACAGGCAGAATAAATAACCCTCCGAATCAGACCAGCGTTTTAATCACCCACAATGTCACGATTTACAGAGTCAAAATTTGTAGTACCTTCTCTCAAAGACCATACAGAGGCAAGTGACACACAAGTGAAAGTTGTGAAATTCTGCACCATGACTGGGATAATGTTACAATTTTACTTTAATGTGAGAAGCAAGAGGTTTGAATACAGGATGTGGGTGCAGTCATACTATAAATCAGTCACTGTGTTGACACACTGCCGGTTTTCTTCACAGTTAGGTGCCTTCACAGTCCCTCACCTCCCGTATCTGTGAAATCTGATGCAGGCCATACTCCATGACACAGATAGTTAAATACTCCGACAGACACTCCGGGGACACTGCTTCACCTCTGAATTATATCTATACATAGTACAATGCGAGTTCACAACCCTTTCTATATATAAACGCTAGCTAAAGTTGCAATGCCACCAAACAGTCAATACTTCAAGTGTATCTGGGAAATTATTGAAGCAGCACGAGTATTAGTTGTAATCACTTTAGCCATTAGTGTGCATTAATCTTCGGATGGATTCATGTAGATAAATGTGAATCTATTGATATTCACATTTCTCATTCTAACTGAATGATCTTTCTTATGTGCTTCAGTGAATTCCTGCGACAATCCACTGCCTACCATACAGTCCACTGATTTATCCTTTATTGTTCCCACCCCCTGTTGTCCAAAACACTCTGCTTTTCTTTGCTACGCAACACAAGAAACATTAGTGCTCTCTCTGCCTCTTCACCCCTCCTCTTCCTTACGCCCTTTTGTCCTCATCCCTACCATCTAATCCATTTGGCTAATAACTACGTCTCAGGCTCCGATGCACCACAGTTGCCCCATATGGATGACTGACAAGGTCCAGGGCATGTCTGACTCACCATGTCCGTCCAGATGCCTCCCTCTACAGGGAAGCAGATGAGTGAATGAGGCATGATTTATGGATCCCAGTGGATAGGCCTCATGACCCTTTCAAAGCATTCCGCTAATTAGCCACCAGACCAGTGCAGGAGACTGACTAGGGAGCTTTTTCCTTGATTGCTGAGGTTCAATCTTCAGCAAGAATAAGGGTAGCTTCTGGACCTTCCCTGATTCACCTTGTTCTTTATGTGTGGTGCAGAGGGTTGAGCCAATGTTTCACCACGCTAATAAGTAACACCTAGCTGCAAACACATGGGTCCCTGAATAAAACATGTGGGTTTTGGTTCTATCCCAGACTGAGAACTGTGCGCATGCAGGACCCCTTCCTTTGAGGTGGCATGTAATTTTCCACATGAAAGGAGTAGAGATGCAGATATTAGCTTGCCAGCTGGCTGCAACAATCAAATCTTGAATGAGCCAGAAGGGATTGCAACTGATAAAGGAATGGTGTTGAGGAGAAATGTTGATTTTATCCCATGTTCTTTTAGATTCAAGACGTGAAAGAGTACTGAATGCATAGCTTTTCACACCTATAATGATGCGATCTCATAACTGGCTGTAGGGGAAATAATTACACCAGTCCTCTAACAATGAAAAACAACGGATGTGTCAAAAGTAGCTTGCCTGTACAGGGCACAAGAATGTATTGTATGCATTTATCCTGACATAAAATTTGATAACGTTTGCAAATTAGGCTAACTGGCTGTTGATCCAACCGATATTGGAGTGAACTGCCTTGCGATGGTCTGGTGAGCTGTTCAGGATGTACCCTGCCTTTACCCAGAGTTGGCTGAGATAGGCTCCAGCCTCCCCGCAACCCTATGATATATTTTGGGTTGTAGTACCATGAAATCAAGTACATCATTATGGTATCACCTGAATACTATTCATTCATTCATTCATTAATTTTTTGAACCGCTTAATCCTAATTAGGGTTGCGGGGAGGCTGGCGCCCATCTCAGCCGACTCTGAGCGAGGGCAGGGTACACTCTGGACAGCTCGCTAGGCCATCGCAGGGCCAACAGTCATACAACCATTCGTACTCACACCTAGGCGTGATTTGGAATAGCTAATTAGCCTACTGTGCATGTTTTTGGACTGTGGGAGGAAACCGGAGTACCCAGAGGAAACCCACGCAAGCACAGG
>JAOUQZ010000019.1:3691048-3716923 GCA_028564935.1 Neosilurus hyrtlii
AAAAAAAAAAAAAAAAAAAAAAAAAAAAAAAAAAAAAAAAAAAAAAAAAAAAAAAAAAAAAAAAAATAATAATTCTGGCTGTAAAAATATATAATTCTGGATTACTGCTCTCAAAGGCATTATGTTAATGCATGAAGACCAATCAATCTCAAAACATTATCCAACAACTCATAGATGCCTCCAAATTCCTGTCAGAAATCGAGCGTAGGTTGAATGCTATTAGACGGTTCTACCCGCCATGGTCTTGTAGTGAAGTAATAATTGCCGCATTTTTGTGTCAATAAAGTCACGTGTGATTTTAGGTATGAAAATGCAATGGAGAAAAAACTAAAGCCATTTTGGGATAACACAAAAGAAACAGGCTTGGAACTATAATTCACATGACATACTGTTTTATTTCTCTCTTGAGAAGTTGATTCTAATGGGGAATGGAAGCTTAAGATTGTAGTCCCACAGGAAAGAGTAATGGGCCATTTTGTGAGTGGTTCCTGCACAACACTTAGCTCACTCCATCCCTCCATCACCTGCATCTCTTACAGATCAGGAATATCACCATTTCTTTGTGAGGTGGAAGTTTAAACATTTTATTTTAGACACTGTGGTTGGTGGGTGGCATTTTGGCATAGTGGTTAAAACGTCCGCCTCACAGCAAGAAGGTCTTGGGCTCCAGTTCTGGGCTTAGATGTTTCTGTGTGAGGTGTGCATGGGTTTCCTCTGGGTAGTCTGGTTTTCTCCCACAATCCAAAGACATGCTCATTAGGCTAAGTGATTGTTCCAAATTGACCTTAGGTGTGAGGGTGAATGTTTGTTTGTGTGTTGACCCTGCAATGATCTGGCAAGCTGTTTAGGGTGTGCCTTGCTTTCATCCAGTGTCAGCTGAGATAGGCTCCAGCCTCCCCGCAACCCTAATTGGATTATGCAGCTTGGCAAATGAGTGACTGAGTGAGTGAGTGATTGTTATAAATACAATATTAATGTGGTGAAGAAACTCAATACGGTTTCCAAAATGCCTTACAAGTGAAAAAAACACAAAATAAATAAATGTCGTGATTACTGAAGTATTAACCTAATTAATGTCAAGCCCTTAAATTAGTTCTGGTGCAACCAGGTGCATTGATAATTGCATAATTAGTCAAAATCGACCTGTGTGAAATTCAAGGGTCATGTGATCTCACTATAATTACGCTTGGTTCTATTGGGTACTCTTGAAACAAGTAGTGAAAACATATCAATCTAGGTTTTGCTATTAAAAATATCCCAAAAGTTAATGACCAGCCAAAACCAAGCAACCAAGAGGTTAAAGAAGCTGGAGAGAGCCATAGTTTTGATGGAAGAGGCTGTTTAGATGGCAACCACAGCCCAGGCAATCCTGAAATTGGGCTTTGTGGAGAAGTGATGAGTTGAGAGTACATACAGGACACTCCTTGAGGAAAACCTGTTCCAGTCTTCAAGAGGTTAAAGGAATTAGGCCACCAGTATGAAAGTTAACTTTTGTGTGGGCCACAAAGAGGGAGCTTTACAATCTGAGTCAGTCTTAGCATCCTTTTTGCCATCTGCAGTAAAATAACAAAGAGTACATAACTTTGTCCACCAGAAATGCCTTGAATAAAGACTTTATTATTTTTTTTTATAAGTTCAGGCTTTACAACTTCATGGAAGCCAGATGTGCCCCAGTCAATCCTCGGAAGGCCAATGCTTTTGCCTGTTCACCCCTTTAAAACCAGGAAGGCTTGGGAAGACAGGTAAAAGCACATATAAATGGAGAATGAGATGTTTTCTAAGTAGAAAAACCATTAAAGGAGCTGTTTGTATGCGACTGACTCTAGGTTTGCCAACCATTGACTCTTGCTTGAGTTATGGCCAAGAGAGAGGTTTGAATTCTAACAAAGAATGGACAACCCCTAGGCTGGTCTGCATGCCCAACTGGTGACACATTCAAACAGGGGTGTTGGCTTTTTTTACATCCTCATGGAGGTGTCCAAGACTAAGAATCAAAATGTTATCTCAGTCAAATCCCAGCCCTCAGTCTGATTGAGAATTTGTACCAAGACATGAAAATTGGTGTTCACAATGACTATTAAATCTGATTCTGAGCCGAGAAAAAGGGAATTGTTTTGTTAATATCTTGCACCTTTAAAGGTCAAGCATGTTGTATTAATTAAATGTGAAATTGCTTATTAAATCTGTTTCCCTACAAAATGTGGAACACGGGTGAATACGAGATACTGTAGGAATGGTAAAGAATTCACGAATTGGCCTCAAGGCTTTGTCCAGTGACACTGGTTGTAAATCTGGATTCCATTCTTGTCTTAGAAAGTTTACAAGATCATCTTTAAAACAAAAGCCTCATGAATAAATGAGGGCTGGAGGGCTTTAAATGTCGATTGTAACCCATAAATTTCCAACAGTGAATCATTCTTTCTGCTCACTAATTAGCCGCTGCAACCAAAAAATATATTTATTTAAAAAACAAACAAAACAAACAAACAAACAAAAAAAAAAAACTGAGCCTTTGTTGTGGAAGATGTGGAGGGAAGGAAATCAAGCAGCATTATCTTCTTTCATGAAATGAGGTCAAATTATATGTATAGAAACAAAACAATAAAACTTTCAAGTCGTGTCATTAAACACATTGCACTGCATATAAGTTTAAAATTGATTTTGGCCTGATTGAATTGCTCTGTGGCTGAGTACTTAGCAGTGTCGTCTCACAGTGAGAATTTTATGGGATCTAATCTTGCGACCAACAACTGCCTTTCTATGTAGAGTTTGCATACCCTTTGCTTGTGTGGGTTTCATCTGGGTGCTCCACTTTCCTCCCACAGTCAGTTACTCACTCAGGCACTCACTCATTGGTCAAAAAGCTCAATCCTGTTATGGTCACAGGGAAGCTGGTGCCTATCTCAGCCGACACTGGGCGAAGATCTTCACAGGGCCTTAGGTCAGCTAGTTATGCTAAATTGCCCATACGCTCACTTTCCTCTCACTCACAGCAATCACCAGCCAATCATGGGTGTCTGTGAGCTCATTCGTATGAGGTGGCGGATAGCACTTTTCCTCCGAGTGTGTTAGGCCGCCGCCAAATATGCATGCGCAGCAGTTCGAAAAGAGGCGGGCGGCAGCATCGCATGTCACGGAGGGGGCGCGTGCTTGCTAACGCCCCTCACTGGTTGGTGGTGGTCGTGTGATAGGGAAGGCAAAAAATTGGTGGGTGGAAATCGGATACAACTAAATTTGGGAGAAAAATGGGGGAAAAATCCAAATAAATTTTTTTCTTTAATTGCCCATAGGTGTGAATATGAGAGTGAATTATTGCTTGTATCTGTATTAGCCTTGGGATAGACTGGCAATCTGTTCAGGATATACCCCACCTCTCGCCAAAAGTTAACTGGAATTGGTGCCACCTCCCCCTGCAACCCTTATAGATAAGCATTATAGGTAATGGATGGATATTCACAGATTGAACCTTTAAAGCTTGTACCAAGTATGACATTAGCTAGAGATATCTGACTTCAACTGAAATTACTCAAAGAAGCATCTAGTACATGAAAGATGGACAGGTGTATAATTTACAGAAAAAAACAAGGTTATTTTGTGGGCCACGGTAGCCAGGGTGCAGTAAGATGATGAAGCATCCATTTCTAAATGACACAGACTGAACAGCAGGCGTTTAAAGCCAGCTGCTCTGTAAAAGCCTTTAAACAATGGCCGGCAAAATGTACAGAGTATCTCCTGGGGCCTGCTTTTGGAAGGTAACAAAAACAGATCCATTTCTCAGTCTAATAGGAGTCCTACTGCTTTTGCTGTTGAACCTTTGTGTCCTTAAAGTGGGCATATGGAACAACCTTGCTTCACAGAATAACATTAAAAGCACTAGTGCTCTTCAAGGTTGTTTGCAGGAATCAATTTCACTGGGGTACTTATTGGGAAATATGCTGAATATTATTAATTTTAGCAATACTTGTGTAGTGTGTTTAATAGACAACTTACAGAGCACCATTTACCATCAACAAATAACCCATTAATATTAATAATGTCTGTCAATAATACTACTATATTGGTTCCACTGAAGATGATATGGCAGTGGTTAGCATGTCTGTCTAACAGCAAGTTCTGGGTTCAAGTCCCGGGATAGGGCATTTCTGTGTGGAGTTTGTACGTTCTCCCTGATCTTGGGTGGGTTTCCTCTGGGTGCTCCTGTTTTCTCCCACAGTCCAAAGACATGCGCATCAGGATTACTGGCTGTTCCAAATTGAACCTAAGTGTGAGTTATAATGGTTATGTGTGTTGCCCCGCGTCCCTCTGATAAGCTGTCCAGGGTGTACCCTGCTTTCCCGCAGAGTTGCCTTTTTAACATGCATTTTTTTCCTGTTAGCATGATTATGCAAAAACTACTGATCTGATTTTCATCAAACTTGGTAGAGGGGTGGGGTATGGGTCTTGGAAGAACCCATAAAATTTGGGAGCAGATAAAGCTCATGATCTGAATCCATTAAAGAGTTATTAAAGGATCTTGCTTGTTAGCAGGACTATGCAAAAACTACTGATCTAAATTTCATCAAACTTAGTGGAGGGGTGGAACCTGGGCCTGGAAAGAACATATTCAATTTTGGAGGTGGTTCATTCAGGAAAAAAATACTGAAATCCTAAAAAAAAATCCATATCTTTAATTATCATTGGAGAAAATTCATTATAACCATGTCAAGTTATAATAATCCATTTGTGCCTGGTGGAAGTACTTTGCACTATAAGCACATATCTATTCTTGATATTGGTATTCTGAGTGTAGCTACCTAGCTAATTGCTTTCATACTAAACGTTGTTTTTTTCCCCCATATGTGCTTTCTCATTATTAGTGTTAAGGTTCAGGTAAAGCATATACATATGGGTTTTTTTGGTCAACAAAAGGAGTTTCTGACAATAACACATGCCTTTTCAGAACACACAGTGTCACTTAACCATACTTTTGCTTTGTGCTCCAGTCATAGTTGATCCCTCCAGTCATAGTCTAGTAAGACAGGTGTGACTGTCATTCATGGCTGTGTGACATGTGTCTAACATTAAATTTCCCCTCTAGACTATACACTCTCTCTCTGTCTCTCTCTCTCTCTCTCTCTCTCTCTATCAATACACCTTCTAAACTGACAACTGATGTCCAGTTCTTCCCTCCTGAAGGTATCATAAAATGGTGGATTCATTTTTAAACTACTTTCAACTCCTTCACAAACTGCCACCTTACCATGGTGGGGGAGTTCGAATGCCTCAGCAATTCTAGGAGCTTGTTTTGGATGACAATTTGCCTCGGTAGGGTTTCACAAGGCAAATTGGTCCTAAGTCAGGGGCAAGGCAAACTGCAACTGAAGATCCATATGAAAGAAATATGAACAAGGAAACATGATTGCTTGCCTGGGAAAGGGATACCGTGACCTTGTCCCCATGCCAGACCAGATGGAGGTGAACACCAGAGAGTGAGCCTTTACTCATCACGGGTCCTGGCTGGGCTCGGCACAAAGGAGCCATGTGAGTGAACACTTGTGGGGCCACCACCTTTAGGAGGAACTGCATGCGTGGTTTGAATTCTGGGCTTTGGTTCCATATGTTGACGTATATAGGTAGTATCGCCATGTGCATGTAGATACCTGACCAACACAGTTCCAGAGAGATATGCTCTACTTGTACTCCAGAGAGATGCCCTCTACCTAATCTGGAACATTTAATTCTAATTTCTTTATAGTCTTGAATGTGTGATGAGTATATCAACTTTATCGGCAGGCAAAATGGTTGCTTGCTCAAATATGTTAGAAAACAACCCAATAATTTCCATTAGATGTACTTCTTTTTTTCCCCACATGCCTGCTTGTGAGTGTTCCCCAAAACTGTTGCCAGAAAATTGGTATATTGCTGTAGCATCAGGATTTTCCTTCACTTGAGCTCAGGGCTGCAAACATGTTCCAGCATAACAATACCTCAGTGCAAAAGGTCAGGTCTATAAAGACATGGTGTGCTGGAGTGAAAGAACTTCCATGACCTGCACCAAACCCTGACCTTAACCCTATTGATGACTTTCAGGATAAATTGGAATACTGACTGTGCGCCAAACCTTCTTGCTACGAATGCTTTTGTGTTTAAATGATCGCAATCCCCACAGCCCTGCTCCAACATCTAGTGGAAAACCTCTCTGGATAAGTAGAAAACATCACAGGAAAGAGGGACTACATCTGGAATGGAATGGTAAAACCTTGGTCAGCTGTTCACTCCTTAGACGTATTGCCATATGGTGCATTTCTTTTTGAGGCCGGAATTCAGAGTATTGGCGTGCACTTAACATATTTGTTTAACAGCCACCAACATTAGAAATACAGCACACTTCCTGACGAATCTAAGGAATCATGAGTTTCTTGATTGCCAAGTTTGTGGAAAAACATGGATGCATCTAAGCTCATCCTTTGTTAGCATCTAGCCAGCTAACTGTAACTGTAATCATTCATTTGACAAACCATTTACTCCCTTGCAGCGAAGCTGGAGCTTATCTCAGCCGACTCAGAGTTGAAGGTGGGGTACACCCTAAACAGCTTGCCGGTTCATCTACAGGTCCAACACAAATATCCATTCACAGTCACAACTAGGGGTAATTTGGAGCAGCCAGCTAGCTTTTTGTGCATGCCATTGGACTGTAGAAAGAAACCTGAGTACTCAGAGGAAACCCACACAAACACAAGGAGAACATGCAAACTCCACAGAGAAATGCCCTCACTGAGCCCGGGACTCAAAGCAAGAACCTTCTTGCTGTGAGGCGGACATGCTAACCACTACACCACCCTGCTGCCCTATAATATATACAGCCTAACTCAAACGTCTGCTGATTACAAAAACATTTCTACTTCATTTTTTTTCTTACATGTTATTTGGCTGTTTGTCAGAATTCAGCCACATTAACCTCATCTGTGCTAACACCAGCATCATTATACGCCTCCCATTTCCAGTTATTTAGTGTTTGCTCAAATTGAATATTGAATTGTATTTCAGCTCCAAATCTTCTGTGTGTTCTTGGTATGAGTAATGGCTAATCAGGGAGTCTAGTCAGGGCTCTGACAGGTCTTGACCTCAGGTGTTGATTTATTGAAAACATGACATGATCCTGTGAAAGAGAAACATATCTTGGAGGATAATGTGAAGGTGGGGGTTCAGGAGATTCTAGTACACAGCCTGCTTTACAGTGAGAGATGGAAATCCTGCTACACAACCTTTCTCAGTGTGTATCACAGGCACACACTGTTTTTAGACAAGCTTACTGCCCAAGGCAGAACAAGCAGAGAGCCAAGGCTAAAGGTTGGCAAGAATCCTCTTCCAATAACACATGGCTATTCCCAACTCCCTCAACGCCCATAATGTCAAAGTAAAAAAGTAACTCTACATAATGAGCTTGTCTGCTCTGTCGTTTTCTGACGGCGCCAACTACGACCCCCATCTTGTACTGTTAAAATTAGATTCCCTCGCACTAAAGCAATGTAATCCACTTATGTGTGCCTGGATTTTGTGTCTCTTTTATTCAAGACTAGGTGTATCTCTTTGTACAAATCCCTTCATCTGGTCCTCTTAGGAAATATTACATTTGGCTTCTGCTACCAGCTGGGGGCTTGAGTAATGTCACACATATTATACTGTATTTCTACAGACTTTCTGTGCTACTGTAATTACTTCCCCAAAGTTAAACTGAAATCAGGATGCAGGGAGAAGCACAGTTTGCTGAAAATCCACTACAAATCTGACGCCTTCAGATGAACTCCAAAAGCAATTCTAATAATAACATAATAACATGATCAAAATGTTTCACAGGATAAAAACAGCCTGTACTCTCACATCAACAGACCCAGACAACCATATTTTCAATGCACATAGTAGGCTGAGGATGTAACCGAAAAACGAATGCATTATTAGGAATGAAAAAGTAATACTGTATGGTCTAAACAGATAAAGATGGGAGGTGCGCTATTATTTGTCGCCCCCCCCCCCCCCCCCCCCCCCCCCCCCCCCCCCTTTTTTTCTTATTATACATCAGAACCAGGATCCCACAGGATGCACCTTAAAGTTGGCCAGCAGCTAAATTTGTTAGAAAGGATTACAGGTAAATACAAGAAATAAATATAGCTGCAAGCAGAGATTGCTGGGGTCCAAGTGGAAAGGCTAATGAAGAGGAAGAAGAGATGATGTTCCAAAGAGTTGTGTCTGTTTGTGGCAGAATTCATTCATTCATCCATTCGCTAATTAGGGTCGCGGTGCGAACCAATGCACCACCGTGCCACCCAATAGTAGTAGTAATAATAATAATAAGGTGGCATGGTGGTTCTTCACAGCAAAAAAGCCTGGGTTCAATTATCTGGCTCGGGGCGTTTCCATATGGAGCTTGCATGTTCTCCCAGTGCTTGCATGGGCTTCCTTCGGGTACTCCGATTTCCTCCCACAGCCCAAAAACATGCAGATTGGGCTAATTTGTTCCAAATTGCCCCTAGGTATGAGAGTGAGTGTGAATGGTTGTTTGTGTGTTAGCCCTGCAATGGCCTGGCAAGCTATCCAGGGTGTACAACGCCCTCACCCAGAAGTGGCTGAGATGCGTTCAGCCTCCCCGAGACACTAATTCGGATTAAGCGACTTAGAAAATGAATAAATGAATGAATAATAATAATAATAATAATAAAAATGGGGATGATGATGATAATAATAATAATAATTATGGGGAAAAAGTAAAAGTAATAAAGGTTCCAGGCTGATGTTTGGACTTCTAATTGCATGTGAATAAAAAAGAAAGAAAAAAACCCTTGTGGCAGACATCAAGCATGACTTGTGTGATGTAGCTGAGGATAAGACACTGCCAGAAAATAGTCCATGTTAATTACCCCCTAAAATAATTACATAAATAAATAAGAAAGAAGAAAAAAGTCTTCAGAATGAGCAAACATCCATATCAGGTTTAAATCCATATACAGATCATGGTGTTGCATTTCTGCCCTCTAAGTAGGCTAATCACGTGTCTGACCTTCAGATTCACGTGTCAAATATAGCCACGGTCATATTTGGGGTCGCCATGTTTCTTCACCTAGTTGTCCTGCAACAAGAGCAGGACTCGGAAAATTGCCACGATGCCTCATACTGGAATTTTCACTGCTCTCTGTCAAGGCTAAGACGTTGCGCTAAGAAAACAAGACCTTCATCATAAAGACAGTTTGTTGCCCTGAGTTGTAACCCTGCTGAATAATAGACAGCATAAATCTGTCATAAGCTAACATTAATACAGCATTAATCAAGCATGTATACCACCTTATTCAGTCAAGTGCAATTACCTGAAGACTTTCAATATGCTAAAGTCTCTGTATCCTACATGCACCGTGAAATATGCACACTATTTGACAGAGTGTCCAACGTACTGAATAACACATACAAAAAAATTAGATCGATCCTATTCATTTACAGATGTGTCAACATCTATGGCTTTACTTCCCTGTTACGGGATATTATGGTTCAGATTTCTTGCTGTGCAGATTAGTGATAAAATGCTTCATACAACATATAGTTTATTTGCAGTACCAATGATGTAATGTCAGCTGTCACAGGGTCAAGCACACATCTGGTCTAACTTTACTGACTGGTCTGATGAGTAGTGCAGAGGTTATACTGGGTGTAGGAAAGGTTTTTAGTGTGATAGACTTAGATTTATCTCAGATGAGAGGTGGATGCCAAAAGCAATCAAGTGTTCTGAGATTACACTTGTCATATAGCTGGTTAAAATTATACATAAATCAAAAATGAATACTGTTTCATCTGTAAAATATTATTTTATAATAATATAATAAAATATTTTTTTTTGGAGTATGGCCCACATGACACGCTATGAGGTTTTGGGAAATTCTGGCTCCAGGAATTTTTTTAATGATCCTTTGTAAAATAGGACAATTTTTTTTTTGCCTTGGTGGAGGTTTGCACTCTTCAAGAATTATTTCCCCCTTCTTCCTATGTGGATTTTTATCACTTCTTTGCAGTTCTCAACAAAGTCAGCATCTCTGTGCATCCACCTTTTTTTCTCCTATGCCACATACTTACTTTTTGTAATACAAGCGCACAGGTGCAGAAATGAGCTTGGATAAACATCACTCTAAGCCCATGGACCAAATAAATAAATAAATAAATAAAAGCCTCAGGATAATAGGAAATGAACAATGAAAGGGTTCCAGCTGTGGGGATTTGTTCTCAGGTTGCAAATTATAACCAGAACCAAAATGGACAGTTACACAATGAGGATTAGTTCATTCTGGACAATGCACTTTGACACAACACAGGAACATTGAACTACATGGATATGGCAGCTCTCTGGGAACAAGTGGAAAATGCACTACAGTAGACAGTACTGGCACAGTTGTCATCATAAGCACTGACAGGTGACGTAAATAACACTGAATAGCTCATTACAGTGGCTGCCAAGGAGTGAGAAGTCATAGGTAGAAAGTAGTCAGTTCTAGATATTGGTGTGTTGGTAGCTGAAAAAATGAGCAGAAGTAAGGATATGAGGGACTTTGAAAAGGGCCACATTGTGATGACTTAACAATTGGATCTATTTATATCCAAAACAGCAGGTCTTGTGGGGTGTTTCTGGTATACAGTGATAAATACCTACAAAAGGTGGTCCAAAAAGGACAATGTCATGGATGCCCAAAGCTCATTAATGTGCATGGGGAGTGAAGGCTAAAACATCTGGTCTGATCCAGTGTATAGCGCTGCTTAGCTGCAGACCAGTCAGGTGGTGTTTATGTTCTGGCTGAGTGGTGTATACTCTAAACCTTGTCATTTTTCTAATTTATTTAATAATTTGTCACCATGAACCAGATCCAGGATAATTATTAGAATCTGTCAGAAACTGCTTCCATCAGATTTATGTTTAACATCATAACTAATGCGTCTGAAGAAGTATGAAAGAAAACTAGCGGCTTTATTTGTGTGCTCAACATGCCACATGCGTCCTCATCTCGTAGTGGCAGGTCATGCCTCATTTTGACACTATTTCACCTTTTCTGAGTGCAGAGGGAACAGAGAGGGGGCTGAAACGAGTCCTGAGTTCTGGAGCTGCTAACTCGGCACTCAGTGCTGGCTGCAGTTGATGAGGCCATTCTTCACTTTGATAAAAGGAAGGTGTGTGGCATGGAACGAACACAATGGCACACTTTGCAGGTAAATTATGCCACATGCTGCTCAGTAATCATGCTGTAGTCAGAGCTGGCTGAGATTGCGGCTCCTGGTGGCATGTTGCTGAATGACCACTTTTCTCAATCCCAAATTGTGGCCATTTTACCTTTTTTTCCATTACATTTTGGCACTTACCAGTGTAACCTGCAGTATTTGTATGGACATTGATTGGCATATGGGTATTTAGATTCAAGGCAGGGTTAATGTGGTGCTGGAAGTCTGGCACCGTCTTATTGCTGTAGCATTTTTCTGTCAATCAAAAAAATGGGTTAGAAATAGCAAACAAAGTAGCCTTGAGAAAATCAAACCTTGGTGGGAGCAGCAAAGAAGTCAGCATGTCAGTAAATATGACCCCAGTGTAAACATTCCTTCACTTTTACTCATTACTGAAGGTAAACAACCATTGCACCAATCTATCAGTAGTGGCTGGTGGTCTGTCAAATAAGGGAAGCATTACTTCATAAGATTTGTCAATTATGGCATCATGTTGTTTCTATGAAAATGATCATGTATGCACTGTAAACGTTTTAACCAAACACCTGATGGTTTCATTAAAAGGCCAGCAGTACATTCTCTTTATCACAGCCCTTCCAATCAGCCAGGAGAATTGAAAAGACCAGATATGTTTCCTGACTTTTAAATCAAATCAATATTGGTGGTTAACTTGAAATCTCAGGGCTTAAAAGCTGTTTAACATTGAGTCTCTTGCATTTTCTGCCATCATGCACAGCTAGCTAGCAAACATTACTAAACTAAAACAAGGAGCAAACTAACTCAATCACTCATTTGACAAACACATGGAGGTTGGAGCCTATTTTGGCCAACACTCGATGAAGTCAGGGTACACCCTGAACAGCTCGCCAGACCATTGCAGGGCCAATACACAAACAACCAATCACACTCACATCCACACCTAGGGGCAATTTGGAACAGCCAGTTAGCCTACTGTGCATATTTTTGAACTGTGGGAGGAAACATAGTACCTGAAGGAATCCCACGAAACCACAGGAAGAACTTACAAACTCCACACAGAAACTCTCTTGCCTGGGAAACGGACCCAGGCCTTCAAGCTTTGAGGCAGACGTGCTAACCACTGCACTACCGTGCTGCCTACTAGAAAACATTACTAAACTAAAACAAGGAGCAAACTCACTCACTCTTACTCACCAAACTACTTAATCTTACAATTAGGATCACGTGGAGGCTGGAGGCTATCTCAGCTATCACTGGCGAAGACGGGGTACACCCTGAACAGCTCACCAGACCGTCACAGGGCAACACACACACAACCACCAACACTAACATCCGCACCTAGAGGCAAGTTGGAGCAGCCAATCAGCCTGATGTGTGATTATTGGACAGTGGGAGGAAACCGGAGTACCTGGGGGAAATCCATGCAAGTGCGAGAAGAACATGCAAACTCCATGTCAAAATGCTCCAAGCCCAGGACTCAAACCCAGGACCTTCTTGCTGTGAGGTGGGGTTATCCCATCAGTGGACTTTTTCTTCCCTGATGGCACAGAGTCCTGAGCATATTCCTACTGAGAGTCTTTAGGATGTGCACAGGAAGACTTTATGTAGTCGATATTCTCATCATCAATTCAAGATTCATTCATTCATGCATTTTCTAAGCTGATTAATCCTAATTAAGGTCGTTGGGAGGCTTGTACCCATCTCAGCCGACTCTGGGCGAGTGTGGGGTACACCCTGGACAGCTCGCCAGGCCATCACAGCATCAATTCATGATATGGGTGAAAAATAAACCCAGCTCAATGAAATTAAATGTTGTGATGCTGGTTAAGTTTATTGAAACCATGTCATGACAATAAAGGCTAAAGGCACTCCAACAAAATATTAGCGTGCAGGACTTTTTTTTTTGGTATGGCAGTGTAAAATGAAAAAATGTAAGTGCTAAAAATACTTTATGAATGTTACACCACATTAACTACAACTTGTAGTTGTAGCGATCTGTAAAAAGACATTGAATACACAAACTCTGTGACTGACTTACACTTCTACACTTCCGCACTTTACTTCATTTAAATTTAGGTTACACCCTAGCTTATATCCACTATGCTGATGCTATTTTTCTATTCATCTATTTCATCTGATAGTGCCTTCACTGTACATACTGTATATTCCAGAGCTGCTGCTATTTATCTATCTCATCTCATAGTGGCTTCAATATACATATTGTATATACAAGTGCTCAGTTTTTATTCACTCATATTTATATCTCATATTTTTATCTAAACGTCTGTGTATATAATTGACTTTTGTTTATATTCTGCTCATGTTAATTGCAATGTATTGCCTTGATTATACTTTTATTTTTTATTTTTTTAAAGCTGAGAGTCTCATACAAAATTTCATTATGTGTGAACATAATGACAGTAAAGAATCTTGAATCTGGACTCTTGAATCTTGAAGTAGATTAAGGAGGACCTGCTTTGGTATAAGATGAATAAATCACTTCAGGATGCATTGGTGTTGAAAACCAATCAACATGCGGTGATAACAGTTACTCTGCTTCGTGTTGGATCGGATCACATCACCCTGACACTGATGCCCAGTGTCCATACATTACTAATATTACAGTCTACTACTCCCAGTTTGTTCAATTCTGCATGTTTATCACTTTAAAGCAGTACAGCTCAAAGCACCTTGAACATTTGTAATGATTAAGTCACAAACTTGTTTTCCTATACTAGTTTATCACACCGCGCCTATGCTAAGGAGATGGGGTAACATAAACAAATACATTTGTTTCGTGTGATTGCATTATGCTGAGAGGCAGTTCCTTGGAGGGCCTTGCACACAGAGGTTAGATTCAGCAATTATTACATCCATCGCTCACAGCTGAGCTTCTCTGCACCCCTCCTTCTTTTCTCTCGACTGCCCTGCGTGGTAAATGGAGGCTGTTATTGCCATCCGAAATGGCTTCGGGGGTAACCCGCTTTTCTCAGTGACTATGGTAAAGTGAAGACAAAAACAGATTGCACATAGTTGTCTCAGTGATGGAAGGGGAAACATTCACTCCACTGGCTTTCCTGTCTGGAAGGATAGATAGAATATCTACCTGCAAATGCACTATTTTATAAAAATATTATTATTATTATTATTATTATTATTATTGTTGTTGTTGTTGTTGTTGTTGTTATTGTTCATTCACTCATTTATTTACCGAATCACTTAATCCTATTCGTTGCAGAAAAGCTACTATCTCGGCGTTCACTGGGTGAAGATGGGGTACATCTTGAACAGCTAGCCAGACCATCGTAGGGTCAAAACAAAAACACAAGCATTCACACTCACACCTAGGGGCAATTTGGAACAGCCAATTAGCCTAATGTGTATGTCTTTGGACTGTGGGAGGAAACCGGAGTACCTGGAGGAAACAAATGCAAGCACAGGGAGAACATGCAAACTCCACACAGAAACACCCTCAATGAGCCCGGGACGAGAACCCAGCAGCTTCTCGCTGTGAGATGGACATGCTAACCACCACAGCATTAAAATTTTTATAATATTAATACTAATTATTATTATTATTATTATTTTTTTTTTTTATTATTATTATTATTATTTTCAGTAGCAAGAGAGGGTATCATGCTAGAAAGTAAGACCAAGAGAGTAAAGGATGTGACTGGACTTTTAATATTTAAATTATGCACTTCCGTGGAAGGTTTTGGGCATATTACCAAATTAAAAATATTCTGATGCTGCATTTCAGTCTCTGTACACTGTGCTCATATAAGTCTCGTTTTGAAATAAACTAAGGGAGGAATATATTAATAATTTTTTTTACACTCAAAAAGATTTTTTTTCAATCCTTAACTTTTTTTTATTGTTATTATTTTACCTAGTTTTACCACACAACAAATTCAGTTGTACTAAACAAACAGAAACAAACAAATAATAAATAATTGCAATTAAAAGATTGGATATTTGCCCAATGCAGTACATACCAGTATGAGTAGAGTCGATCTGAAATCCTATGATCTACAGCAGGAGTGCCCAATCCTGTTCCTGGTGATCTACCTTCCTAAAGATTCTAACTCCAACCCTAATGGGGCCCATCTGACACATTCTCTCATCATCAAGTCTTCATTTCCAAGTCTTAAGTCTTGATTAGATGATTGGATGGCTAGGTGTGCATACTTAGGGAGGATAGTCCGCCAGGAAAAGGATTAGGCCCCCCTGATCTACAGGATATTCTCCCGTTGAGATTTTTTGTTTGTCTGTTTTTTTTTCTTAAAGTTATGCTGAAAACATAAGACCAACATATCCAGAAATACATTTTGGGTGATTAAAATATTGTGACATTGCAGTACCTGAGAAATCCTGAGAGATCATAGCATTAATGCTAGTTCACATTTAAAAAAGAAATTAAAAATTTAAAAAATTTTAAAAAGAAGAAGAAGAAAGAAAAAAGATAGAAAAAGGCTGGTAAAATTTTATTTGCATTAAAAAAAATTATTTTTGTTCATTTCAAAATGATACAAAGAATGAACACAATGTAGGCAGACCACAGACCTTTCAGTAACATGTGTCTCATTTGGATTGTATAAGGGAGGATATTTCCTGCAGACTTGATTGCAAGCCTCCAGTCTCTTCTCTTCTTTCATTTCACTTTCATCAGAATTTTGCATCGTTGGAGAATTTTTTTTTTTTTTCAGAATACTCACCAACCTCTATCAATGCACCATCGAGAGTATTCTGTCTGGCTGCATCACTACCTGGTACGGCAGTTGTAATGCTCTGGACCGCAAGGCTGTACAGAGGGTGGTCAGATCAGCACAACGCATCACCAGGACTGACCTGCCAGCCATCCAGGACCTCTACACTCAGTGCTGTAGGAGGAAGGCCCAGCGGATCCTCTCTGATCCCTGCCACCCCAGCCACACACTCTTCACGCTCCTGCCATTGGGCAGACGGTACAGGAGCATCAGGATTCGCAGCAGCAGATTCAAGGACAGTTTCTACCCATCAGGCTACTGAACTGCTAACATACCGGACAATCTGCACACTTTTTGCACACTCATACACACTGCACATGAACACACTACCTCTGCACTACAATATGCACTAATATATATATATATATATTCCTTTACTTGTATAGTTTTTTTTCTTGCAGTGGAAATGAACTTCCAAAGGATGTGAATTGGGTATGACAGTCACCGATCAAACAGTTGTTTTCAGTCTTTACCGGAGTGGAGCACAGCGCCTGTGGCCATGCTTAACCTTTAGGTGGTGGTTTGTCCCTGCGTGATATCTGACAGACAGGCATGTCCTGAGATTAACCAGGTTCTGCCTCAAGCCTTAACATAGTGTCAACAATGCCACATTAAACTGAGATGAGGCAACAAGTTGAAAGATATTTTCCACCACTTGATTTGTCTCAGTCTCCATAGTAACTTTTATTCCTCGTAGCAAATCTGAAAACAGCCCTATTTTCAGCGCAGTAAACACCCAGACTGAAACATTTCACCCTGACAGGGAAACTTGTTCATCTAGCACTGGGAATTAAAACCATTCAGGTGTTACAATTCTAAGCCAACCAGATTTGTGCAGGAATGATGAAGTCATCCTGTTGACTTTTATAAGCCAATCCATCCTTAGAGATATGATTGTGCTCTCACTTCATCTCCATGAACATATAAGATGCAAGCTGTTTTAAAAATTCCTTTGTTTATTTCAGCATGTCTAAATCTGATAAATCTGACAGGGCCACCACAGCAGAGTCAATGTGGGGTGTAGAAAAGAGATAAGAGAGAAGAAATAAAGCTTCAGACAAGTGCCATTAAACATCTTGCCAGATCCTTACACAAAATCCCATTCCAAATTAGACTTGCAAATGGTCACTGATGAAGCCTTTTAGAACATTTGGATGACATATTCTTTCTCAGACTCTTTGTGACATTTCCAAATCAGCTGCCCATGATCTGCACACACCAAACCTACCTGATGAAGGACTTCGAAGATGACTGGTAGAAATGTATTTATTATATGGCAGAGGCAGTACGCACAATCTGATTAATTGATGTGCAGGCAATGCCTTGTGGTACTCGTGGGCGATAGTGGCTCAGTGGCTAAGGTTCTGGATTGCTGATCCGAAGATCAGGGGTTCAAGCCCAGTATCGCCGATTTGCCACTGTTGGGCCCTTGAGCAAGGCCCTCAACCCTCAATTACTCAGTTGAATAAAAATGATGAATGTAGGTCGGTCTGGATAAGGGCATCTGTCAAATGCCATAAATGTAAATAGTACTTTATTTATTCTCCATCAAGTTTGCTGATGACATGATTAAGGTGAGTGTTATTAGTAAGAACTTTCAGTCAGCATGCAGACCCAACAACCTGTCTCTGAATGTGGACAAAACAAAAGACACAGTGGTTGACTTCTGAAGACGATACGAATACAATCAGCTCAAGTAGGGATCATGATCTCTATCCTGCCTGCGTACCTTTATGCTGTTCACATTGCCCCTAGGTGTGAGTATGAATGATTGTGAGTGTGTTGCCCTGGAAAGCAGTTCAGGGTCTGCCCTGCCTCTGCCCACTGTCTGCTGCGATGGCTCCAGTCTCTATCCAGCCTCGGGGTTTAAGGCATCTGGCAAATGAGCAAATAAATAAGTGTATCTACAGGCAATTTTGCTTGTCAATGCGGTTTCCTCCAGTATCTTAAACTTCCAGCAGACTGGCTATTCAAAATGCCCCTAAGTGTGACTGCAAGCTGTCCTGCAATGGACTGGCTCATCCAGTGGTGTATTCCTACCTTGTACCTTGTGTCCTGGCACAGGATCCAAATTCACAGCATCTCTAACTAGAATACAGCCTTTAATTAAGATTAATGAATGAAAAAAACAATCTCCCAGTGCGTGAGCTAACAGCCACACCACGTTATGTAGAAATATTTAGGGATGTGAAACAGTGGGTAAACATATTCCTCTAGTAATTGATCTATAGTTTCATTTATCAAATATGCCCCATAAATCAGATGGCTGTTATTTTGTATAGTTTCATCAGCATTGCTGGTTGGGAAATAAAAAGGCTTATTTCCCGGGTGGGCTTCATCTTTTAATTCAGGGCGTCTTGAAATTCTACACAACCCAAATGGTGCAATTATGAAACAGAGGGAAGTGATTTACTAACTGCCCAAAAATACCAAACTGAAGCAATAAGGAGGAAAAGTAAGGCAGTTAACCTTAAATCAACTCCTTGCATTGCTAATTTTAATGAACACAGACATCTACGTAAATATTATTACATAATGGAACTCAGGACAGCTTAAGAGCCTTAAACCAGTGCCAGCTCTGGGCGAGATTCCCCTCCCTTGTGGGAACTCTAACTGCATGAAGTGGTTTGGCCAGATTTGAAAGCAGTCAGAAAGAATCTGCCTCGCAGAACCACATCAGGAGTCGGTTTTCTGCAGCACGTTTTGAGCTCTTTAATTTTCCTTTGAATCGATGGCAGATTTGAAGTCTGTGGTGCTGCAAGCCTGCAGCTTATTGCCTAGTTTAGTTCCTGCAGCTGTAGGAATATGTAGAAGATGGAGAAAACCCACAACAGAGAGCGATTGCATGCTCCACTCCAACTGCTCGAGAGTTCTTCTGAGGGCCTGCCGTCAAATAACTGACAATCGTGACAACAGTGTGCATCACTGGTGGCGCAGATGGATATTTTTCTTCAGATGAGGTGTGTAATGGAAATGATGAAGCTGCTCACCAGGATGTAACACTGGCTGATGATACTTTGGTTTTTCAGCAAAATGCAAAATGAGGATTTGTGCACAGCCTGTGATCTGTGTGGGATATATATATATATATATATATGATTCTATTTCTTTTGTTTGTTCAGAAAATATGGTTTTATTTTGGCTCTCAGGATGGCAGGATTTAGGTCAGAATACTGGAGCAAGCCAATGATGATGGACAAAAAAATACTTATAGTGTTTTTCCAATATTTATCATATTAATGATTGGAGCCTTTCTATGGCAAGCAAAGGTGCCAGGGTCATGGTTGGAACTAAAATGACTGAGTCAGTCCAATTTCTGTAAACATAAATTATGGAAAACAAAGACACAGTATATCAATGATGTATAAACATATACGATCAGAAATAGGGGTGGAGTCTGGGACCCCTTTTTCTCCCCATAAAATGTACTCTACTGTTTCTACTAGGACTAATTATTGAACCTCAAGGGAGCTCTGTGCACTTTTTTGAGAGCCTAAAAAGGTACATATGTTCACACCGTACAGGGAACACCCCCAGTGACAAGGCATTGTACCCTTGCTAAAACAGCTTGCTAGACCATTGCAGGGCCAAGACAGACACAACGACGCACACTCACACCCATGGACAATTTGGAGGATCCAGTTAACCTAAAGTACATAAACTTAGGAAACCATAGTACCCGGAGGAAACCCATGTAAGAACGCAAGAACTTTTGAGCCCTCTCCAAGCCCAGGGCTCAAAACCCAGGACCTTCCTGCTGTGAGGCGGAAATGCTAACCACTGCGTCACTGTGGTCCAAATGTGAATTTAGACATGAGGCCAACATTTCTCCCCAAAACCTACTTTCAGATTGTTTTGTGTTGATTTTGAGATGTTTTTGTTTTGAGGCTCAGGCCTGGCAACCCAGCATGCGAACTCCTACTTATGCCATTCAACCTGTGCATGAAAGTTAAATCCGGGCACACATTTTATCCAGAAATGCATCACTTCTCTGGAGGGAGAACCCAGACAGTAACAAATAGCGCACTCCACACGGATATACGAGGATGGGCTGAAAAGTTGCCATGATGCAATGGTTATATGTGACTAAATATGGTTTATTTTCCATAGACTGCCCTGTGGTCTACACACTCCTCCCACCAGTGTTGCAGCGATTGGATCCCCTTGGTATATAAGCTCTCAAGTATCATTGCTCTGGTATTATTCCTTCCTAGCCAGCCTATGAACTTTTCAACCCACCCTCGTATCTGTATTTGCATCCATTTAAAACCAGAATAGAAACAAACATCTTGTATTTATTTTATTTTTCTATATCATTAAGACCTTGCCAGGATGAGTCAGTGAAGTTTAATACACTGGGCAGCCACATGAAATGTAATCACTGGTTAAGAGAGCCATTTATTTGAATGTAAATCGTTGACAGATTGCATTCACAGATACTTTCTTGGCCATTAGAGCCAAACAAAAACGAACCTTTTCCTTCAAGCCGAGGTATTTATTCAGGATAAGTGATGATAAAAAACTTCTCCAGTCCCGTCCTGCAAGGAAAACATCCATGACAGGAGCGCAATGATGATTCATTAGTGGCTAAATAATCCTCTATAGTGATGACCTCCAACTGTCCAAAGAAAAGACTTTTATCCAAATTAATTATATTAATTAGCAATACCCATAAATCCAATCAATTATTTGTGACCTCCCTCTGCAAAAAAATATTTTAGACTGGGGTTAAAGTTTCCTTTCTTCCCTCCATCCATAAATCCATCCTTCCTTCCTTCCATCTATTAATCCATTCATCCTTCCTTTCTTCCTTCCATCCATAAATCCATCCATCCTTCCTTCCTTCCATCCAAAAAAATCCATCCATCTTTCCTTTCTTCCTTCCATCCATAAATCCATCCATCCATCCTTCCGTTCATCTATAAATCCATCCATCCTTTCTTTCTTTCCTCCATTCATAAATCCATCCATCCTTCCTTTCTTCCTTCCATCCATAAATCCATCCATCCATCCTTCCGTTCATCTATAAATCCATCCATCCTTCCAATCTTCCTTCCATACAAAAAATCCATCCATCCTCCCATCCATAAATCAATCCATAAATCCATCCATCCATCCTTTCTTCCATTTATGCACCCATCCTTCCATCTATCCATCCATTATCGATACTATTATCCATTAGGCTCACAGGGTGAACTGGGGCCAATCCCAGCTTACTTCTGGTTAGAGGAGGTGTAAACTCTCGAAAGATGGTGATCTATTGCAGGGCACAGACACAAACTGCTGCACTTCACACTCACATTCACAATTATGTGCAATTTAGAGTATCTGGTTGAACTAATGTGCATGTTTTTTAACTATTGGAGGAAACCAGAGCAACCAGATGCAACCTACACAAAGGTGAGGCGACAGCACTCACCACTGTACCCCATGCCACGAGGAACCATCCAATTAAAATGAATTTGTTCCTTTTTCTTTTGCAATCATTAAATATTCATTTAGCAGATTAGAGAAAAACATTTTGCAGGAGGCTTTTAAGGACAAGTGAACACTGCACTGAAGATCAGTCCCTCAACAAGAACTCTCATGTCGCAGTTTCTGTTTCAGGACTACTCGAGGATTTCCAAAGTATTTCTAAGCCCTTTTTATAGTGGGTCTTTGAAGGACAGATAAGGGTCCATAAAAATTTTAAGCATGTTCAGGTGATAGAAATCACTGTCCAAAAACTGTTAACTAGTTCAATTAATAGAAATATAGATTTACTCTCTATATAGATATAGGCACCTCTGGGAGATTTCTCTATTGATAGGCATCCGAGACTAGGTATGTTTTATTATCAGCTTTCTTTTCAAAAACTGATTTCCACTTTTATTTGTATCACCTGTCTTTTTAGCTTAAGTTCCTGTTAATTAGCTCATGTTCTGTCAAGCTTCTACTTTTGGCATTTGCTCCATGAACATTTATTTACTTGCAAGTTTCTCTGTCTGTCTGAGTTGTGTTTTATTCTGTGCGAGTCTGAGCAGTGGTGTATGATCCTTTTTTGATGATTTTTGGGTTTTCGTTTTGTAATTAATAATAAATGCGTATTTTTTTATTGCTGCTGATCATCATGTCAGTCAGTAATACTTAAAATACAATCAGCATCAACTTAGCAACATGGCAGCCTTACTGGGTTTCCCACGATGGACACGTACGGACACCAACAGACAACTATGGAACAACTGTTCTACTGTATGAACAACTGGAACTATCTGAGTCATGTTTTATGACTATGGTGCTCTGCTTGGGAGCTCTATAATCAATACCATCATGCACATTTTCATAACATGCCCAGTATGTGACTAATTAGAATGATGAAATCAATCTCTGACGCTGGTTAGAGCGTCTACCTCAAAACAAGAAGGTCTTGGGTTCAAGTCCCAGGCTGGGGTGGTACTGTGTAGAGTTTGCATGTTCTTGCCATGCTTGCATGGGTTTCCTCTGGGTACTTCAGTTTCCTCCCACATACACACTGGGCTAACTGACTCTTTCAAATTGCCCCTAGTTGTGAGTGTTAACGGTTGTGTGTGTTGGCCCTGCGATGGTCTGGTGAGCTGTTCAGGGTGTACCTTGCCTTCAACCAGTCACTCCAGCCTCCCCGCAACCCTAGTAGAATTAAATGGTTTGGCAAATGAGTAAGTGAGTTTGATGAGTCATGTAGGGTCTCCTGGTAAAGGAATAAAAATATGGTAAAAAAGAAATTAAAATAAATTGATCTTCCAAACCACAGTTTTTTACCCATTCATCCAACCTGCCTGTATAATTAATAATTGTATAATTAAACACACTTTATTTATTAAAAATAAATTTCAGATTTTGGTGAAGCCAATGGAGATTATTAACTTAGCAATTCCATCTCCGGAATTCAGAACGCATGCATCATGAGGACGAGGCAGTCAGATGTAAAAGCTTCATTCATCAGCTTTGGTTTGAAATGCAGAGAAGATGCATCTCTTTATGTAATTGAATATTGGCAGTTTGCAAGATAAAGAGTTTGTGTAAACAAATCGTTAACCTCTGATTAAGGAAGTGCCTTGAAGGCCCATTGCACGCTTTAGAAACCCTGATGGACTATAATATTGTTCTCTTCAGCACAAACACCTACTCAAAGATCATCATAGTTCAGGCTCTATAGGCTTCAGAGAATTTGCTCAGCCAAATAATACAAGTCAAGTCAAGCCTTTAGGAATATACAGACCACATTACAGCAGTACAAGGCTTCCGGGAAGTCTGAATCCTAGTGGTCATGTACATTAAATGCCACAAAACACCACACACAGGTACAACATGTCAGGAGGTTTAATAAAAGTGCATTTTTTAAATTTATTGAACACCTGGGAAGGTGAAGGCTAATCCAGAGTCCTTCTTCACAGTGACTGATGGTTGAAGCATAATCAGATAAAATCTGCTAATTTTCTCTCGGCAAGGTTTTGAGGGTGTTTCTGTGTGGAGTTTGCATGTTCTGTTCATGTCCCCGTGTTTGTGAGGGTTTCCTCTGTACGCCGTTCCCCTCCTACAGTCCAAAGACATGTGCATTGGGCTAATTGGCTGTTCCAAGTTCCCCCTAGGTGTGTATGAACGACTGTGTGTATGTTGGCCCTGCGTTGGACTGGTGAGCTGTCCAGGGTGTACCCACCTTGGCCCAGAGTCCGCTGAGGTAGGCTTTAGCTACTCCAGCAAGATTCAAAGGTTTGGCAAGTGAATGAATGAATTCATGATGATCAGGAAAAGAGTCAGAAGATGTCGAACCCAAGAAGCCTATTCTTCAAGGCGATCCTCATGAGCTTAGATTAGATACATAAAGATCCAGGAGAAAATAGACTGAAAGGACAGGAAACAATCCAGAATCTAGAGTTACAGGCACAAGAAATAGAAAACATGGAAGAGAGCTGAGGCGTAGATTATCTGGATTAGACTGGGAACAATGTGACACTGAAGCTGACACAGGTCTTTAACATAAACAAGATTCAATCAGACGTTAACATGATGACTACATAGTAGATTATTCTTGATTGTATATCATGAATCTACACAAAAAAAAAATCAATGAATTAAATTGCTCCATTATTTGTGAATTTAAAAAAGTGAGTTCATGAGAGCAAGTATGCACCCTCTTCATGCCATTTCTCCAGTCTGATCTTTATGCCCATTTGCCTTATTTTTCAGATAATTTTCACTAACAAGTACTTAATGACAAAAAGGTGTTTAGTCCCAAGTTCTAGTTGCTTTGTGTGGAAATACACACAAAACTTTTACAATTAAACAATAGTTTATTAATATATATAATTCTTATAATTTGTTGTGTGAAGAAAAGTGAAGGTACTCACTGCATCAGTTAAAGTTACTTAAACTACCATCTGAAACATATTAATCCCTGCAGTAATTATCCAATCAAAGACTATTGCTTATTTGCATATTTAAATCCAAGTGATGAATTTTTTTCTTTCTTCTGTTTTTTGTTTGTTTTGTTTTGTTTTTGGCAGGGCAGAGTATGTCCCTTATCCAGGCAAAACAGGAACACAGTTATCTCAAACAACTAAATCCAGATATAGCTGATTAATCAGCTTTTCTGCTGCGTTTGAAAAAGAATTTAGCCCATTTGGAATTACTGCGATTAGGTAATCCTGGTATCTTATTGTGGATCTGTTAAGCAACAGAGTCTGGACATAATCAGACACGGACTCAGGGATGACAAGTTTTTGACTGAAATTTTATTGACTGTTCAGTTTTACAAAGCAGATGCAAAGAAAAGCCTGTACAAACTTACAGCATGAAGGCCACATTAGTTAAAAGATAACAACAAAATCTCGAGCAGCCAAAGGCTTTAGAAAATTAACCTGATTTGGACAAAAAGAAAGTAAAGAAAAAAAAATAAAAAAGCGAACCAAAACTGAAGAAGAGAAAATATGATAATCCTTCACAGAAGGATTTAACACTTCCCCGCTGGTAGAAGCCTTATCACACAAGATGGGACTGTTATCACTTTATTCAAATGTTCTAACTTGCTCATGTAAAATAAACCTTGTTTTAAGTTTTCAGACTTTGACATTTTCTTTAACAATACCAAAAAAAAACAAAAAAAACCCCAAAAAAAAACAAAAAAAAAAAATAAAAAAGAAAATTGGGAAAACCTCAAGCCCGAAGAATCAATACACCCAGCATGCTGCCTGGCTCATCAGAGACCTTGAGCTCTTTTACATTAAAGGGAATCACCTATGATGCTTGGTGACATAAGATCCATAAGGGTATGCGTAAAGGGATAAAAGCACATCAGTACAGCCCTGCATTGCAGTCCTGAATGGTGTTAATGGAGGTAACGCTCATGGGTGGCTCAGTCGTTGCTCTGTTCCGTTTTCACAACTCTCAGGATGGGTTGGGCTGCAGGCCTTTGGCCAACATTGCTCGTACTTTAGCCATGAGGTCCTGTATTAAAGGGAGAGAGAGAGATAACAAGAGGGGTAAATTATACCATTATGGACTGAGTCAGAAATGATCAAGGAATTTAGAAGTAAACTAGCCCATGAAATTACCCAATTAGCCAATCATGTAGCTGCATGGACCATAAATTCAAACCAAGACCTTCAAATCATGTTGACAACACAGATTGCGAGTGTTCATGTGTGTTGTGGGTTTGGCTTATTTATACATTTCAGAAATGCACACACTCACTCAAGCGCACACATTCCTGTACTTGTCACTGTGGGGACATTCTTTGACATAATGCATGCCTTAGCCCAGGGGTCTCAAACTCAATTTACCCGGGGGCCGCTGGAGGCGGAGTCTGGGTAAGGCTGGGCCGCATCAGGTTTTCCACAAGAAAAACTTTGTTTTTAAATTTTCAATCTTCTCAAATCTCTTTATTTTT
>JAOUQZ010000019.1:3730908-3743354 GCA_028564935.1 Neosilurus hyrtlii
GAGAGAGAGAGAGAGAGAGAGAGAGAGAGAGAGAGAGAGAGAGAGAGAGAAAGAGAAAGAGAAAGAGAAAGAGAAAGAGAGAGAGATGCAAGCATGATGCTGGGAGCAGAGAGAAAGTGTGGCAAGTGCTTTTAGCAGTAGTTAATATACAATGAATTTACAGGTTGCACTTTAATAAATTCTGCAGGTCCTCAGCATCAAAGAGTCTCTGTGTTTTGCTTCTTCACTGCTGAATAAACAGGAGTTTGTGTCAACTTCAGCCCTGAAAGAATATATAAGTCTCCTCTGCATTTCCCGACTACAGTCTGAAGCAAATGAAGGAAAGGTTAGCACAGGATTTTGTATTTACCACCTTTAACTGGCTAATTTCCATGTCCATTTGTTAATGTATCTGTTATGTGTCTTGCTAGCTTAATTATCTGTTTAATGAGTTCATGTTCCGTGTCCTAGTTTACGTTTAGTGGTGATCTGTTTGACAAAATGATGGACTGTTTTTTATTCTGTACAAGGCTGAGTGGTGGTTTATGAGCCTCTATGTTTTGGGTTTCAGTTTCGTTAATAAACAAATTAACTTTAAAATAAAAAACATCATGCAAGGGAGTGACATATAACAGCTGATCAGTATCAACTCAGCAACACAGCAGTCTTATTGGGTTTTCTGTGGCACGGACCTGGAACAACCATCCAAATCATATTTCATGCCTATGGTTCTTTGTACAAGGTACACTCTACAAATGTTTGCCTGAAATTTAAATATGCTTAGTGACATGGAAAGGCCACTATTGTTTATGCTCAAAATTGAGGGTTCAGGTATGCATCAAGACTAGGAATTTTACATGGTCAGGAACTGGTGGTCAACTCACCAGACAAAATAAAAGCTGCCTTCCTTTAGGAGTTGGCAGAAATGCTCATAATTCTTTCTAGAGCAGAAGGGAATGGGACAACAAAATTAAGTCCAATGTACAGTTCTAGACTGAAGTAGCTGGGTGATGGTATATCACTCATAGACAACTGTAAAGATCCTCAAAACATGCAACTGCAGTTTATGTTCATGCAACTATTTTAAAATGTATATGTATGCTAATGTCAAACTGCCATGAAAACAAGAAAAAATGAGCTTCTTTGCATTGCAGTAGCTAAAACTTTTCAAAGTTGTAAGGTACAGGGTGGCGGCCAAACAGTTTCTCCACTGTGTTCAGAAAGTCCAAGAGTCAGAAGCACCATGCCCACGACGACAACTCTGCTGACTCTCAGAATTTGTGCTGGTTGTCTTTTCTTCTCAATCTTAAAATGTCGCTCAGTTGCAGCAGACTACATTACTTTCATGTGGCAGGAGATTTTCTTCAAAATGACATATGAGTGATGGTATCTAAGGATAGAGATGTTATAACAAATGTTTTAAAGCTGAAATGCTGTGTGCACGGTGCTGGCAAACACCACGGGAGTCAAGCTCTCAGCTGAAAGCTGCTGCTATTCCTGGCCTTCCTTCTTCTCTCATCACACATGCTGAGAAAAATCTTCTCCAGTGCGGAAGAAATAAAGAGTTTAATGACACAAGATGGCACTTTTCAAACCTGAGATCTTCTGGCTGTCCCTCCAGTAGAACTTGAAATGAGGAAAGACATTAGAAGGAGGTTTTTTGGAACAATTCAGCCTGAATAATAAACATATTGTTAAAGAAGGTGAAAAAGAGGACAACACTTCTGAAGTTACCATGAACTTAACTCTGAGTCATTCATTAATAATTCAAAATTGCTTTCACGGTGAGAACTGAAACAGACTGATAATTGGAAGATGGTCAATGGATGGTTGCGTCAGACAGAATCTAACAGTCAGGCAGTATCAGAAACAGTATCCATCCATTACGAGCTGCATTTGGACTACCATAATACTTGTCTTTAAAATTTGCCAAGCGGATCGTCCAAAGATTAAAGCGCGCAATCACATCTACTAAAGTCCTAATGCTAATGAGGTGCTGCCAATCGAGTGTATCTTACCTTCTCCTTATTGCCTCTCGTTGATTGACTGACAGACCAGTGCCAGAGTCTTTAGATGACCCCTAAATAGACAAAGGTACATACACAGGCCCCTATCACTTGAGTACCAAGTATTCCCTCATTGAACTGAACCCAAAGCAGGCTTAAGGGTGAGGTGAAGCCAGTACATGAGGCAGGCTGTCTGGCAGGATGCTTTACAGCCCAAACGTTGTACACTGGACAGCAAATATTAAATCCTGATGATGCAATCACTGGGGTAAAAACTTCATTTCAGTAGCCTCAAGGCCCCTTATCTATATGAGACAAACTCCATGAAGTTTGCTGCTCGGTGCCAAGAATTTGGTTCCTTCTTGGAAACAAACATAAATGAAAAGGAAGGACCAACAATTCAGAACTAAAGTCTTTAATCAACATACTTTCCAGTTGGGAAACCCGCTGTGATTTCTGTTAAAATATGCTTCGGGATGTGGTGGCATCGTGTTTGACTCGATATTACTTTTACATCTCTTTGGTCAGGGGCATTCGGGACACCCGTGGCTATTTCCAGCAGTTTCTGCTACTCCCTCTGCAATTCCCAACAGTTCTGTCACTTGGGGTTTCCCCTGAGTGGCCGCCATATCGTTTTCTCGAGATCACTGTTGTTTGCAAATTATTATGAAAGCTTATTATTAAGCGATCTCAAACAACGTGATTCCCTTTTAGTCTTTGTTTTCTTGCCAAACGTCTACGTGTTAATTCATTACTTCCTGGCTAAGATGGATACAAAACCAGTCCCCTCCAGCTGAGGCTATTTTCGAATAGCGGAAACTGCTGGAAACAGCTGTGGGAATCCCGAATGCATACTTTCTACCTTAGTTCAGAATCAGGATGGTAGTGCCTCATTGTAGCTCATCGGATGGAGACTTGTTCTTTAAAGCTGTTTATGGCACATGTAAGCACGTCTATTTGACATTATTTGTGCTGCACAGCCACAAAGATGGTTCACAGAAATGGCTTTGTATGACCAATTGGCACTTTCGTATTGGCTCAGGACTAAGATGCGTCTTTGCTTTACAAGGAAAAGCACTTCAACTCAAAGAACAGAAAATACCCTTCAGACGGTCTCTCGCACCACAGGTGTTCTCGCAAATGTATGAATGAGGCTCTGTTGCTTCTTGCATTATTGTCATCAGGTCAGAGGCATTGTGATACTGCCACATGTAGCTGAATAGCTCCTTGCACCACACAGAAAGCAAACTGGGACTCATGGTGCTCAATTTTATGGTAAAAAAGGAAACAGGTTTTTTTTAATATAGGACAACAGCCTCTCACTTCACTCAGGATCATGGGTGGTATCTAGAATGTTGATACAAACCTGGTTGTTTTCGAATAAGATGTTTCCCTTTCATGAAGTCTTCCCCTAATATCTCAGCCATTGTTAAACCAGGTTTTGCTGCACTACTATGTAATGTCATTTAAAGTATGAAATACACAGAAACAAGTGTTAAAAAATTGAAAGTGGAAAGGTACCAGCTAAAGCTTTTTGACTATCAACAAGTCTACTGCTGTGTATTTTGATTGGTGAAAATTGCAACCATTTACAACTTTAAAGTTTTATCATCACAGCCACTTCCAACATATCAAAATACCATCAACAACAAGAGCGCTTGGACTGAGCAAACCTCAGCAAGCCCAAAATTCCCCATATAAACCAAATTGTCAAAAACCATCCTACCATACAAATGTTAAATACTCCTTTAAAAAATTCCTGTACGCACAATTTAATCTGGATCCTCTCCCATTTCTAACAGAGTCATCCTTTTGCAAAGCCCCCCTTTGATCGAAATTTCAGAAACATCTGTGCATTACTTTTTGTGTAATCCTGCTAAACAAAACTCAAAGCATAACCTCCCTGGCAGAGGTAATAGCAATTAAAAAAAGGCTAATTGTGCAGTCCTTGTATTTAGGCTAAGATTCTGTGGGTTTCCATGACTACTGGAGCATTCAAATATTACCAACAATTACAAGAGTGTATATTCATTCTTGCTAGCCCACATGGGGTAAAGAGCTTGGGTCCTTCAAAATTATTTCATTAATTATGCTGTTATGTCCAAATAAGCACATGAGACTCTGGACTCAAGGTGAACCATGTTTATATATATATAAAACAGGAACAGATGAATTCTTCATATTTTTTATGCAGCTGTTGAAGCCACTCCAAAAGACCAGAAGAATAATACTGTGTCTACATAATATTTTCGGCAACACTGAACACTCCAAGAGAATGTGTACCTGGATCTAGACCTTGAGCGCTTCCTGCCCAGGCTTGGACTGTTGCCAAGGCGATAGGTGCTGCCTCCATAGCGTTCCCCCCTCTCTCTTTCTCTTTCCCTTCCCTTTTCCCCACGTCGCCGCTCTCTCTTGCTGGGAGAATGGGACTGGGATCTGACAATAAAAAGAGAGAAAGGGATAACAGGTTCAGAATTAGCAAGTGATTCACAGCAGGGCAAACAACCGGGACACGATATATCCATCTAAATCCTCCCACACCATGCATACTTTGCAGCCCGTTAATTAAGGGACTTTTTTTTATTGATACTTTGGCCCATCCTGACTTTGTGTTCTTTTACACTCACTAATGATACAACTTTGTTACTCCAACCCCCCATCATTAAAAGTGAAACGTAAACTGACAAAAAAGAAAGTAGAAATAAAAAGATAATGTTTTAGTACTGAAGATACAAATGGTCCAAACTTGATAACGAGTTATCAAAACAAGGTATGACTGAAATATTTTGACTTGTGTGGTATAAAGCCACTCTAACCTTTCACTTTCAGACCAAAATGGTTACAAAAAAAAGAACATGGGAACATAATTTAAACTTTTCCATTAGCCTTAGCACACAAAGGAGTAATCTGACTTGGGTAATAGTGCCAATTTCCCAGGGGTCTCACACGTTTAAATGGATGATGACGATAGAGTACATCCCGGTTAGCTGAATGGCCCATCCACATCATTTAGTGCATGTATCTGATTTAGAGGTGAACGAACCTGCTTCATCTCCCATTAGTCCTGTAGCTGAAGGGATGACACGATTGCCTTATTACTCTCAGTGCCTCAAGCTCACGTAATAATCCATATTATAATACGGAATATGTTTTCATATTACAATTGTTTATAAGCATACCTGTAAAGCTTAAAGAGCATATTTTCTCTTTCTGTCGACAAAGAAGTTGATTGGAGCACAAATTAATGGGGTAATTTCCCCATTAAAACATACCCCTTATAATTCACACACAGGCACCCATTTATAACCTCCACACAACGAGGTTACACTAGTCAGGAAAAAGATATACGACACAGAGAGGGGAAGCATTTATTCGCAAATAAAACAATATACAATAACAAATGAGATTTAAGTACCAAATGTCTTGATGCCACTCCTGAGATTAACTTTAGGAAACTTTAGGAGGTGAACTCAAATTCATAAAGTGTTCACAACCATACATACACGACACAGGGCCAGTGTGATCTGACTGGCTCGCTATCTAGAAATATTATCCGGTGTGGATAACGCTTGAATCAATACAGACAGTCATGGCTGTCATAGTCACCTGGAGCAGGTGGTGTCATCATTGTCAGGCTTTTGAAATTGAAAAAATAACGCATAAAAGTCTAATTTTAGTTAATGCATCTTGTGTTTCTGTGAAGTATATACTAAAACTCTGAGTTTAAAAAACAAACAGAAAAGGTTATAATATGTAAAAATAAATTACAAAACTCATGATCACGTCCGCCTCACAGCAAGAAGGCCTGGGTTCATTATGTTTCTGCATGTTCTTCTCTTCTTGGGTTAACTCCGGGTTCTCCGATTTCCTCCAACAGTCCAAAGATATGCTCACTAGGCTAAATGGCTGTTCAAAACTGTGTCTAGGCGTAAGTGTAAATGTTGTGTGTGCGCTGCCCTGCAATGGTCTGGTGAGTTGTTCATGAATTACCCCGCCTTCGCCCAGTGTCAGCAGAGATGGGCATCAACCTCCCTGCAACCTTAGTAAGATTAACTGGTTCGGCAAATGAGTGAGTGAGTGAGAATACTAAGACACGCACGTTTAATGTTAGCCAAGTCAAACAAACACTGACAGACAAACTCAAAACATCATTGATCTACATACCGAAATCAAGAATGCATCATCAATGTATACTTATATTTTGAGACTGGGAGAAGGGTGGGGCTTTCAGGATGCCAGTTAATATTGGGGATTATGGCTGTTCTAAATGAGGAAGGTGAAAAGGAAAGCAGTTCTGCTGGCATACTTTAACTCCCATTAGCATTCTCTGCTGGTAAAATCAGAGCACCTACACAACAAAATGAGTGAAGGTTGGCAGGTCTACAAATGGCCTTTTTATCCTCACTCTCGTACAAGAAGTGTCATGACCCATGCTGGTGTCCCTGTGTTCTCTCAGAAGTGATTGCGCAGGTTCAAAGGAGCAAAAAAAAGATACTTCACCCATCGCCTGCTAATAACTGCAGTGAGGAGAGGCTGTCGAATAATTAAGTTCTGAACAAAAAAAGCACTTCAATTAATTCCTAAAAAAAAAAAGTGAGTCTTCTGAACAAAATATTACATTCATTTATTCATTTTACTAAGCCGCTTAATCCTATTTTGGGTCGCAGGAAGGCTGGCGCCCATCTCAGCCGACTCCGGGTGAGGGCGGGGTACACCCTGTACAGCTCGTCAGGACATTGCAGGGCCAACACACATACAACTATTGAAACACACACTCGCATCTAGGGGTCAGTTAGCCTACTGTGCATGTTTTTGGACTGTGGGAGGAAACCGGAATACCTGGAGGAAACCCACACAAACACAAGGAGAACATGTACCCTGAACATGGATCTTCTTGCTATGAGGCAGACGCGCTAAGCACTGTGCCACCGTGCCTGCCAAAATATTACATAACCTTAAATAGCACCAGGGAAAGAAAATTGTCAATGCGTTGTACATACATTTCACTAGAGCTCCTGATGTATGTGTGTATTACTTATTTAGTCATGTCCATGTACTACAGAACATAACGTAAGACAGGCACATGAGGAATTAAGACATGTACCCCATCTGCTAGCTCGTCCATGCTGCGTGGCGGCGATACCTTGCAAAAGTGATACAGTGAACAAAATGACAAGTTAGCCACAAAGCAGTAAGTCAGAAGAAATGGGAAATTGTCAGTAACTTTGTAGACGTTGCTTAACAACTACAGCCTAGAGCACAACATTCTGACGTCCAGGGTTGAGAGGAGATAAAAGGCCCCCTACTTTATTCCCTTATATTCTCTAAAGTCTGGGCAAAATAGCTGAGCAAGCTCACGGTGCAAAGACTTCAACCAACTGCCAACTAGCATGTACATTTTGCGCCTTCGTGACAATAAACAACTCTCCACACTGCCGAGTGGTGATTATCTGTTCTATTCACCAATTCAGTAAAGACACTGGAATGACTGCAGAGATTAAAACTGTAAACAAAGCGGGGCTTGCTTATCATTTTCACACGCATCTTGCGTGCTCAATACAGGCTTCGTATAGCTACCTTTAATTGCGGATATGGGCAATGTGAAGTTGGTACTAGCGTTGTCAGGGCCAGTGGTGTAGTGGTTAGGGTGCTGGGCTCATGATTGAGAGGTTGTGGGTTCGAATTCCCATTATCCACTGTACTAAGACCCCTGGGCAAGGTCTTAACCACAAATTGTCTCTGTTCACCCAGCAGTATAAAAGGGTACCAGTAAAAATACTGGGAAGGTAACCTGTGATGGACTAGCGTCGCATTCAGGAGGAGTTGAACTCCTAGTTGCTTCATGAGACAGAAACCCGAAAAGGCTTGGCTTGGGGTATAAAAAAAAAAAAATCCAACTGATATACCTACTAGCACTTGGCAAGAAGAAAGGAAGAAGAGGAAGAAAATAAAGAGAAATTACACAAAATGAGTGACTTCCTCAATTGCCTGCTTTCGTTTCATCCGTCTCTTTTCTCACGCTCTCATTCAACAACCCGAACGGCCAATTAGTGTGATTTCTTTCACCAACTCGCAGCAGAAAATGAGCTTTCACTGGGCCAACGTGCTAGACATCACAAAAAAATACTCAGGCGTCAGATGTTCACCAACAGTCCAGATGGCCGACTCTCGGCTTCGTGTGCGCTGGACTTAATACAGCCTGCGCGTTGCGTTTAGTTATACAGTAAGTTTATTTAAAAGTAGTGTTTTGGGCTTCTGAGTGCTGTGCCAGCAAGATGCACCACTACTGTCTGAGTTCATGAGTTCGAGCCCAGAATGATGCTCACAGTCTCCCATGGCTGGGGGACCATGAGTGCTCACTGTTATTCTGTTTCCTGTCACTTAGGGTCACAAACCATTCATGGGCTTCTATGAGATCATGCATACAAAGGGCGGATCGCTGCTCCTAAATATGCATGCGCAGAAGGTTTGAAAAAAATGTGGCTGGCTAGCTGGCATCATATTCCTCACTCTTCCCTCAAAAGTGGAGCATATTTGATGTTACAACATCGACTGAGTCAGCACAATACACTAGGCAAGTTAGCGTACACATTAGAAAAGGACAAGAAAGTCTTGTTTAAATACAAAAAAGTCAGACCTGAAGTGTGAAAAATGCTTTTTACAGACACAATACGTGCGTCAAATCGCTGCCGTGAAAGATGGTCATCAGACTACAAAAACTACAAAAAGCCGACTCAAAAACACTCCTGATGCAAATTGGCCTTTTGGAAATCAATCGACATTTTGCATAACAAAAATATCAGACGCATCAATACTTTTTTCTTTATATCTGTTATTCTTACATAGTGGGGTACAATGCTATACAATTTAGAGGATCACCATGGTAACTGGAACATGTAATTTTTTCAAATGCCACAATATCATTTCAGATGTTTTCAGCATTAGAGAAGGGATGGAGCAGCTCAGGCAGAGGTGAAGCATGGACAGGAGACTGGGGAATTGAAAACTAGCGCAGGTTCACATTAGCAGTGTGTTAAACTGCAAATACCAACCCATTTTCTTTCCCTTGTCATTTGAAGTGCCCACCTTTAACAGTCAGACAAGCTCAAGATGAGGAAAAGCTGAAGGGGAAACCTTGTATGTTTTATCTTCTTGTGTCCGAGAGTGAAGCTGATTAGTAACCAAAGATGCTTAAAAAACCAAACAAGCATAAATAAATAAATAAACAGATATATATATAGATAAATTGGATAGATAAATCCAAATAATAATAATAATAATAATAATAATAATAAAATAAAATTTAATTAAAAAAGCAATCAAGGAAAAACAAAAAACATGCTTTGGTTTTGTCCTGGTAAAAAAATAATGCTTTGAAAAGTACTAAAACTATTATTTTCATCCTCTCAGGCATCTTAGTAACTGAATATTTTATTTCATTTTGTTAATTTCATACAGAATTTCTTTGCACACAGAACGTACTGTATAGATTCCTCCAGCTAAAGATAAGTTAGATTTGAAGGGGTATAGACATAGAAGGAAGCGACAAGCAACAAGCCAATCACTCCGCAACACAAGCAAATTACTTAGCAAAGCACAGGGCACCAGCTCTGGTTGCCTAGGCAACACTCTTGTAAGTTTCCCAATTCCAAATGTTTCAGAGTGAAATTGTGAGCAGTTACCAGTGAGTTTCCTCGCTGAAGTGTAGACCCGTAAGCATTATCAAGCTAGCTAGATCAGTGATGTCTTATCATAATAAATAGATTATTATTATTATTATTATACAACCAGTATAGAATGAAGACTCTTGTGCATTATGATATATACATCCAAAGTGTTTGGAAACACGGACCAAGAATCGTGTTTCTGGTTCTTATCCTTGTAAAATTTTGTTGTTCAGTCTTAAATCACAAGGCAGTAATGAGCTGCTCTTCTATGTTAATGTAGGTCGGATCATTAAACTCATGTTCACTGTTTCACTATGAAAAATGTTTTGGTTAAATCAATGTTTGTCTGCATCGGTCAATCAACGCCATCTTTAAGCTCTGCTTAGTTAACTCTGTACCCGCCCACACTGATTGGCTTGAAAAAACCTCCACCCCTCAGCACTCATTCCGCTGGCTTTCATTGACTTTACATGGTGGTTTGTGGCTCCTAATGAAGTTTAATATCGGTTTTTCCATGTTGTCTCTAGCTAGCAGACAGTGCGCCTGCTTTAAGCATCCCGGTTTTAAATAAAATCTGGGTGCTGTTGGTCCCGCAATCCTGATCTTAAAACAGGCATTAACATTTAGTCAGATTTAAAATTGCAATGTCAAAGATTATTCATAAAATCCTACTTTGCACATTGTTAATTAAAATTTTTTTTAAATTTATTTAATACAATTTAATACCAATCAAGATCTCATTGTTAGCTTAACAAATTTGAATTAAAAAATAAAAATTAGGGATCCACGAGAAACCAGTGAGTATATGAAGAATCTCCAGACGCAGATCCAAAAAGAATGGTAGGTGAAAAAAGAAAGGAAGAAGTCAGAAGTAGAGGTAAAAAAAAAATTTAAGGTAAGGAAGTAAGCAAAAGGGAGAAGTGAAATGAAACCGAGACCTCAGTTCCAGCCTTTAATTTGCAATGTAAGTGATTTGAAGCCGGGGGCAGAAATGATTCAATCTGCAGAAAATATATTAAAGCATGTCAAAATGCGTTGATGAGACGAGTGTAATTACTGCAACTTCAGCAGCTGATAAGGACAAATTGGTGAGTCATGAGGAGCAAAATGACAAGAGTGGAGTAGCTTCTCTGAAACAGTGATGAAATGTGGTATAGGTGTGAGGGATTCTCTCTCTGAACCCTTTATAACCATGTTGTTAATTAATTTTATTTTTTCATAAAGAACATGTCATAAACACACAGACGACAAAAAGTCATATAAAGTTACCTTTTAGTATGAAATGCCTTCGGGTATCTATAATGAACATCACTAAAGAAAAACGATAGATATCCATACCTGGACCGCTTGTAGCTGCGGTACGCGCTCGGTAGTGAGTGCTTGGTTTTGGACCTGGACTGCGACCTGGACCGAGACCTTCGTTTGTGTTTTTTCTTTTTCTTTTCTCGGTCTCTATTCCTGTCCCGATCTCGAGTAGAAGAAGAGATGGATGAGTGTGAAGAAGGGAGAGGCAGGGTGGTGGTGGTGGATGCAGGGGGATCGCTGCTCCATACACAGGAGTCTGGCGGCGGATATTCGGAAAGCGGCACCTGGATGGCGGGCTCAGTTGGCGAGGTGGACACCTCTGGCTGTGGAGAGAGATAATGGGGATGCAGATTAGATTAGGAAATAGGAGGGTGTATATCGAGGGCCTGTGGGGGAAACCACAACAAAAGGAAAGAACGAGAGTCTGGTAATCAGCAAAATCCAACAACAAGACTTTGGCGGCATTAAAAGAGATGGATGGAATGAAAGAACAATTCCAGATATGCAGTGTTCAAAAATCAATAATGAAGCAGCTGGTTTGACCAAAAGAAAAACCCTTTTCCATGCCTTCAATCAGCACACATGGCTGAGAAGCAGCATGAAGGGAGTGGGGGCAGGGGGTGTTTAATCCATATGCTCAGCTGATCCAAACAGAAGAAAAGGTGGGAAGTTTAAGTCAGGTCATAATTACTCCTCTTTGCTTTTATATCCTCAAACCTCTAATTAAAGTTAATATTTGAAGCTTAACAGCCAAACAAATACACATCTCCCCTTCAATGCTCCTCCACAATCTCCGCCCTTAAATTTCATGTACAAGACAACAACAAAAACAATAACACTGCCCATTTCCCCTCTGGCCAATCAGCACAAATGCCCTCCGTTGCTGGTTGGCTGAGATAGTGTTGTGTGGCTTACACCAAGCCACATTCTTTGTTTCCCCATCTACCACAATGCTCAACTGCACATTCACAACTGCGTGACTTCACATTAACGACCCCCAAAATCACACTGTGCGATTGAACATGGAGTAATTCATCTTACAGAACAACGACGAGAGTTGTGTAAAGTTTCCAAGTTCGCCCAACATTATTGCTTGAAAGGCAGGGGAGCAGAGCAGAGGGCGTACGGGAGATTCAAAACACAACCCAATTAATTCTACCGCATGGAGTGAAAACACTTGCAGCAGCTCATGGAAATAGCACAATTCCTCACTCAAAAGTGGACAACATCTGGTTACAGAGGGGAAAGCAAAGATAAAGAGAGAACGTGTAAAAAAAAACAGAAAGGATGAGACCAGCTGAGGGCACAAACTGAATGCAATTTAGAGGAAGGATACAACAACTAGGAACAACACAAAAATAAATGTGCACACTGGACAAAAAACAGATCTGGCATGTGAGGAAAAGAAAGAAAGAAAGAAAGAAAGAAAAATATATATGTGTGTGTATATATATGTGTGTATGTGTGTGTGTGTGTATGTATGTATGTA